>CM077466.1:62962900-63467142 GCA_039654755.1 Calcarius lapponicus | reverse complement strand
CTGCCACAAATCATTTTTTTTGTCTACTTTTTCTGCTCTGACTCTAAATGTAGATGTCTGATGCATACATTTTTCGAGTGTCATTCTTCTGATGCAAGTGTGCAGGATAAGCTACCTCCTGGCTTCTATTTGCTTTTTATATTCAATATCCATTTGCTCACATGACACAGAACAGCGCAGGAAAATTGGTGTTTGTTTTGTCTGTTTTACACATTACCCAGCCCTGCTTTCCAGTCTAAGTTTCTTGCAGCTTGTTGGGCAATGCTTTGCTCTGAGATGTGGTATTCCCTTCCTCTGTTGATTCCTGCCAGTAGTTGCCCCCTTTTCCCTGAGGTGCCACTTTGGCCCCTGGCCTTCAGCAGGAGCAGAGCTGGCTCCTCCAAATGCATCAGTCTGTGCACAGAGGGATGGATAATGGGCAGGCTTGGGTGTCCCCACCTGGTTCTTGGGGCTTCAGCTGGTGGTTGTTCTGCTTGTTCTGAAAGGAAATTGTGTGATTGCTTTTAGCTGCAGTTGGGGGATTGAATGACATGTGCAAGGGAATAAATCACTGCATGATAAGGAAGAGGCACGTAAGATTTGGAGAACAAAGAGGAAAATCTCGTTTCCACTCCCCTTTGTTATCATTTTACAGTGCTAAACTGTACATTATCACACACATTACTCTGAGCTCCTGCAGAGTATTCCATCACTCCAGCAGAGCCCTGGAAATACACTTAGGAGGACACAGGATTTTATCTTCCTGTTGCTTAACTAAGGATTGGCTTATCACGGGGGGCAACTCCTGTGGAGGCATTAAGTAAGCAGGCAGATCCCTGCATAATTTCATCTCACCCAGTGCCCTGCACCTGTCCAAACCTACAAGCCCGTCCAGGTGTGTTATGCTGACCATTTAGGAAATGCTGACCATTTGGTCACATTTCAGCTCTGGGGAACATGGCAGCTCTTTTGGCTCCTTCAATACCTGCTTTTGTTCCCAGGGGCCGAACTCTTAGTTTTCTGTCCCGGGCTGCCTTAAAAGTGGACAGCTGAGGCTAGCAGGGGCAGGAGGGCTCCCAGGAGGCTGATGTAGGGCCAGCCTGTGTCTGAACTTGTCACAGCTGAGGGCCTTGGCACCATTCTCCCTTTCTGTAAGCAGCTCTTGGCTTCACCTTCCCTGGGTGAGGACCCTGCAGTGCAGCTTGCGGCACCACTGCTCCCCACTGAATGGCTGTGACTCTGCTCGAGCCACTGTGAGTGGGAGAGAGCTGTTTGCAGCCTGGGAGAAGCACACAGTGGCCTCTGAGTGGTGTTTAAACAGAGTGAGAAGTGAGAAATCAAATTGTACCATTTTCCAGCTATCATGAGCTGAGAATACAATCTGTGTTTTCCCCTTCCAGGGCATCTCGTCAGTCTCCTCAGGGACCACTCTGCCCACTGAGCACCCCTGGGCAACACTGAGCACAGGGCCCTGGGGAAGGAGCTGGGCAGTCCCCTCGCTGCTGCAGATCCCTGGAGTTACAGGGTGAGCCAAGCTGTGTGCATGGGCCACTGGGGACACCAGAGGGGTGAGATGCAGCTACAGGCTGGGAGCTGATGGGGGTGTCTGGAGAGTGAGCAAGAGGCAGCAGTGCCAGCTGGTGGAGAAAGGAAAATGCAGATGGAAGGAAAAGGCAGAGGGTGTAGGAAAGAAAAATGTCGCTATAGGACACAAAAAGAACACAAGCTCACCACCGTTCTCCAAGGTGAAGGAAAAAAAGGGAAGTTTATTTTCTCACTCCAACATTTCTAGTTTTCCAAGAGTTGACAGTGGATTGGAGGGTGACAGTGACACCTCTCCAACGACACTGGTCAAACCAACAGTCTCAACTCTCTCCTGCTCCATAAAGGGAATGCAAAACAATGAATTATTTACAGAAAGTGTGTGAGAAAGTTCACTACAAGAATGTCAACATCAGAAGGCTTAGAAAATCTTTAAAAAACAGGGTGACAGAGGAAAGGGATAGCAAGGAATGAGGGAGGAGGGGAGGAGGAGGAGGAGGAGCAGGAAGGCTCAGGGTGCAGTAGGAGGATGAGGGAACATTCAGGCCCACCAGGAGCAACAAAGAGGGCTGTCAGTGAAGCTTGCATCAGTATGGTTTTTAAGCTCTGTAAGTGTGAAAGTGCTGCACTTAGCCTGAGTTGTTTGACTTGGTGTTCAGCCCCTGTGGTGAGACTGCATCTGGGTCTGGAGCTGCCGTGGCTTGTCAAGAGGCAGCCCTGTAGAGTCCAGTGTTGCTTCCTCCATGCCCAGCTCCTGCCACACTGCCAGGTGTCCTCTCCACTCAGAGCACAAGAGCAGCCAGCAGCGCCAGCTGCAGGGCTACGGCTCTGGGAAAGGAGCTCTGCTCCAGGTGCTACGGAGCATCTTCCTGCAGACTACTTTTTGCCTGAGCTGTGCCTCTTATTTCAGGACACACAACCCAGGGCTGCTCCCGGTGATCTCAGAAGGCCCTTTCATCATGAGTTGGGAAGAGTTTTTGCCAAGAAAAAAAAGAAAAGAAATGTTCTAGCAGAGGGGGGTGGTCTAGATGAAGAAAGGCCCGGCTTCCACAGCAACAGGAAGTTTTCATGATGTACCTCGAAATGACTAAAACACACAACACTGGAAGTGACACCTGTGTGCTAATCTTCTATTTCCTTCAGCTGCTGCACAGTTCACTGGGCTCACGTCAGCTGGTGGGGCTCCTTTCAAAACTTTCTTCCTTTTTAACCTCCAGAAATTAATTTATAACACAATTCATCAGAGAATGGAGTTCTTTCTGTGTGGGGGTGAGCTGTCCCTCAGCCATACCTGTGTAGTGCATTGGGAGCCAGGACAGGAGCTCTGTAGGAAGATTTTTCTTAAGGCAATTCAGAGAGGACTTGGGCTGCAGCCCCAAAGGCAGCTGTGCACTGAAGCTCGCAGAGGAAGCTCCAAGGGATGTCACAGCATGCCCTTCGGCTCCTGGGGTTTTTCCCCTCCTTTTCTTCACCTTGTAGTGGCCTGCAGCAAAGGCTCCATTATTTGGCAGCGTTGCCTCGCTTTTGTCTATAAATGGAAGCAGTTGGCCATTATCCCAGTATAACACAGGACAGTCTGTGCATCAGTTATGCAATTGGGTGCCTTGATGACTTCCTCAGAAGCCGGGGGAGGGGCCAGGGGTGGTAGGAAAAGGCTTTTGCCATCAGCTCTGCTGGAGACAGCCAAATAAATGTGTGTGTCCCCAAAGCAAAGAAAGCAGGAGCTCAGCAGACAGGGGTGGGTGAAGGGTTTGGTGCAGGAGCAGCTGAGGGATCCTCAGTGGTTCCTTGACCCCAGCTTGGGGAGACCCAGCGACTGCTGCAGCCCTGCCCTTCGGGTGCTGCAGGGACTGGTGCCGACCAGGCTGTAAATGCAGAGTGCAGTGGGTGATGGGACTGGGGGAGAAGTGGAATGAGGAACAGGGAGAGAACTTTCACGCCAATATAGATGTTAAAGGGGAAAGAACCTAAATGTTGGAGAGCTGCCTTTCAGCAGAGCCCTTCAGGGAGTATCTGTATAAAGGAGAGAGTGGACAAATTGTATTTGTTATTTCCACGGGAGGGTCCTTGAAAACCCGACTTTCATGCAGAGAGGCTGACCCTCATTTCCCAAGCTACTCTCCAGCATTGAACTTAACCCTTTCCGTGCCTGGGTGGGGGGGTGCTGCAAGATACCCTTTCTGTACGCCCGGATCACACAGTGATGACAGAACTCAAACGCCCGGTGAGGCAGGTGAATCCGAACCTCACCCTGGCAGGCTTTGCACAAAGGCTGCTAAAGCGATACAGGTCCTTTCCATCGAGTTGGTGGTTTGGAATAAGTACCTGGCCGGCTCTGTTCATCGGTTAAGAGAGGTTCTATGGGCTCTTATCACCCGAGATAGGGACCGGGCACGCAGTTTTTCAAACGCGGCGTCAAGAGCGGCGTGGCGCCGAGCCGGGCCCCAGGGAGCGCTGCCCGTGAGGCTTGCTTTGCCCTGGCCGCGGACAGCGGCTCGGAGAGGGCCGGGAATGCTCCCCGAGGCCCGGGACAGCCTGCGGCTGCGCGGGGGGCGGCTCGGAGGCCCTCAGCGAATCCCGGGAATGCTCCCCGAGGCCCCGGGAAGCGGGCGGGCACCGCTCGGCTCCGCCCGGGCAGGGCCGCGGTCAGCAGCGCCACCTGCCGGCAGCGCTGGGACCGTGCCGTCAGCCGGGCCCTCGTCCCGACCTTCTTCCTTCCTTTCCTTCCTTTCCTTCCTTTCCTTCCTTTCCTTCCTTCCTTCCTTTCCTTCCTTTCCTTCCTTCCCTTCCTTTCCTTCCTGTCCTCTTCCTTCCTTCCTTCCTTCCTCTTCCGCCACTTCCCGCCACTTCCGCACGTCGCCACTTCCGCCACTTCCCCGCCACTTCCTTCACGCCACTTCCTTCCGCCACTGTCTTCCGCCACTTCCTTCCGCCACTTCCTTCCTTCTTCCTTCTTCCTTCCTTCCTTCCGCTCTTCTTCCGCCCACTTCCTTCCGCCACTTCCTTCCGCCACTTCCTTCCGCCACTCCTTCCCTTCCTTCCTTCCTTCCTTCCTTCCTTCCTTCCTTCCTGTCCTTCCTTCCTTCCTTCCTTCCTTCCTTCCGCCACTTCCTTTCCTTCCTTCCTTCCTTTCCTTTCCTCCTTCCTTCCTTCCTTCCTTCCTTCCTTCTTCCTTCCTTCCTTCCTTCCTTCCTTCCTTCCTTCCTTCCTTCCTTCCTTCCTTCCTTCCTTCCTTCCTTCCTTCCTTCCTTCCTTCCTGCCTCCTTCCTTCCTTCCTTCCTTTCCTTCCTTCCTTCCTTCCTTCCTTCCTTCCTTCCTTCCTTCCTTCCTTCCTTCCTTCCTTCCTTCCTTCCTTCCTTCCTCCTTCCTTCCTTCCTTCCTTCCTTCCTTCCTTCCTTCCTTCCTTCCTTCCTTCTTCCTTCCTTCCTTCCTTCCTTCCTTCCTTACCTTCCTTCCTTCCTTCCTTCCTTCCCTCCCTCCCTCCCTCCCCCTCCCTCCTTCCTTCCCTCCTTCCTTCCCTCCTTCCTTCCCTCCCTCCCCAGGATGCGCATGGGAATCTCCCTCCCCGACCTTTCCTCAGTGCTTTTCCCAGCACTAAAAGGCCGCAAATTGGATTTAGAACATGAAGAGAGAGTGGGGTGTGTGCAGGGAATGCGTTTGCCCGGATTCCTTCCAAGCCACACACCCTGGTGCAGTGCTGCAGGATGGAAATCTTGAATAAACACATAGTGGGGTTAAATCCTGAGGTTTCTGGGGAATTAGTGCTGCCAGCTCCCGCTATTCATTGTGTGCACCTAACACCTTGGCTCCTCAATCCAGAGGGCTATGGTAGGTTGCTATGTTAAATGAAGAGAGGGAAACAGAGAGGAAGAGAAAATATACTTGTCTCCTTGAGAAGGGAGAAAAAGTTTAGAAGAACATTACTCTGAAGCAGGAAAAAAACTTGGCTCACAACTTCATTATTTCACTAGTAAGTTAATGATAAAGTGCTCCTGCTTTACTCGAGGGGCTTTGAATTGCAGGAGGAAAAGGGGAACCTGTTTCCCTGTGGGGAGCAGCCCACGGCTCGGCTCGGTTCCCAGCCCCCAGGCCTCAGGCGCGGCCTCTGTGCCCTCAGCCGGTGAGCGGCGCTCCGGGCCCGTGGGGGCGGGGCCGGTAACGGGGCATTGCTGTCTCTCTGCACAGGAGCACCAGGCGGGACTGCCGCGGCCCCTGCAGCCGCCGGTCCCGGCGGGCTCCAGCAGCGTGGCCACAGGCACCAGCCCCGGGGGACACTTCCTCGGGAGCCAGCCCCAGGCAGCCATCGTGAAGCAGATGCTGATGGAGCAGAGGAGCGCAGCTCCATGTGATGGAGCAGCAGAAACAGCAGTTCCTCCGAGAGCAGAGGCAGCAGCAGCAGCAGATCCTAGCGGAGCAGGTACGGTATCCATCTGTCTCCAGTGCACCTGGGATGGGCACGAGCACTGCAGGCAGTGCAGCACCAGCCCTTCCTTCTAGATTTGGGAATTCCTCTCTCTCTGTGGGTCCTGTCAGGGTCTTTCAACAATGGTTGTCAAAGAAGAGGCAACAATCAGCCCTACCATTAGCTTGGCAAATATTACCCGTGTTTCCAATGGTGCACTTAATAGTGACATTGGATTTTAGGCGCTGGAAAAGTTAGCTCTCAACCTGGCATCAAATGGTGCATTTAGTCCAGCAGAGGCAGCCTCAGCTGCAGTTACAGTCATGGGTCCTCTCCCCTAGCTCTAATTGTGGTCTTGCATTGGAAAAATCTGTGCCCACCTGCACACTGATCTGGGACAAAGAATGGACACGGGTTAAAAGACGACTTAGCAAAGAAAAATGTTGCTATTTACCCAGACCAGTTCCTTAATCCAGTTTATTGAGTGCCAGTAGGAGAAATTAGGTGAGGCAAGGGGAGAGACCAGCGGCAAGGGGGAGAAGCAGAGACTGAAGTGGGCAGTAACAGTAAAACAACCTCTGGCAGTGGCAATGTGGAAGAGGTGCACTAGAGCTATAACCTGGCTTCCTGAGTTCCTGGGTTTTGCAAGATGGATGTTAAACTGTGCAGTCTGAACAGTGGTGTCTGCTTAATTCAGGTGTAGTTTTAAAGCAGCCCAAGAGAAAGCCAGTGGAAAGTCACACTGTTGAGTTCCTACAAGATCATATCCAAGCCTAAAGTTGCAGCCCCCCTAATGTTATTTAGATAATGCTCTGGTAGGTCAGCAGTTCCTTTAAGCTCCTCTTCTCCTCTCTTGCTAAGGAAAAACAACTTAAGACCATCTGCTTAAATTTGTGTTAGAACACACGCATGCCATGTAACCACAGAAATACAGATTGATTTGCCATCCCCCCCTTTGTCTTGTTGCCCCTAAGAAACAGAAAAATTTACTCTCAGTGAACAGGAAGGATGCTCCTAGAAATATTTAGGATAAAGAAGCCTGAGCTGATTCAAGTGTGACAAGTGCATGAGAGTGAGGATGCACTAATGCATCCCATGGATTGGGCCAATTCACATGCATACAGCCAAGAGCCAGTGAGAGCCAAGAGCCACTTGGATGCTGATGGCAAGCCTAAAAGTGCTAAAAGGCCACCAAGCTGAGGCTGTCAGGTGTGCTGGCACACCTTTCAGAGATGAAAAACGGTAAAGTCACATTCCTCAGGCTCCCAGTTTTTAGTGGTAGTTTGTGCCCAACAAAAGTCCCTCTTTCTTTTTCATAGGATGTAACACATAGTTATGAATGCAGGGATTAGTACTTCCTTCTTTCCTATCTCTGCCATTCTCTTACCTTTGTTACACATCATTGGTTTTGGACACAGTATTTGTACAGCTGCAGGTGATGCTCCCAGACATGCCCTTTCAGCCATTAGTTGAGTACACTGTAGCATCTGAAAGCTCTGTTTTTATAAACAGCCCTTGATTCTGTTTTAAAAATATTCCCAAGTATTCGTGGAAAACAACCACAGGGGATCAATGTAGTCTGGATCAAGGGAGCATTTTGCAGTCACCACTCCCCAAATACCATTCCCTGAAGCACAAGAGGGAATGTGCCTTAGTAATCCATTTCTGTTTTGGCTCAGAATGTTCCAAGGCTGCAGTGCTTGGATCAGGATGCAGTAATCCTTGCAGCTGCGTGTTGTGAGTGCAGACATGGAGCAAAGTCTTGCACCAGGAGCACAGGCCTCTGGACCTTGGCAGGACTGAGGGAAAGAAAGTGTTATGTGTGGCTACAGCTGCCCTTAGACCTAGGTGGGCAAAGTTAGTTCATATCCCTCCCTCTCCTTTTGCCTGAAGACAGTTCAGCTCATGCTGTGGAGGTCAGGGTGAAATGGCTGTAAAGCAAGGAGTGATGATGATGTTGGCCTCAGTGCATGTTCCTTTTTGAGCCAAAAAGAGTCTGAGTGCTGAGTAGCCCAAGTGCTCTGAGGAGGACTCCAGGTGACTCTGCCTGTCTCTCCAGAACACCTCACCAGATAAGAACCACTGCAGGTTCTGCAGTTTTGCCACCAGCCTGTTAATTAATTAATCATCTCTTTCTCTTCTGCTTTCTTTCTGTCCTTCATTTTCAGCAGATGCAGCAGCAGTCACATTTGCCTCGGCAGCATCTGCATCAACAGCGAAGCCCGTATCCAGTGCAACAGGTCAACCAATTCCCAGGTAAAAGTTCAGTTGTTTTTCTTGTTTGGAGTCAATGCCCTAAAGGTAGCAAATGTGTGAAAGCTTGTCCAGTTTGACTACTAGGTTTAAAGCAGTGTACCAGAAGAGGAGTACAGGCTGTTGCACACACCACATATTTTACCAAAGACAAATGCCCAAGTTTGCATATTCAGTTAAGTTTGTATTTTCCTTTCTGCTCTCTTCAGTGAAAACTGCTTGCTTTTTCTTTTTTTTTTCCCCTTTCCCCCTCCCCTTTCCCCTTTTTTTTAATGGCATTTGTTTTTGCCTCTTTAACATCCAGATGTCATGCATTCATTCATAGATTTATCTTGTTGACCTCTATCTCTTAGGAGTTTTTTTTTTCCTGCTAGCATTTCTGACTGTATCTTGGTTTGCCCCTTCTTCATTCCCCTCTTTATATAATTCAATGAGCAGAGAATTTAAGAGAGGTCATCCTTATCTAGAGAAGGGACTGATAAATGCCAGGTATGGGAAACACAGTAAAATATATGAGATGTAAATAGAGGTTTTTTTAATGATCTCAAAAAAAGCACAAGCATTATTTTGATGTGCTCCCAGGTAACTGAAGAATGTAAGCCAATCATATTGGCTTAGGAAAATAAGTTAATTCTAAGCTTTTAGATGAAAAGCATCAGCTGATGTCTTCAGGAAGCATGATTTCTATATAGACATGAAATGAACACAGACTTGTGCTGGATATTCATGATAATACCATGTAGGTGCAACAGAAAACAAGGGAGGCAGTTCTGGACATTTCACATTGCCATTCTGGTTCCCAGGACATGAACAGACAGCCACATCTTCTGCTGGCATATATCAGAGTGGCTTCTTCTAATCACCTCCTCATTTTTATCTTTGACACCATAAGTTCTGTATGGAATTACTTTTTCCCCCAATAATTCTTTCCAAAATCAAGAAGTGTGTGTGCACAGCCATCGACTGAGATCTCTCTGCATTCATGCTCCTTTGAAACACTGCCTTTGTATGTATTATTTTAAAATAAAGAGAGGAGAGTTTAGGCTAATCTGACAGAGTGATGAATTCATTTTCAGTAAATGAACTAATTTAAATAGTTCTCCATTTTTTCCTTTTTAGTCACATGAATGTATCCAGTGCAGTAGGTTATGTGTAAATGAGACCAGAAGGTGGCCTAAAACCTTGAAATCTGTTGCATCTCTCTTTTAACTACTCCTTGTCTGATCTCCTGTCACTTACTCCACGTACAGTAGTTAACAAAAGTAGTATGTGAGCCACTTGCTGTTGGTGACTCTTTTGGAGCTTTTCAACTGCCATTCTCAATTAAAAAATAGCTAAAGATACATTAAGATTTTTACATTATCTGTTTCTTAAGCACTTGCTCCAGTCATCATAAAAAGACTTTTTCTAATCATGAAAGGAGCTGATCTAAGTTAAGAAAAATCAAGGGAACCGCAATGCCAATCATTAAGAAAGTAGTTTGATAGCATGGAGAAAGTAAAAGCTGCCAGTACAAGTGGCCTGTGCCAGTGAGATCCAGATGGTCTCACTTCATGCTGCAAAATGTTTCATTTCCAGCTGTGTGCTGGAGTTAAGACCATCCACCAGAAGTTTGTGGTGCTGCAGAAAATGGAGTTGTAGCCATCCTCTGGGTTACATAATAGAATTACATGTATAGAAATGGTGCTTCCTTTATCCACCTTTTTTCTCATGGAAACCAAGCCAACATCAATAACAGGGACCAGTGTTCTGTTGTCTGCCACTGAGGGACAACAAACAGGAGCTGATTTAAGAACATTCAGATTCTGTTGTATGGTTTTGAACTCTTAAGCAATGATTTTATATTTACACCTGGCATTTAATAACATTTGAGCCTGGAACAGTTGTGTGCCTCATACACTCTGAGCTTCACCTGCTGAGTGTTCTATTTAGTCAGTGACTCAAATCTGCAGAATCTGACTATTTAGTTAGTGACTCTGACTGGTGTATTTGGTAGTGACTCAAATCCACAATGAACCCATGGCATAATCTGAGCTCCAGTAACTGTCTTTATTTAAAGATAGTAAATATAGAAGCATATTGGCTTCCCAGAAATCAATAGCTCTCCCCTACCCCTGAAAGTAAGACACAAGCATGGTTAAGTTATCTGTCACAGTGTGGAATTTAACAAGGCTAGGATTTTCTGGTTTCCCATCACTAGCCTAAGGTGAAGTAAAATGTGCTTATAGTATTGATTCACTAATACACTCTCCCTGCTTTAAATGTCCACAAAAACCTGATTTTTCTTCTTTCTGTAGAATTAATCAGTAGCTATGCTATAGAAAATCCATTTATTAATGCCTCCTGAGCTATTAGAAGAATTGATTGGCCTTCTGAGACTGCCATTTCCATTTTCAAGGCTTACTTTTGAAAGACAATGGGAGATATTTAAAGGAGAGCTTCAAATGGTAAACTGAAGTTCAGCTGCTTTGCTGCTAACAAAGAAGACCAGTGGAAGTTTTTCCATTTGCTTACTAGAAGCTGAATTAGATGTAGCTGAAGAAGATAAGTGCTGCTGAGGATGCTCCTACAGATTGTCTCTTATGCAAAAGTGGGTAAATTAAGATTTGCAGGTTTGTGGGCTTTTTCTTACCTTCCTCCCTTTTTGGTGCAGGTTCACCGCAGGATATGGTGGCTGTGAGAAACCAGGTAGCGCTGCAGAGCATGAGAACATCGCGAATGATGGCCCAGAACGCGAGCATGATGGCCATGGCTCCCGCCCAGAGCTCGAGCACGCTGCTCACCACTGCAGGCCAGTCGGACTTGGGCATGACTCCTTACAGCAATGCCTCCTCCAGCCAGCCAGGAATGTACAGCTTGAGCACGGGCATGAGCCAAATGCTGCAGCACCCAAACCAAAGTGGCATGAACCTGGCACAGAGCACGGGCCAGGGAACAAGGCAGCCTGCCTCTGGACAAGCAGTGGGAATGGTTGGCAGCTTTGGTCAGAACATGCTGGTAAACTCTGCTCTTCCCCAGCATCAGCAGCAGATGAAAGGACCCGTGGGCCAGGTCTTGCCAAGGCCACAAGCGCCAAGACTTCAAAACCTGATGGGGACTGTCCCTCAGGGAACACAAAACTGGCAGCAGCGCGGCCTGCAAGGCATCCCTGGAAGGACTAGTGGTGAAATGGGGCCCTTCAACAACGGCACCACGTACGCCATGCCCTCGGGGCAGCCACGGCTGCCCAAGCAGCACTTCCCACAGGGCCTCAGCCAGACAGTGGTGGACACGAGTGGCACAGTGAGAGCCATGAACCCGGCGCTGGGGAGGCAGCTGCTGCAGCCACTGCCTGGGCAACAGGCAGGCAGCCAGGCCAGGCCCATGGTGATGCCAGGAATGAGCCAAGGGGTCCCTGCCATGCCAGGCTTCAGTCAGCCCCCAGCGCAGCAAATGCCAGGTGGTACCTTTGCTCAGAGCAGCCAAGGCCAGGCCTATGAGAGGAATCCCACTCAGGACATATCTTACAACTACAGTAATGGAGGAGCAGGGGGGTCATTCTCCAGTTTAGCAGAGGGCACAGACCTTGTGGACTCCATTATTAAAAGCGGACCAGGGGATGAGTGGATTCAAGAACTTGATGAGTTGTTTGGAAACCCCCAGTGAATGGGATTGTATAGTCTGGAGCTTTGGTTATGTTTTGTTACATTTGAACAAGCAAAGAGGAAGTCAGATGTTCTCCCCATCCCTGGATTGTTGGCTTTTGTTTGTGTTGGTTTGGGGTTATTTTGGGGTTTTTTGTTTTTAATTGTGCAAACCGAGCTGATCTGTAGCCAACTTTGGAAGATTCAGGGGACGATGAAAACATCAACATCCCAAAACTGTCACCAAGCAATCTTTGTTGTGTGGCAGTGCCCACGGTATGTTTGTGTGTGTGTGTGTCAGAATGGAGAAACCGGAAAAGCCAGCTGATGTGTCTGGCTGGGAAGATTCGTTCTCCCCCCACTTAAAACAAGGCTTCATTGCACAGTGGTGAGGGGTGGTCCTGGTATGTCCCACCTCTTATGACTGTGCACCTTGCAGCTTCCAGGGAAGCAGAGGGAAGAGCTGGGAGCAAAGCCTGCAGATACTCAGGGGTGATTGCACAGCCCTGGTCAGAAATGGGCTGAACGCCGGGGCAGGCGGGTCTGGGAGAGCCGTGGCCAGGCCGATGGGGCTGGCTGTGGGCTGTCCTAAGGGAATGCACAACACTGACAGGCAAACCTAAACAATCACAGGGAGGTCACAGTTTTCACTGCAGAGTGATAAACCCCACTACAAGTGCAGAAGAACATAAATTTGGCGGTGTTGTGAAGGCAGATTGATTCTGTGACTGCTGCTGGAGACAGCCCAGTGCTGGGTTAACTTAATAAACTGCTTAGTCCCCTTGGGACTTGAAATAGTGCTTCCCAAGTCAGAGCACTTGGCATGGCCCAGCTGTCTGGGCTGTTGAAGGGCTGAGAGGTACCAAGAGAAATTAGCAGAGCTCCTCAGCTGGTCCCTCCCTCTCCTTCCTCCCCAGGGTGTTCTCAGTTCACTCCCTTCCCCTCCTGTTCCTTCAGTGTGAAGCAAGCAGAGCTGGCTGCACGTTTTTTTCAGGCAAGCCACAAAGGGCCAGGCAGGGGAGGATAAAAAAGACATGAGAAAACATACAGTGAGGGTTTGGCACACAGGAAGACTTTCTCCACCCCTCTTGAAAAGCCCAGGTTTGGCAGGTAGTATTACCCCAGGGTGTCTGGGCTCTCAGTGTGATATATTCAGTTTGAAACAGGTGTTTGGTCTAATCTCTCTGGTTTGCTGGAATAAAATTCACTGCAGTATTTGAAGAACGGGAGTCAGTGAAGGACTACTGTAAAGAACATTCATGAGTGGGTAAAATAATTGATATTGCAAACATGGGATCTGCCCCAGTAAGGTTTTAGATAGTAGGGATGTATCACTATCTCCACTGTTTGGACCTGTGATGAAGTTGTGATAGATCTCACACAACACTGAAGTCACCAGCCATTCTGAGTGTGTACAGCAGAGTTCCCAAACTGCAGTTGGAGGCTGTTTTCTGGAACTTATTACCTCTTTAGTGTTTTCAGCTGAGGGCTGCTTATCAGGTTATATAGTTGTGCATGTAAAAAATGTTAACATGACCCACAGTCCAGAGCTTTAGCACCCTCTGGCCTAGTGCTGGCCTCTGAGAGCCATGAGTCATGCTCTCCAGCAGTGTACTAGTGCCAGTCCCAATTCCCCAGCTCCTGGTCACCTCCTTTTGTGCTGTTCTGCCTGGGCCCAGCGATGCCGAGTGCTGAGCCCCTGAATTCCAAGGAGCTGAGGGCCTTGGTGCTTGGCACTTTCATGTCCTGCCTTTCCCATGGAGCACAGACAGGCATCACATTAAAGAGGGAGAGCAAATGAGTCTGGAACCGTGTCAGTGCCCCCTTGAGGCTCCCTTTTGAGCAATTTCCCTTGCTGGGCTTGCCAGGTGGGGGGAATTACCTGTTCTAAATGCTGCAATGCAGCAGGACTAGCTGCATTTTTAATGTGCTAAAGGTGAGCCATCAACCCAACCTGCCCTGACTGCTACATTTTTTAAAATGGCTTTAATCTCATCTCTTTTAGCTGACCCCTTTATAAAATACAGCACAAGGGCCAATTCCAGCTCCTGCTGAGGATGATGAGCATGATTAGCATGCCTGCTGCTTCAGTAGGAGCCAGGTTGGGCCCTAATTCAGTGAAAGGGAGCACCAGCCAAAGTTTTTGGTTCATCCTGTGGGTCAGTGTCTCTTGGGCAGACTGGAAGGGACAGGCAGAGCCTGGGAGGAGCAGCGCCCTGAGGGCACCAGGGGGCTGCGGCTCCGCGTGCATCAGTGCGAGCGCGGGGCACACACGTGTGTGACAGAGCTGTGACAGGTGCAGGGCAGCCACCCTGCTGGGCAGGGGACACTGCTGGGACAGCACAGCACCCTCACCTTGGGTGAGAGCCACAGGGCTCGCCTCTCAGCACAGAGTGGGGAAAGGGGAACTTAGAAACACACAGCCAGCACGCAGCCGCCAATGCAAGCTGGTGTGCGCTGGAGAGATACAGGCCTTGGTGATAAGTGGTGGGCAAGAGGAGTCTCTGTTGTCTTTGTAAAGCTTCCTCCAAATGCTCCATACTGGGATCAAGTACTAGAGAACAGATTTTATTAGATTTGGGTTGATTGGTTTTTTTTTTTTCTTTCTTACTATGGTGCTGATGTACATGTAATGTTTTAAAAGAAGTCATTTGTAAATATGTTTTTACAATTCTACAGATATCACTGGGTCTACTATCTGTAAAATATATACATATAAATATATATATATATAAATATATATATATATACTGTTTGTTTAAAATAGAGTATTTTTATTTCATTCCTTGACTCATCCTTACTGCAGTGGTATTGCACTTCAGATGACATCTAATTACTAATTTGTACTGTATCCCTGACAGCAACTTGCTCCATTTTATTCAGATTTTTCTAGTTTTCTGGTTTTACTTTGTACATTAAGCATTGCTTATTTCCTTTTAAGACCTGTACAGAGTCTGAAAACGTAGAAAAATACCTGATGTTGCTTTTAAAAGAAAAAGAAACAAAACAAGAACAAACAAAACAAAACAAAAAACCAACCAAACAAATAAAAGATGGTTATATGAGTCATATACCTGGTGTATATGGATCATGTCTTGCCCCACTCTTGCGCCACAGTGAGCAATCTTCCATGGAGGGGAGGGAAGCTGCATGCAGGAAAGTCTGAATCAGCAAAAACAGGGAGTGGGGAGGTGCTTCCAGGGGAGGAAACAAGGGGGAGAGGAGGTGGGGGAGGGAGAAGGGAAACGTGTAGCTGGACATAAAAGTTGGAGAAAACAGGAAAACAGGAGAAGGATAATGACAGGCTTAGGGTAATTCCCTATCACCTACCACTACAACAGTGTGAGAATTATGTTGCCAGAAGCCTTTAGGAACGTGCACGTAGATCTGTTGGACATGTACTGCCTGTCCATACATGGAGAGAGGAGAGGAGAGGAGAGGAGAGGAGAGGAGAGGAGAGGAGAGGAGAGGAGAGGAGAGGAGAGGAGAGGAGAGGAGAGGAGAGGAGAGGAGAGGAGAGGAGAGGAGAGGAGAGGAGAGGAGAGGAGAGGAGAGGAGAGGAGAGGAGAGGAGAGGAGAGGAGAGGAGAGGAGAGGAGAGGAGAGGAGAGGAGAGGAGAGGAGAGGTAAAACATCAAAGCACTATAACAGGTAAGCTTGGAATCATTTCAGAGGCAAAGAAAGACCTATTTGAATCAGTAGATGGCCTTTGGACCTCCTCTAGTCTGTATTTTGAGTCCATTACACAGTTTGGAGCTTTGTCTTGGTTTTGGTTCTGGCAGCAGTGTTTCTCGCTGCCTCCGTCTGTAGGTTTGAAAGAAAGGTGTCTGCCAAGGAAGGCGGAAACCTCCCTTGGAAAGGAAAATATTACCCCCTACCCTACAAATTATTATAACTTTGAAATTACGGGGATTTTAGGCAAAGATCTGGCAAAAGGAGTAACACTTCTTTACTAGAATATACATACATACATACATACATATATATATATATATATGTATGTGTATATATATACACACACACATAGATATGTATATATATATATATATATATATATGTATATACATTTAGAAAACAAGACAAGCAGCCCCATCACCATCCGCAGCCCCCTCAGCCGCCGCCGCCTCTCTGGGCCCTCGGGCCCTTTCCCCTGCGCTGCAGTTCCGGGCACGGCCAGCAGGGGCGCTGGTGGCTCCCGGCCGGGCAGGGCGGGTGCGATGATTGCCCCGCGCCTGCAGGGGGCGCTGTGGCGCCGGCTCGGCCGCCTCTCCACACGGCTATGGCGGCTCGGGCGGCGGCAGGGAGAGAGGGGAGAAGGGGCTTTCCTTTGCAAAGCCGCGGCGAGGAGCCGCTCTCCGCGCCCTCCGGGTCCGTCATGGACCGCAGCAGGAGCCCCGGAGCGGCAGGCTGGAACAGCAGAGGCGAGCACGCCCGGGGTGGCAAACAAAGTGCAGTGAGAACTCCGGAGCCGTGCCAGGAGCCGCGGGGGTGCAGCGGACGGGGGATGTGGGGTCAAAGCGCAGCAAAAAGCCCAAAGCAGCAGCGGCAGCAAACAGCCGGGCTGGGCAGCGGCTGCCAGGCCCCCACAGCAGCCAGGAGACGCTCCCTCTGAGGGGGTCGGGGTGCTGGGTTTTCCCCTGAGGCACCCAAGCACACGGTGAGGGGCTGCCCAGTGGGATCCGGTGTTGGAAAGGTCCCGGTTCAGCGGCCGCTCTTACGAGCAAAGGCTCCCCCACGGTCATGAGGAGCAGTAACAAGTGGGAGAAAATTCTCTGAGACAAAAAAAAAAAAAAAAAAAAGAGAAAAAAGGAAAAATCCGAACCTCCAGCACTGCGACTGGCTGAAGGCATCACTGGCAGGTTGGTAGGTGGAATTTTCATATTTCAGCCCATGGAAGGAAAATTAGTGGAAGCATTTCTGATGATTTCTGTGGCTGTTAAATCTGGCCCTGATGTACTTTCTCCCTGGAGGTAGGGGATGGAGAGCCACCCTTTCTGCAGCTGTGTCAGCTCCAGCCTGTTCACCAACATGATCTGTCCTTTTCCCCTGAACGAACATTGCTGGACTCTGGTCTCGCATCTTTGTACGTGTTTCATCTTATGGTTCCCAATACCATTTCAGTCTTTGCTACCTGCAGGCACTAGGTTGTGTCTTTCTATCATGACTTAATAAAATCACAGGATGAAGGAATCTTCAAGATTATCTCGTTCCAGCCCCACTTCCATGTGTCCACACATGTTCACCTTTTTAATATGAAAGGTTATTATGGATCTCAATTATCTTGTGGTCTGGTTCTCCACTTCACTACACTATGGAGAGACAATAAGCATGTTCGTTATATAGATTTGGCTGAACATCACTATAAATGTGCAGCATTTTTGGCCAAATCATGTCTTCAGAGGCATGACAAGGTAAATTTCTTCCTGCTGTCTCTCTCATGAGTATATTCAGCATTGCCTAAATAATTTGAATTATCAGGAGCTGCCAAAACAAGCATGGCCTTGCATCTCTGTTCTTCTACACAGTTTAAATTGGTCACTGGCGTACTTTGAGCTCACAGTGGTAAGCCATGACTTCTCCCTTCTGGCAGAAAACTGTTTTTAAAGTCAGTTCACTTTTCACTGTGACTTTATGACTCCCAGAGCTGTGGCCATTCTCTGGGAATCTGGGAATGTGTGTCTAGTCTTTCTCACACCCCAGCCATCTGTGCCCTGGTGGGAAACAATGCAGTGCACCCAGTTGTAACACAAGCATCTGTGTTTTCCTTTTGTCCGTGCTGGCTCTCCCCGTCACAACTGTCGTGTTTTGGGCACAGCTTCTCTTCAGGAGCTTTCCTGTGAGGACTGGGATGTGCCCTCGGAGGGCCCCACTTCCACAAGAAGTTTGAGCATGTGTTGAACTGTGAGCACATTCCAAAATATAAAACCCAAAAGTCCTTTGTAGACACTTAGGGCCAAGTGAAGCTTTAAACATTTTTCTCAAGTAAGCAGTGTTTCCATGTATGCTTATCCAGCGGTGGGATTGGATGTACTTGGAAAATGGGGATCTTGCAGCAGCATATTGCATGGAAGTGTTTTTACATTTGCACAAAACAGAAGGCACAGCTGGGGGAAATGAAGAGCAGTGCAGGAAGATACAGAAGGCAAAACTGAAGGACAACGGGTAAGATGGGCTGATGCTTGCAATGCCAGTTGCAACTAAATTACTTAGTAAATTAATGGGTTTTGTTTTATGTGATTTGTTTGTGGGGTTGCAATACTATATGGGGAAAGAGAACATTTAATTGCAAATGTAGATGTGACATGACATTCTGTCTTACTAACTTTCCCAAGAGTGTAGGGAAAGGAGCAAGTGTAAACAGCTTAGGAAAACACATGTATTTTATATTACAATGGGCTGTTAGGAAAGAGCTCTGAGGTTTTATTCACATGCAGTTTATCATCTTTTTGGGGTTCAGACAAAACATCCATGTTATTTATTTATTTTTTAAAAAGCACCTTCAAAGCAATTTATGGACTTTCTCCATTATGCTGAAGTCCAGGTATTCATCCAGAAAGCTGTTGACAGTCCCAGCTGCACCAGCTGCATCAAGCAAATCAGAATTATCACACTCAAATAAAACCCCGTTAACCTCAAAGTGAAATGCAGAAAGTTATGAGCTGTCCATGTTGTGGTGAAACTCCTGGTCTGAACTCTATGGAATCAGAAAGGACCATGGCTGGAACACTGCCTTGGGGGGTTTCAGTGATAAACTATTCCCATTCATGACTTTTGCAAGAGACAAGATATTCCTAATACCCTCTCTAAAGGAAAACTTTCCCCCGGTGTTTCTGAATTTTCATGTGGAAGTTAAGAAATGGCTCCAAGATGAGGCTACCTCATCCTGGGACATGAAGACTTGTAGGTAAAGCCAGAGAAAATCTTGAGCAGCTAATTGCAACTCCAGGTGTAGGAATGTGAGAAAGAAGGCTTAAGGAGCTGAGGGAGAGATCTCTTACATCCACATCTATTGGGCAGGTACCCTCTTGCTGAGCTGGGAGATCTGCTACTGGTGATCACTATGGCTTGGAGATGGATTGCTGGACCAGAAAGGAAGAGCCTGAGAATCTCACCTAAGATTTGGGTGCCTAAAGGCTTGATACAAGTAGCCTTTCTAGACATGCCATGCCTAGATGAAAATAGTGAAGTATTTTCTCAGTTTCAAGAGATCATGAAAAGAGTCTTTAGCTCAGCCTTTCTTTGAGGATGCATACCGTGCTTGTCTTTATAACCAGCAGCCTTGGAGCAAAACCATTTCCCAGGGCTGCCAGGCCGCCTTTTAACATCCTCTGTTTGATTTAAATTCGGTTTCACCAAAGTGTGATGCCCTGTCTAATAATGAAGCCAGCTACTCTTCTACAGTTTCCTTGAGAGGCTGAATCTGTTGGTTTAAGAGTTCTGAAGTAAAGCATGGCCAGGATTTCTCTAACAAAGGACTTTTTAATTTGTTGATTAAAAAAAAAAAAGCCCATTACGCTCTGCTTGTTTGTTTATTTACATGTTTCTGCTCCCCCAATTTCCTTAGCAGTTGCAAGTCTTCTAGCTGGTGTTCATTGCACTATTTGAGTTATTGCATCTCTTACTGGGAGATATGAAACTAACTCCATGTATTTGCTCTGGAAAAAAGCCTCCCCCTCCTCCCCAGCAGCATCTCTTCCAAAGGATCGGTGGAGCTGTAGCGAAGGAGAATGGGAACATCAGTAGACAAGCCATGGAAAATAGCCCTGTAGGACAGTCTTCCTGCTGCTGCAGGATGATTCACTACAGAACAGTCTGATTGTTTTGTATCTTCCTCCAGAAGACATTACATGCCTTTAATTTTATGACAAGCATATATTGCACTATTTTCTTCTTGTGACTGATGATAGATGGTGGAAGAGAGCCTTAGATCAGGGCACAGAAGACAGTGCAGTGCCTTCAGTGAAATGGAGCACACCATACTGCCAATGTTTGTTGAAGCAGAATTTGTATCAGGAGAATCTGGGCACTCAACATTCATTCATGTATGCTTATCTGGAGCACTGTTCTCTCACCTGCTTGGTGAAGCCTCATCAGCCTACAGAGCCAGGTTTGTTTGCTTCCTTTAGTGCAACTTGTGTGACTACAGAAAAGGTCTTAATGTGACAGACAGAGGGGAAAATGCAGCTAGCAGACAGGCAGGCATGGTGCAAGCCTTGCATGAGCACCTTCCCATGCTACAGCAGTCCTGATATGCAAAGCTGTGCTTCTGTTTCCAGATCTCTTTGAATGTCATTGTAAATTACACCCAGTACAAAGCATGTGTCCACAAGGGGAGCATCAAAACTCTTCTCTCTCCTGGCCTGCAGCACATGAATATCCCTGTCACAGACATCTTTTATGAAAAATCCTTTCCTTAAGATTTTTCCTCTTGAGAAGCTGAGAGGCTTCAGGAACAAAATGTAAACATTGATTATCTGCTGCTGTGGAATGCAACAGGTGCATCTGTGATTGGTCTCATGGTTGTTTCTAATTAATGGCCAGTCACAGTCAGCTGGCTCGGACTCTGCCCGAGACACAAGCCTTTGTTATCATTCCTTCCTATTCTATTCTTAGCTAGCCTTCAGATGAAATAATTTCTTCTATTCTTTTAGTATAGTTTTAATGTAATATATATCATGAAATAATAAATCAAGCCTTCTGAAACATGGAGTCAGATCCTCATCTCTTCCCTCAGCCTGAGACCCCTGTGAACACCGTCAGAACCCAACTTGGGCTTCTGCTGTAACATCCAGCCCTCTTCCCTGAGGGCTTCCAGACCCATTGCTGACACTTTACACATGTTGCATTCAGTTATAATCACTTTTCACTGCCAGTCCTTGGCTCTCAGCCCAGCTTCAGACCACAGCCTGGAGCTGTTAACCTGCCTGGAACTTCTTACCTTCCTTTCACAGACTGGACATAACAATGGAAGTACTTGTAGCAGGCAAACATGTACAGCATACCCCAAAAGGAAGCTAATTCTAAGAAAGAAAAGATTGATATGGTGGGGGAAACAGTCAGAAAACAAAAAAAATGAGGATTGTAGACAGTTAACCACTCTAGTTATGTTTTCTAGTTATATTGCTTTGGAAATTTTTACAGCTACCCGTAACTTGGGAAGTTACCTTGGGAAAGAATCATTGAAAAGAGATGTAAGTATTCTTACACAGTCACTGCAAGAGGCTCTTCCTATGGGTTTACAGATAGGGGTGGATATAGGACTGCCCAAAAATATCCAAAAGCATTCCTTCAAAGGGACATCTCAGGAACTGACAGGAATCCTAATCCCCCCAGTTTGGTGATTGTCCCAGAAACAGGACAGTGGGTTGAAGCACTGTGGCTTGACCTGGCTCTGTCATTTTGTATTATTATGGCAGTTTGTGCTAAGGGGGGGTGTTTGTTTTGGGAAGAGAATCCTATTTATGTTGTTAATAACCTGCTTTGCATTTATATAGCAGCTTTTATCCAAGGACATGGAAGGAAGCTGTAGTGAAGTTCGCTTTCTGACCTCCCTGAGGGAAGAGTATAAAGTCACCTCCACTTGATTGATAGCAGGGTATGGAGGTCAGTTGTATTATCCAGGGCTAAGCAGTGCTTGTTAATTTTGTGGTTTTAAACTCTGTGTGTGTATTACAGAGGACAGCTTTCACTGTGTGCTGGATTAACTCCTGTAAACGTACCTGTGGGACATAGCTGAAACATTGCTTCAAGGGAAGGTGGGAAGGTTATCATCATAATCCTTCATATCTTACCTGTGACAGCACCTGTGTTGCTGGCTAGCAACTGTGACCTTCCCTGATTCAAGTGTCTGTCCAGGAGCACGTGTGTTATTTCATATCATTTTGTTGACTTAAGTGGTGCTTCTTTGGATTTGCAGTGGATTTACAGGAGATGGGACTGTAAGAAAGCCCCAACCAAAAAATTACTAGTTTGGAGCAGAGAGAAAATGGAGAAGTTGTTTAGGAAGGAGAGGAGTGATGGACACGAGCTGGTTATCCTTGCCCCAGCCCACAGACTTCATGCTTCTAAAACATTGGGAAAGGGTTAATAATAACTGTCATGAGTTTTACTCTATGAGAGCTCCTTGGTTTGGAGAGGGAAGGGAAAGCTGGTGGGGCTCTATGAAATGCCATGGGGATTTCAGTGTCGCTGAGCATTCTTCTAGGAAGGCTGTGTTAATTAAAAGCAGGAGAAGAGATGTCTACAGTCAATTACTTCCTGATAACCCCAACATTTTTAAAAGTTATGTAAAACTTGTCAGTCCAAGATAAAAGCAGAAAGTATTTACCTTGATTGAAAAACATCCTGCAATCCAGAGGCCAGTCAGGAATACTGGGTAAAACTCCACACAGTTTTGTCTGCAGGATAAATTTGAAAGAACATTAGTCTGGAAAGGAAAAGAACTGTGAGTGGGATTTTCAAGAAGAGTCATCTTTGGCCTTGTTTTGTTGCCACCAAAGTTAATGCTAAAGTCATATCCAGTGGGAGTACAGTCAAGCCCCAGCACTAAGTACTCTTAAAATTTCTCATTTTTGAAATCTCTGATACAAGCTGTTTAAAATATTTTCCTGGCATTTAAACTTAGGCAAGGATCTGGGTCCCAACTACATGGAAATAAACAGGACAAATAATCCTCAATCGAGTGGCTGTGCAGCAGAGACAGGCAGGAATTCCAGGTCACTGATGTGATGTTAATCACTTATCTCCACACTTGCTGGTATGCAGGTTTTGTGTGTCAGCATTACTGGGGCTGCCAGAGGAATCTGGATTACCCTGCTGAGGCCAGCTGCCTTTATGAAGGCACAGACAGCACATCATAGATTTTCTTATGGCAAGGACCATAACACATTTATTTGTGGACATCAGTTTTCCCACCAATTTGTTGTTTGTATATCTCTTCTCAGTGGTTCTGAATTAATTTCTTTTTAAGGAATTAGGCAAACTTCTGTGTCTAATGAATCATGTTATCTAACAAGTTGTCTAATGCATAGTATATCTCAATATTGTTATCCACTACAATTACAGTTACAGCAGATGAGATTGTTTAAAATAAATATAAATAATTTTGCACAGGGTCATTAGTTAATCACTGATGCCCTCTAAAAACTGAAGCTCTTTATGAAAATAGTCTTCATAGATAGGATATTCCACCGTTATCCACTGCAGACACAGGTTTTCTTTGCTCATCTTCATCTGTGGTGTTATCCACAGCCCAAGAACTGACAGCACAGCTTGCTAGATCCAGAACACCTGAATTCCCTAGGTTACAATGTGTTGGATCTCAGACCCCACTTAAGTTTGGGTCATCTGATTGCCTGGTTAATCAGAATTTGGGCAGTGACTTTGAAATGAGCTGAACTTATCCCATTATTATTAAAATAATAGCTGAACCATTTGAAAAGCCATCTGGTTTTGTTTGTTTGTTTGGTCTTTTAGCAAAAGATGCAAAGAAAAGTTGACTTTTGAAGAGAAAGTTTTTGCTTCTCTTCTGGACTGAATTGTTATTCACTGCCACCATCTTAATGATCTCTAGATTTAGTGTGCATGAAATGTTCTGTCACATTCTGGAGCTCCAGTGACATGACCTTGTGCTTCATTCTTAACTTCCCCACCAGCCAAGCAAAATGAGCTGCAAGCCAAAATAAGGGCTCACACATGACACAGTTCCTTTGGTTCAGTTGCATCTCTAACACATATTTTTTTAATTTATTTTTTTAATGGAGGCCATTGTTCTACAGCTTTTTCCAGAGAAAGACCAATGTTAGACAAACTAGTTTTTCCTTACAGAAGTTTAGATTTTATCTTCAAGAGTGACATTCGAGTTGGACTTGATGATTGATCCTGGGGAACCCTTCCAACTCAGCATTTTCTGTGATTCATGGGGAAGGGGAGAAATGGATATTTCAGAAATTTTTTTCTTATTTTTTTATTTTAATTTTTTATTTTTGCATTTGCTGCACTAGCTATGGCTTAAATATCCTTGTGCCTCATCTGGATCCTAGAAGCACACAGCCCTGGGGTTGCCCAGTCCCACAGCAGTGCCCCAGCAGTGTCTCAGTAAGCACTGCACTGGTGGGGGTCACTGCCCCACTGCTGTGACTGACACATGGTCATTTCTGTTTAGTGACATTGAGAGGTAAGAGGGATGGAAGTATTGGGCAGCATTTCAGTCTTTGGGAACAAAACTCTGGTCGCTGCCTTTTTGATGTTGTTTAACCATAACTTACAACATTTGATTTTTCCATCTGTCTTGGACTCTCAAAATTCGGTCTGTTGGAAAGAGCAGAGAGAGTTGCAGCTGGGGAGGCTGTAGCATGTTCCTTGCACTCCATCTGATGTGCTGGAGACCTCTGAGAGCTATCTGTTGCAAGGCCTATGCTGTTTTTCCTTTGCTGTCTGGAGCTGATAGTACTTTCCTGTCTTGTAAAAATCACTTTTTAGAACAGAGGTAGTGCCATGAAAAGAAGGGATTATTTACTGTGTACAGTGACTAAATATAAAGTCATTTACTAAAAACTCCCAAACCAATCACATGCTCTCCCTACGCTTCTGACCAGCATTCTAAGAACACATCTCACATAGATATATGCATACCTCCTTTTACTGATGCCCTCATTGCAGAAGTGTCCCTCTGAAAGCTGAACAGAGGCTGTCACAGGGACAAAGGGAAATACATAGCAATTTGCTGTATGCAGCAGAGCTATTGGGAAACACCCTGTTTGCCTTTTAAGTTCCCTGGGTCCCTGGGGTTAATATTATTATTTTCCTGGCCATGTCATGGCCACCCTGTATGAGAAGGTCACTGCCTATCTTGTACCTAATTACCTGGATCCAGGAACCAGGTACCCACCTGAGCCCACTAAAAACACTTGTCTAAGGGGGGAGCCTAGGAAATGCCTTCTGTATTCCCTTGTGGGATCAGTGGCACTGAAGTACAGCCAGAAATATTAGTGGTGCTGCCCTGTGCATCTCTGGTATTTTAGCCTTGTGGCTTGTGACCTTGTTTGCCTTTGCCCCAAGGTCGTGGTTTGACACTGGCCAAATGCCAGATACCCACGAGAGTCATTCTCTCACCCTCTCCTGGTATATTTGGGCAGAGGAGAGGGGAAAAAAATTAACAAAGGGTTCATGAGTTGAGATAAGAATTGAGAGAAAAACACTCTAAGGGTAAAACAGGTTCAAATTTAAAGGCATAAAGTAAATTTATTATTAATAGAGTCAGAGGAGGATAATGAGAAGTAAAATAAGCCTTAAAACAGCTTTTTTTCCCCAGCCCCTCCCTCCTTCCCACCAACGACACAGGGAGACAGGCATGGGGAGTTGTGGTCAGTTCATCACTCAAGATCCATTTGCTCAGGGAGAGGATATTTGCTATGCTATGCTATGGGATCCCTCCCACAGGCAAACAGTCTTCCCCAAAAATGTCTATAGGGTGAAGTCCTCTAAGGATAGGCTGCTCTAGTTTGGAAGCAGGGTCCTCTCTCTGTCTCTGGAAGCAGGGCTCTCTCTCTCTGTCTCTGGAAGCAGGGCTCTCTCTCTCTGTCTCTGGAAGCAGGGCTCTCTCTCTCTGTCTCTGGAAGCAGGGCTCTCTCTCTGTCTCTGGAAGCAGGGCTCTCTCTCTCTGTCTCTGGAAGCAGGGCTCTCTCTGTCTGTCTCTGGAAGCAGGGCTCTCTCTGTCTCTGGAAGCAGGGCTCTCTCTCTGTCTCTGGAAGCAGGGCTCTCTCTCTGTCTCTGGAAGCAGGGCTCTCTCTCTCTGTCTCTGGAAGCAGGGCTCTCTCTCTGTCTCTGGAAGCAGGGCTCTCTCTCTCTGTCTCTGGAAGCAGGGCTCTCTCTCTGTCTCTGGAAGCAGGGCTCTCTCTCTGTCTCTGGAAGCAGGGCTCTCTCTCTGTCTCTGGAAGCAGGGCTCTCTCTCTGTCTCTGGAAGCAGGGCTCTCTCTGTCTCTGGAAGCAGGGCTCTCTCTCTCTGTCTCTGGAAGCAGGGCTCTCTCTCTCTATCTCTGGAAGCAGGGCTCTCTCTCTGTCTCTGGAAGCAGGGCTCTCTCTCTCCATTCAGGTCTCCCCCTGGATCACAGCTTTCTCTGGCCTCCACCCGCTCTGCTGTGAGCACTTTTCCCACTCTGCATCTCCCATGAACCTCATGCATTACAGGGCACAGTTTGTTTCACCATAGCCCTCACTACTCGCAGAGGAACCTTGGCTCCAGCTCTTGGAGCTCCTCCTCCCCCTCATTCCCACTGCCCTTGGTGCCACCACGTTGTTTCCCCTCTCGTGTCCTCACTTCCTTCTCTTCTCTGACTAGAAGAGAAACTGCTGCTTGTAGGTACCATTGCCAACAAGCTCCACAATTCAAGGATTCCTGCAGGATCCCAAAGCACTGAGGGGTTGATCTCATCCAGGTTCCCTGTTGGGGAGTTGCTGGTCACGTTCCCGCTGCCGGCCCGGCAGCCCTGCGGCCATGGATGGCCCCGGCAACGGCGCTTTGCCACCCCTGGAAATAAACTGTGCTTGTGATGTTTTGGTTTTCTTCCTAAATATGTCATCACAGAGGTGTTACCAAGCTCTGTAACTGGGCCAGCAGCAAGTCCATCTTCAGAGCCATCAGAGACTGGCTCTGTTGGCCATGGTGGAAGCTTCCAGCAGCTTCCCACAGAAGCCACTTCTGTGACCCCCCCCTCCTGCTACCAAAACCAGGCTGTGCCAAATCAACACACTCAAAAAAGCATTTTCCCATCTGTCTTCTCCCCATATAAGTAATCACGAGCCATGCTCAAGTGACCCCTTAACCTTTCTCTCCAGAGAGCAGTCAGGGCAGCTCAGCTGTCTCTCTGTAAGGCCCATATACAGGACCCTTCTTTGTATTTGCATCCAGGAAGACGCCCTGCTCCGAGAGGTTTGGAATTGGCCAAAGTGGTAGGTGAGCTGCAGTGTTTAGTGCAATGGCACTTTGAGCCAGCAATGTGATCCTCATTTTCTCACGGCACGGAGCCATTCAAGGCCTACAATCAATCCGGGACCAGGTTTTTCTACTGAGGAACTAAGGCAAGCCAAGGCAGCTCCAAAACAGGTAAAAAAAAAAAAAAAAAAGTCTTGAATGGATGCTGGACAAAAAAAACATTGAGAGAAATAAGAAGCTTATAAGAAGATTAGGACACTGTAGGGCCAAATCATCTTTGTTCAGTACGATTAACCAAGCAAATCATCAGGGCCATGGCATAACCCTGGCCTCAGCTGTAATGCCATTTGCCCTTGCTACTGCTGGGGCAGCAAGGCTCTGGTTTGAGGGACGTGGGAGACTCTGCTTATCCACATGGTCATCCACAGGTGAGCCCAGTGTGCAGAACAAGACAGATACCAACCAGGTACCTGGAAACTGCTCAGGAGAAGAATAATCACCGTGGGTTTTGTTACCTGCATAGGACTTGCCTTTTATTTCCCCCTGATGAATGGGAAGTAGCAGTGTAACACCAAATTTACATTTTGTGCTGATGGTTTAACAAGAAAGCAGTGCAGCAGGAGTAAGTAAAGATTTTCACAGCTTTTCTTCCCCCCGTATCAAGTTGTTCAATTCTAACAGGCCAAATTAAATATGACTGAGGTAGTTACAAAGCATGCTTGACTTGCCTTTGTATGCCGTTATTTTTTGTTTTCATCTTCAGGTGGCATTTATGGTTACTGAGCCAATACCTTTACTCTAAAAATATGGGACAAAGGAGGCTTTCAAAGAACATTACTTTCAAACAATTATATGTTTAAAGAGCCTGTAGAGAAGCTGTTACCTGTATCACAGTGTATGATAATGCATATTAATTTGCATGGCCTGGCCTAACAACCTGTAAAGAGACAATTCAACAAAAGCAATTACTTTTTAATAATGTCTTCCTAGGTCCTGGAATTACTAAAAAGTAATTTAAAGTGGCTAGTTCAGTGACATCCTTCAGATTAGATGAGTTGTGGGACTCCTGTGTCCCTGCTCTTTCCTGTATCAATGACTGGGATTAACTCTGCTCTTTCATTGGAGTCTCTTGTTTTCCCATCAGTCTATAAAACACTAATCTCTCAAGCAAATCTCAACTGTTTAAAACTAGATTCATGACTGGAAACCAGTTCCTGCATTGTTTCAGTTCCTTTTTTCTACCCTGGAGCATTTCTTGCACAACTTAATCTTCGACTGATCTGATTCTTTGAATAACTCCTGGTTCTGAGACACTTAATCTTGTACTTCTGATGGCTGCTAAGTGAAGCCTGACTTCCATCACTGCTCCAGGGAGGTGGCATTGCCCATTAGCACCATTCTAAGTCAGGACTGGAAGTTCAGAAGAATTAACAGAAGAGCAAACAGAGCCCTGAGTGCTCTGTGTGTTGCATTTAGTTCCCAGGAAAAGGTCACAGGTTGGGCTGCTCCCTTTAGGTGAACTGGTTATAACATGTGCCTGCAGTTCTGGTTTCACAACATTCACCTGAACTCCCAGGAATTAATCTGTGTTGGGTTACCCATGCTGGAAAGCTGTGATAGTTTAAATCAGGTCAGCTGGTCAGACTCTTGCACAAGTTTCTCTTTGGGCTTGAAGTCAGATTGCCAGTGTAAATGCAACTCCAGGTTATATCATCTTGTCTGTGATTTTAACTAAGATTAATTAATATAGGCCATCCATCATAAAGAACATCTTTTTCACCTCCCTTCACAGTGTCAGTATCTGTAGAACTCCTTGAGTTTTCAAGATACTTTTCCGAATAGTGTCTGGGTTTTTGGTTGGTTGTGTGAAATCCTTTACACTTTCAGGCTAAAAATCAAGGCAGAAAAGCTGAACTTTCTCAGAAGTCAATGATAAGCATTACCACCAGACAGAAGCATAAAAATCACAGGGTATATTGGAGCTGATCTGATGACAGAACAAAAGGATGTGAATCTCCAGTGCTTTTTATTTGCCTTCTGTTGTGTTGGTTTGGTTTTTTTCAACTGGAAGGGTCACATTCTCAAACTTTTTCTTTCTGCTGGGTGCAAATGTTGTTTCAGTAGCTGAGGCTTTGAGAACAAACAACCAAATAATCAAGCCACATCGATGGGTTGCTAGATAAGGTAGCAGTGCTATCTCAGAAAAAAGGAAGAGTAATAATTTTTAACTTGCTCTAAATCTCATGCTAGTATAGCACAAATGCCTTCAAAATGTGTCTTGCTCCCTGGTGTAAACAAAACTATATGAATCAACATATTTCAAAGAAAATAATGTCAAGCATTAAAAAATTATACTGCAGTTTTTGACTGATGCACAGCAAAAAGACCTTCTCAGACTCGCCCCCTTCTAATAATAGAATAGAACCAGTGAGGTAGGAAAAGACCTCTGAGATCCTTGAGTACAACCCTTAACCCAGCACTGCCATGGTCACCACTAAGCTATATCCCCAAGAGCCACATCCACATGTGCCTTTTGAGCACTTCCAGAGATGGTGATCCCACCACTTCCCTGGGCAGCCTATTCCTTGATTCTCAGAGGCATATCAGCAGGGCATCAAATAAGTTCATTTACCTCTTAAAGAAATGGAATGATGAGAACATAGGATGTAATATCTGATAGTTTTGTTGCTTGATGTAAAGATTTGCTTTCTTATTTGATTTCAGATACTATGTGTCTTTGTTACTGGAAACATTTTTTTACAGTACTTTCAGTCCAGTACTGGTGTATTTGATTTCACAGATTTACTCTCATTTTTGAGGTTTTCAGTTGTGTAGGTGCCTAAATACAATTCAAATCAAGACATGGCTTTGAGGTAACTTTACAGCTAGTTAGAAGCTCTGATAATAGCATGGTTCCAAGAAGTCAACAAACAAAAGAGAATTGAAAACAAATTCGTTTATCCAACAGGGAAAGTAATCTGTCCCACTGAGCCAATTCCCTCTCAGACTGCAGAGAGAGTAAACAATGCTCTGGTGAGAAAAATTTTAGCATTTCTCAGAAATTAAAGTTGCAGAGCAACCAGTTTATCATAAAATAATTCCCATACTTCAGAACCAGTGGAAACCTCCCCAAACCCCAGTCATGCAGCCCACAGCTCTTTCTTACATTGCTGGAAGGTGGAAAGGAGAGAGACAGCTGCCAGCTATGAGCAAAATTCAATCACCAGCCATGTTCCCAGCAGTTTCTGTGTGCCAACAGGATGTGTGCATGGGAGAGAGCACTTCAGTGAGCAATAAGGTGAAACAACAGGTGGGGGACTTGGAGTGCTGTTCAGCATTGCAACAAAGGCCTGCCCCGGAAATAAAACAGCCCAGCTTCTCCAAACAGGAGTGCAAAATTACAGCCAGGTTTTGCTCCTGAAAAAGTCCAGCCCTGCCTACTTCTTGACTGTTTGAAAGCACGGAAAGAACAAAACCAGCCTTTCTTGCCTCTCTGGATTCAGCTGTTCCTTTTTCTTTAGATTTCAGTTGCAGCCTCTTTGGGAGCAAAGCCTTTTTGTTCTGTTTTTGTAAAGGGTCTGTGTCCATCACCAGCAGTGCCCCTCAGAAGCAGCTGGTGTGGGACATGGAGGGAGGAGCAGAGCTTTGTGCTGTGCCCACTCTTGATTTACAGGTTCTGCTGGACGTGCATGACGTAGGCTCTGACGGGCAGCACCACAGGCATGAGCAGTCAGCCTGCAGAAAGGAACTGCTCAGGCTTGTTCAAAGGGTGAAACAACTGACAAAGAGAGAAAGGAGTGCCTCCCCTCATCCTGCTGCCTGCAACACACTTCCTAGAGCTTATAGCCTGGTTTATAGCTTATAGCTAGGCATGATATAAGCTATTATATAGCTTATAGCTAGGCATAAGATTCTCTAAAGGGACATCTTTTCATCACCTATCTAACAGAAATCTTAATGCCATTACGATCCCATAAGACCTCTGGAACAAAACCAATATAATTTTGACTTTATTTTTTATTTTTTATTTTGACTTCCTATAGCTGATGTTAAAGTGAGATATTTCATTGCCTTTCACCAAACTGCTAATTTTAAGGGCTAATGTAAAAAAGACTTTAAAGAGGTTATTTTACCTTGCCAAATTTTACTTTCTTGGGTGTTAATGTTGTTCTTTCTAAAGACTGGAAGAGTAGATATACTGTAATAACAGAAGTTTAATGTTTGTACTTAGTAACTCTTTAACTGCTGATTTAAGCCTCTTAATTGCAGTTCTTGGTGTAGTATGGATTGACTTTCTAACCACACAATCTCTGTGATTTTTAGGAGCTGGAGCAGAAGTGTTCAAAGTATTGTCACCTTACTGATAGATAAATGTGAAGGAAAACTCTAACAGAGCTGGTCATTTGAAAAGTTAAAAACACAAGGGCTAAACAATTTAAGGCCAGATGACATTGAAGATGTATTTTTTTCTGACTTTATTCAGAAGATGCAAATTTCAAGATGGTGATAGACATAAAATCCAGCAAAGATTGACATAAAAGGAGGCAGGAACAGAGGTTCTGAGGAGTAAAATGTCATGTAATTCAGAGACACTGGTGGTGTCTGACCAGATGTAAGCCTGTCCTGTTTGGAAAGGGCAGTATTTTATTGCCTCTCGGTGACTGTGCCAAAGAGTCTGGCTCCTCTCTCAGGAGAAGCTGCTGTCCACCAGAACTGCTGTCAAGAGAGAGTAGATGGCTGGGGTAGTGAGACCAAAAGCATTCTAAGCATGAAACCAGACTGATCAAATAGGCACTTTTAATGGAATTACACTGCCAGAGCTGTTCAGTTTTTGACTCTGGAAGAGCTTTGCAAAGGGCAGTGCTCAGCCTGTGCTGGGGTGCAACTTCTTGAAGATCAGTCACAAGTGGCAGTGCGGCATCTTTTGAACACCTCCTAGAAGACAGGCTGTGAAGAACAGAGAGGTTCCTCTGGGTGGAAGGAAAAACTTACCTGAACTCTCATATATTTCACTGGAAATGTTTATAGGGTGAATCAATGCACTACAATGTATGAGGCTAGCTCTTGTAACAAAATCAGTTCAGCTACAGCAATAGCAGTAGTGGGCTCTGCAGTTTATTAATTTACTTTGCTTTTCAGCAATACATTACAAAGAACATGGGCCTGTGTGGCACTGGATTATACTCAGCTTTAAATTTATCAGAACTATAAGACAAGTAAAAGAGGAAGAAAATATGCTTATTCCTTCAATTGTTCCCTCTTTCTGCCCCCTAAATACCATTTTTAATCCATGTCTGGTGTCTTTTCATATGTACTTTGTGTGGGGTTTCAGAGGAAGGAGAAATAGTCCATTTCATCCAGTTCAGTTTAAGGTTTGGCTGTCCAGAGTCCCTGCTTTGTGGCAGTGTTACCACAACTGATCTCATTTGTCATCCCCATCCTCTGGGGATGAACTCGTGCATGATGGCAGCAGCAGAGCAAATTTAGAAGGATTAAATAGAGTAGTAGACAGAGGTTTGGATTTTTCTCTGAACTGCACCTTCTGTAGCCTTGTGTCACCTCCATCAGTATTGCATATAAGTCAGGAGAGAATTGGTTCATGACAATTCTCCGTCATGAACTGTCCAGTTCCATCCATTACTCTCATGCTTCTATCAGGCAGGCTGCAGAGCATGCAAGGCATAGATGTCATCTCCTTGAGAAAAATAACCCAAGTAGCTGATGTTGTGAGTGCCATATTTACATGGACATGTTTTAAAAAGAATAAAACCTCTCCAGAGTCCTTCTACCTCTCTCCAGCCACAAAAGCCCCACTCGGGTTCAACTCTTCCACACGAGCAGGGTTTGATCCAGGTGCTTCTGAAGCAGCCACATTCCCAGGTTGACCACTTCATCCTGGATTGGCTTCTGTCTATCCTGTCTGTCCTCAGCTCTTTTCTTCACCCTTCTTCCTTGGCACAACTGCCATTTCTTCCCTTGGTCTCCACAGCCTCACCTTGCCAGCTGGAAGCCCTCTTCCCCTTTCCTGCTCCCTCAGCCCACAACACGTCCACTTTCCCCTGATGGATGCCAGCTCAGCTTTCAGAGCAGTTGTACCAGGAAGCTTTGTCTGCTCCTGAGCAGGGGAGGGGGTGCCCTGGATGGGGTCTCGTGTTGCTTGGCAACCTCTTTCTCTCTCCTCCAACACCATTTTCCCGTGCAGTGTCTGCTGATGCAGGCACAACAAATGACAGCAATATTACTGAAGCAGTTGTTCCTGGCGCTGTTTACTTGTTATTTATGGTTATTGTCGTGAAAGGATTTGTAAACATTTCTTCACTTCCTTCCTCGGTCAAAACAGATATCATTTTATGCTTCTGTATCATGCCTACATAATTAATGGATGGTCACTGCATTTCGGTGTATGTGACATACAGTATTATTGGTGGTTTTTAAAGTGGTTTCTGGTTCTGAGTGCTTCTATTTTTCAGCTCCAAATTGAGACATACAAGGTTTTACATTCAGAAGTGAAAAAATCCAGTGTAAGCAAGTCTGCCTTAACCACCTCAAATTGTGCTTCTCGTGTCTAGGTGCACATATGTCTAAAAAATGACTTTCTTTCCCCTTCAGGAGTACCTTAGGTCTAACACTGAGATTTCAGAACAAAAACGCTTCCATTAACAGAGATAAAGCTGCCAGAGTGTTTCCTGTTTGCTATTTCCTCCTCCACACTCACCACTTCCAGCTCAGTCTTTCTGCTTTGCATTTGTGGGTGCACCAAAGAAGACACACAGCTTCCCTTATCCCTTTTCTCCAAACAAGCACAGTAAAAAAGCCAGACCCCAAGTGTTTTCTGATCTTGCAGTGAAAAATGCTGCTGAGGCCTTTCTTTACTTAACAAACTCCAGTCACTCAGGACAGACCTGGAGAGCTTCACGCCTGCTGCTGGCCAATTACACACTGCCAGGTTTTCTACTCTAGATAGGATTTATTCCCTTTGTGACTCCCGAGCTTGTGACAAGATCTGGAAGGCAAGGGAAAACTTCCTTTTCTATTGTAGGGGTGCTTTGCAGTGCCAGACTCAGATGTACATCTGCCATTGCCCTCTGCTGGGGCATGCCAGAACTACTGGTGTGGCCTTCTGCCACGGGAGCTCTGGGGATTTCCTGAGGAGAAGCCTCTCCTTTATTCTATGAAATTACTGCTTTGGGAGCTCAGGAAGCCTGGCTGGCAAGCGAGATTTGTGGTTTTGTTCAGCAAGTGACTGTCACACAGTCAGTTTGTTACTACACCACTTAGACAGTACATTGAGTTATTTGTATATTTATAAACAGCTGGAATTGGATGCAGAGATGCTTTCTGACCACAGCTCTGCAGCATGTTGCCTGCACGACATCCACCCACTTATCTTCATACTGAGTAGAGACAGCTGCAAATCTCAGCCTAAAAGCAGTTAGGGGGTGATCCTGAATCCATTTAAAGATCTAGTCTTCCCATAACCAGCCTTACTGAGGACAGCCTTTTTGAAATGTCTTTTTGGAATTAAGACCTTTGAAAGGCCTTGAAATTAAGTCCTTTACAGAAATGAAGGCTCAGTTCTGAGGCACTACATACCTACAAGGAAGGGGCATCTTGCATTTCTGTGAGATTGCACCAGCAGAGAAAGAGGAAGAGACTGTGGACCTGCTGTTCCTCAGAGAAAGAAAACAAGCTCCAAATCAGGCACACTTAGCCTAGGGAGGTTGGTTGTTTAAGAGGGAGTTCTCTGAAATCAAACCAGAATAAAAGTGATCTGCAGTAATGACCCACTGTCAGCCATTTCTTTCCTGAATCTACACCAGCCAGGAGAAAAGTATATTCTTTGTGGCTTTTTGTTTCTTTTACCCTGTGCCCTTTCTAGGCACAGACTGCTCCAGAGCCAGACAAAGATCTGAGAGAGTTTCCCAGTTCCACCCACTCAGCAGTGGCTGTGGACACGCTGGATGCTGGTTGGGTTCCATAGCTTGCAAATCAGGAGTTTTGTGAAACTCTGAAAAGAGATTTGAAGAGCGCTTTGAAATCCTTGAATGAGCAGAGCCTGGCCAGGGGTAGTTTTCAATCTTATTCATCTTGAAAATCCCTCTGTGTTTTCTGGTGGAAACAGAATTGGAGCAGTATCAGCTCAACACAACCTGATAAGTCTCATCTGGATGCTCCCAAGAATTAAACCATGCAACAAGGGAGTGCAATTTCCCTGTCCTCACCTCGGTCCCTCTGAATCAGCCAACATATTGTGCTGACTGACTTGCCTTTCTCAATTCAGAGAGAGATGATATTGCAGAGTACAGAAAACTGTTGGTAAAATATCAGATTTTAGGGTAAAAGCCATTCCAGTTGCAGAAAGGCCTTATTACTCTTTGAACAAGCCAAATGTTTCTTGATACAGTTAATTTAGCCAGCTCTGAAACAGGAAATATAGAAATAGGTGGCATTGACTTGAGATATTATTTTTAGGTAATGCTTTTTGTTGTTCCCTTTCTCAGCATAAGAACTACTTTCATCTTCTTCAGAGGCAGAGTTACAAGTATCTTCCACTGAGATCTGGGGCCTCTGAGATGAGGGTGTAGCCCTTCTCCCTGCTGTACACAGCAATCATATTTCCTTCCATTCCACTCTCTCCTCTGACAGAAAAAAAAGCCCCTCATCTTGCAAAATCCATTAGTTATTTTCCTGAGGAGTAAGAGGATGCATGTGGAAAACTGCATTATTATTATTATGTGTTGTATCAATATGAAATAGAATGTCCCATTTCTGCCTGTGCCTAACCAGTCTTACACATTTCACAGTCCTGGATCTCAGCGGCCTGGTTCTTCTCTGTGCAATCAGTAAGATGTGTAAAGTGCTCCTGTCCTTGTTCTCCTCTGCTTATTGGTGCTTTCACATGGAGTCCTGGCCCATGGCAGTTCAGACATGACAACACTTTATTTGTCAATGTCTCTTGTAGAAAGGACCAAGCAAAAAAGAACCAAAACTGTCAATGGCAAATTTACATGCTGCTCTCCAAATATGTGACAGACCCCATAAAGTTTTGTAACCCATTGTTCCCCTGGAGAAGGACCAAGGCTCACCTTTTGGTCGATTTTCTCTGATAGGTACTGTTCCTTTAGGAAGTCTTGCTCAAGTAATCTAAAAGAAAAATGACTGGAGAAAATAAATAGAGCAATTAATAAATAAATTGGTGGGGGAATGCCTACCTGACAAAATCTGGAGATGCAGGTAGGGAAGTAGAATTTCCTATTAACTATCTTAACTTTCAAGTGCATCAACATATAAATTGTGGATAGAGTATGGGTGCATTACAATCCATGGGCATGACTGAATAAGCAGTGTTATAAAACACTTGTAACCTGAAATAAGCACAGTGTGACCATGGACAGAGAATATCAGAATGTACTTCAGGTTGTACAGTTTCAGCATTATTCACGATTTAGGAATGCTCAAAAGGAAACAAAAGCATTTTAGATCATTTTTGGAAATGTGTCCATTTTAAATTTCTTATGGTCATTATTGTGATGTTACTTTTTAATTAAAATTTAATTTTTTTGGCATTTGCTAGTGTTGGCAGTTAGGTTTCTTCAAGGAATTTTCTTCCCATTTGTTGTCATGGAAACAGCAAATGGGTGTCGATTAAGAGACAATACCTTGGCATACCCTTCAGATTCTCTTGGGGAAGGGGAGGGGAGGAAGCAGTGTGGTTTTGGCAGCTTCTTAGCTGGAGGCGCTCCTGGCTTGGAGAGGCGATGGTTGTGGTGTTTTGTAGCATCCCATGAACTCTCTCCCCTTGGTCAATCCCCAAGCCCTCAGCCCTGGAAACATCAGTTAGTCCTGGAAACTACAGAGTTAGTCCTGCCAGGGGGAAAAACAGACTCCCAAGTGGACCTTTTGTGTCACAACTTCCTCTGATTTCTCCATCCCCTCTCACTGGCTTGGCATCCCTGGTGGCCCCCCCCCGTTCCCCCGGAGGCCAGCTCCCCCTGCCCAACCCTCAGCTCTGCCTCCCACCCCTTCCCCTTCTTAACCTGCCTGCTGCACGTGGTTCCCTTCACCTCCTGTGTTGCTCTGCTGGAATAAAACCTTGCAAAAGAGCCTTTCTTGCCTCTATCGCTGAGCCAGTTGCGGTGAGTGTTGAGTGGAAGTTTGACTGCGTTGCCTGAATGTTAACTCAACTTGCCTTTTGACAGGAGAGGCTTGGTGGGGACACGAATTAGGCAGCAGCACCCACCATTCTAACATCCACATTTTTAGTGTTTGGTGAAATACACAGGGCAGGAGACTTTTTCTCCTTGAATGCCTTTATTAAAAGTGATCAGCTCAAGACTGGGGAGCCCGACGGGTCTGCAGTCTCCGTCGTCTCTGCCAGGGTGAGGCAGAGGAGGAGGATGTGTGCGGCTTTGTCCACTGGGGGCACGGCTGGGGGTCCAATCCTCGTGGGAGCCTTTTGGGCGTGACCCAGATGTTGATCTCTGCAGCTTCTCTCTCTGGGTCCCGGTCCGAGAGGATTTTCCCACTCAGGATGAGGGGCCACGAAGGTTTTCAGCATCTCTGCGGGCTCAGCATTCTGTTCCTTACATCCAGGCATCACTCTAATTTCCCAACTCTATATTGGCTCGTTGTTTTGGGGGTCTTTTCAGTAAGTTTGGAGTAGTAGCTTCTCATGGCATGCTGGTCCTGAAGTTATTTGGCATGGCCCCCCTCCTACATCTCATCCCTTCTCCTCACTGTCTGGGGAGATCCCCTCAGGAGAAGAGCCATTAACTCAGCCCCAGCTACAGATTTCACTGAAGCAAAAAGAACCATTAGCAACCACGACTTGTAATTATCCTAACACACAGGTAACACCTTAGCAGCAACACTGGGCTGGCTAGTTTTTGTAACCTTTTTCTAACAAAAAAAGAAATTGGCAGAATTTTGTTTATAACATTTGGTGCTGGACTTCTCCTGCCCAGGGGTTCCGCGCTGCTGTGAAGTCTTCCCTGAGCGCGCATTGGTGAGGCCACTGAAATAAATAGAGCAGGAGATCTTTCTCCTTTTTAATGCCTTTAATAAGGATCAGCTCGGGTGGGGAGAACCGACGGGTCACGCTCACACCGCCGCTGCTCCCAGGAGTGGCACGGAGGAGGAGGAACAGTGCAGCTGTGTCCCCTGGTCTGCAGGCAGAGCTGGGGCTTCCGTCCCCACCAGAGCACCAGGAGATTCCCACTTTTTCGGTTTGACATTCAAGGTCCTCTTTCTAGCTGACATCTTTTTGGGTTAGGGTGAAAGGGCCTTAGCAGACGCTGGATTCTGTTCCTCACCTCCAGACATCACTTAGATCTCTTAATTCCATGGTGGCTCATTGTTTTAGGGGCTTTTCCTGCTAGATTTGGTGAGATGTTTCCTCATTTGCATGCCAACCCTGGTGTCACCTCCTCCTCACAGTCCTGGGTGCCATTTTCCAGGAAGCAGCAGGGTGATACTCGACAAAGAGGGATTTCTAACCATGAGATGGGATTTCTAACCATCAAAAACAGGTAAATTAAGAAAAACTATTAACAACAGGTGATTACAACATGAAATTATTGACAACAAATAGTTAAAAATCCAACTTAGCAGCAATTGTTTTGACCTGTTAACTCTGCAACCTTAAAAAAAAAATAAACAACTTTTCTACACAAAACAGCCACTGCTTACAGTGAGCTGTCGTGGACTGGGACTCCCTCTGCAACACCCGCCCTCGCCGGGAGAGATCCCCAACATCTGTGTGGGTGCTTCCAGGGGAAAAGGCCAGGCCCACACTCCTCTCTCTCTCTGTCTTTCTGGAGAGACCACCTCTTGCGACGGTGTTCACAGGGTCTTAGGATGAGGGAAGAGACGAGGATCTGACTCCATGTTTCAGAAGGCTTGATTTATTATTTTATGATATATATTACATTAAAACTATACTAAAAGAATAGAAGAAAGGATTTCATCAGAAGGCTGGCTAAGAATAGAATAGGGAAGAATGATAACGAAGGTTTGTGGCTCGGCTCTCTGTCCGAGCCAGCTGGGCTGTGACTGGCCATTAATTACAAACATCCAACATGGGCCAATCCCAGATGCACCTGTTACATTCCACAGCAGCAGATAATCAATGTTTACATTTTGTTCCTGAGGCCTCTCAGCTTTTCAGGAGGAAGAATCCCAAGGAAAGGATATTTTATAAAAGATGTCTGCGACAAACTCCCAGCTGCTGGTGGACTGGAACCTCACCAGAGTGGCCACGGCCAGGGTACCACACCGTGCATGTGAGAGCGTGGGGAAAGGGAATTCCCCACCTTCCCTCTCTTCCCGGGGATGCCATAACCCCTGGGGATTGCAACATGATATATGGCCTCAGACCCCTACGTTACAAAATTTTTCACCTACCTACTATTCTTCCTAATTGCTATACTTATCCTAATGACCGCCAACAACCTATTTGTCCTATTCGTTGGCTGAGAAGGAGTTGGAATCACGTTCTCCCGCCCGGGAGAGGTGCAGGGCTCGCCCTCGAGCAGTCGCGGGGGGGTCCCTGCAGCCCCACCGGGAGCCAGCAGCGCCTCCTGCTGGCTGCGCGCCCAACTGCGCCATGGGGAGGGAAAAGGATGTTACGGGGCTCTGGGTGTTTGCTGTTGCTGATGTTGCTGTTTGTCTTCCTATTGTGAGAGACAGCTCCTCACTTTGAAAATTTAAAAAGGTTTATTAAACCTTAACAAAAATACAACAAAGGACTACATAAGGAAAAATTCTTAGCACTGGGAACTGTCCTTGTGCACACCACGCGGTCAGTTCATCTTCAGGATGGATGCTCAGTCTTTTATACCCCTGGGGTTGCATCAGCCAGCCCTGGTCCCTCCCAAGGTCTGACAGTCAGCTCTTCTTTGCCATTTATCAGTGGAAACTGCTTTCTTGTAACTGGATTGGAGCTCAGGTGTTGCCATGCCCACCCCCTAAGCGCCCCGAAGCTTTTCCATGCCCAGCTGCCCCATGCAAGGGACACATGTGCAGCTTCTTTGTACCTGTCCCAGACAGCCCAGGCTGTCTGATGGCAACAATACAGGGGAAAGGGAACTATGGGGAGAACAGAGGACATCTAAACTATAACAACATAACTATACATCACTAAAGCTTTTCTTAATATTCACACAATAGTTATCCTTTAATTGCAAGAGCCAATAATCTCATTATCCATTTATAACACTATATATACATATATATGCTGTTTGTCTTCATATATGCACATATGTATGTGTGTGTATATATATATATATATATATTCTAGTAAAGAACTGTCATTCCTTTCCCCAAATCTTTGCCTGAAAGTCCTGTAGTTTCAAGGTTATAATAATTTGGAGGGAGGGAGTCATCTTTTTCCATTACAGGAAAGTTCCCACTTTCCTTGGCAGACAGCTGTCTTTTAAAACTAGGACAGCTAGCTTAGCATTATTTGAAGATTTTAGTTCAGATTTTACCTGTCACTTTAAGTCCCACATTTCCCTGGAGAGCAGGGAGGGCCCAATTCTTTAATGCGCAATTAATATAAACCAAAAGGTTAATATTACAAACATTTGTCTATTTTGAAATTAAACCAATAATTCTACATGGAGAAGAATATTTTAATGGACTTTAAAATGCAAAAATTTAGTTTAAAAATAAATTTTAAATTGGGCTTTCTTGAAATAGTTTTACTGCTAAAAGCACACTAGTGAAAGTAATAACAATAGTGCTAAAAAAACAGGTATTAATCATATTTCTTTCTTAAATCCATGCTTTTTGTATTTTTGACTTTGTTCTATTAATTATATAAAAATATCAAGGATGTAGTATTTATGAAAAATTGTGTCTGTCCAGATTATAAGCTTTGAATAAGGTAATTTGTATAGAAAAGATAATGGGATAAATTTTGGTTTATCAACCAAAATGTCGTGGTATCAACACAAGTCATGAATTCATATCAGATCCATTTTCTTTTAAACTTCATGGACAACTTCTCTGCAACGGTTTAATTCAGTTCCTTTTTTTCCCCACGATCCAAAGCAATGTCAATGTGACAATGTTCAATACTCATTCTTTTGCAATCACCTGCCTTTTAAACTGAAATGGACAAGTTAGCATTTTTGGACAGCAGACATGCTGTTGAATATGTGATGTACTGGAAAAATCCATACATTGATTATTGTATTTTGTATAGTTGGCAAGGCATTGAATTTAAGACAGCAAATAAGTGAATACCCCCATTGCTTTCCCTCTTTCTCTTGCCTGTGGTTGCACATTTCAAGAATGTAGTGAGGCAAAAATTGGAGTTAAAAAAATACACGTCTGAAGGAAAAACAAGGTAGTCAACTATAATCCAAATTAAACCATTACCTGGAATATTATTATTAGGGTGTTGAGCTGACCCTGCTTGAAAAGCACCAGAAGCCCTACCTTTGGCTGGAAGGCCTTTGATACCTACACAGCAGTACCACTCTCTAGCTGAAACCAACAATCTCGTCCCCTCAGGGCTCTGACATGGGCCATAAATTTGCCACAGCTGCAGTTTATAAATTAGCATCATTATTATACAGTGATAAGAGAAGATGGCCACTTGGCCTGCTCCTCCCATTTAAAAGTGTTTATAATGCACAGAGAGGCTCCTTGTTTGATGCTAATGGACAGCATCTCTTTCTGCTAACTGAAATATCCATTTTGGCACCGAAGTAAGTACTTCCCATTGCTCTTTCCAGGCACAGGTTTCATTTCCTTGCTAATCTGAAGAACTACTCTTGAGTCAAGTGAAGCAGTCCAAGCAAATCCTCTCCTGCTGTAAACCTCTGAGCCTATATTTAACATGGAAATGAATTGAATGAATCAGACAAGGAGCTAGAAGGAACCTGCTGGAGCCCAGGAGAGACTCACAGAGGCTCCATGTGTGCTGTAGGTGTGTTACAAGGCTGCTGGCCTGGGCTGGGGAGCCATGGAGTGAGAGTTCAAATCTGCTGCCCAGCTCCTTGTTTCCAGGAGGAAGGTCTCCAGACACTTTGTTTGCCTCTCTTGCACTCTGACTTCCAAATAACCCACGGGGGGCCAAGAGGCTGATTGCCAAGTGCTGACACTGCTGCATGGCCATCTCTGAAGCACCATGTAGTCACTGTTCCTGATTTGTGCTCAAGCTTGTCCTCAGGTGCATAGCTGCAAGGGGGAAAGTGAGGAGATGCTCCTCATCCTGCAGCTCTGCATGGGGCCAGTCCAGAGCCTATTGCCTGCATGCTTCTGCCAGAGTTGCTCCTTTTTATTCCATCCAGAGGGAGGTCTCCGCTTCACTGGCATCATTGATATTTACTGGTTCAACTGAAGGGACAGGGCTCGTGCTTTCTAAAAATCAGCTTGTCCTCCAATGCCCTCTGGTGACAGGAACTAATTAGATGCCACTGCTTTTACTGAGTCCAACTGCAAAACACTTAGGTGATTTTATTCCTATTAAATACTTCAGGAAAATAATGAGATTTAGCCAGTATTTATAACAAACCAAAACCACTCGTTTGAATAAAACCCTCCTCTTGTAATTGCTATGGCACTTCCTAGGAGTTGAAAAATAAGCACCCTCCAGACACACCATAATTTAGGGAATCTCCAAAGCTTATTAGGCTGAGCCCTTAAATACTTTAGTCCTGATCCTTACTGCCGAGAAGTACACTTGTGTGTGTGTGCATGTGTGGCTTCATGGCTGCAGAAATGCCTTGTGACCTTCCCTGCCTAATCTCCTAGGATGGAAAAGCAGTGACCCCAAAAGACTTTAGGAAAACAGGTTGCTGAAATGGTCACAACAACTTGTGTGTGCTGGTGTGCAGCTTCTGTCCGCTGCCTGTCAGGGCTCGTGTGGGTGAAGGCACAAAGCAGCCAGGAAGCAAGAGGGAGGCCAGGGGGCAAGGCAGGTCACCTTAATTTGGTATTTGAAAGTCTCTCTGCCTCCTAAATGTGTGGACACTTTTCAAAAGACTTAATAGGAATGGCAATGTGTGACAGCTTATGCCCTAGCTCTTTGTTTGTTTTTTTTTCTGTAGCCTGACTTTACTGTTGCACCATTGTGATATTAGGGAAGCAGGTAATAACACTGAAATGCACAGTAACTGGTTGGTGAAAAAATATTGAAAATAAGCAGGTCATATTTTCATTTTATGAGCCTAGTGACCTTCTGAGTGTATCTTTTTAAATTGTTTCTTCTATTATTTGCAATCTCTCTTCTTCAAAAACAAACCCCATAGGAAGAGCACGTGCTTTAAAAACAAAGTGCTCCAAGACTGCTGCCATAGACTGAAAGCCTACCGCTTAGTTACTAACCTATGATAAAGAGAGTTTGGAATTAAAACTACCAGCAGAGCCTTGTTTACTGATGGGGCTGTAGGTTCTAGTATAATTTAATAAGGTCCTTGGGCATGCAGATCTGCAGCCCTTAGTTCCTGTCTCCAGCAGCACAGTACATCCGTGCTGTACCTCTGCAGCCCCTCTGTGCCCGTAGCCAGCACCAACTGCTGTTCACTCCTGCCCTTCCCCAGCAGCAAACCGTGGGAATGCCATGTGGGATTGCAAAAGCACACCCAGGATTGTGCTCCAGCCTCCACCCTGTGGGACACTGGCAGTGAGTGTGTGAATGTGTGGCAGCTGACTTTCTGCACCCTCATAAGGAGATCAGGAGCTCCAGAAGTGACACCAACCTTCCTTGTTTCTGTTAGCAGAAGGTGCTGCCCAAGGCAGGTGCATCAAAGAACGTTTTCCTTACCTGTATCAGAGCATGCTCAGAGGAAAGAGTGGCCAGAGCAAGCTGGGTGTTAGGTGTGCATAGACTTACCCCTCCTACATGGTCAGTGTTAGGAAAATTAATCCTCAAACACCAGAGGTTTATGCCCAAAGAGGAGACAGAGGAGTCCCTTTACTTTGTTCAAATAAAGGGAGAGGCCAAGGGGCATTCTCCTGGGGTCTCTCAAATTTTTTGAGGACACAGCTTCCTTTTTATCCTAATTTCCTGGCCCCATTTCCCTTCTCTCTTTCCCAATTGGCTGAGGTACTTGAGAGGTACAGACTCCCCATATGCCTGATACTGAAGATTTCCCTCTAATGTAGAACCCTCCCTTTTAATTTTTAATTCTGATGAAATTTAGGGGTTTTTCTTCCTCATTGTTTCTTTTATCTTTCAATGTCTAATTTCATTTATCAGCAAACCTAAAGTTCATTTGTAAAAGCAAATCTTCTTCCATTCATCAATCAGTGGAATCCTTGCCATTGTTTCATTTATCTCCCAGTGCTGGTTTTATCCACCAGCAGACCCACAGCTTGTTTGTAAAGACAAATCTGCCATTCCTCTCAGTCAGGGTTTGCAATATCCCATATTTGTGCAGTGGCCTTTCTAACAGAACTCTTACCTCCATGCCCCAGAGCATCTCCTTCCATGCCAAGAGAGCTCTCTTCCTGCTCCAGGGGTTATCAAGCCCGTTGCCTTGTATTTTGTGCATTAAATAGCCTTTTCCTGTAATCACGCATCTGTCTAGCACTGGAACTTTAGAAATAAAGACAAGAGTTAGGCATTTTATGAGCTTTTTGGAGGAAGAAGATCCACCTTAAAATTGAGCTGGGGATAAATAAGGAGCATGATATAAACCTGTGCAGATTACCTCACCCCTGAGCAATGGAAGTCAATCTTTTGGAAAAGATGGGTGCCTGTTTATTAGAAGCAATTACAAGCAATGGTCATAATCCTTTTAGGATATACATGGAGAATGACTCAGATCATTTGATGAGTTGTACTGCTGGTTTTCCCTGCTGCACTGGCCCAGCAGAATTACTAATGCTGGCCCTAAGCTCTTGGAACAGGAGGGTACTAGGGCAGCATTTGGATGAGCTCATGGTGGCAGGCAACTAATCTGTTGGGGCAACCAAGGTAAAACTGGCAGCATGGGAAAGCTCACAGAGGTTTGGATCTCCCTCAGTGGGCATCTGCCTAGGCCATCCTTCTGTGCTCTTTTGGTAGGTCTGCAGAAAAAGCTGTGAGCTTCTAATAGTCTAGCAATACTTCAAATTACATGGCTGAGGAGCTCAGTGCTTTACAGATATTAATTTACCTTCAGAGGAGGTATGTGAATGGGATCCCACATTTTCACATCTACAGCACATATGAGGTATGGAGAGAGACAGAAAAATAGTTTTCCAGTCAGTGAGAAGCATGTCAAGCTCAAGACTTTGTTCAGGCTTGCAGGAGGGTTAAGCTCAGGCTTAACAGAAATACTAGAAGTGATTTACTTCTGCACAAGTAGACATCAATGGCAGTTAAGTAGACCTGAATCAGGGCAAAATGTTATGGAAAGCATTGCCTGAAATGCCTTAGAGCAGGCTCTCTAGGGGGTTTGTCACACAGCCTAGAATATATCCTTCATGAAAGGAGCATTTTGTCTGCCCTCAGTTACAGTGACACCACCAACCTGGCATTTCAGAGGAAGACAGGATTTGCCATCTACATTTTTAATTAGAGTCAACCAAATTTTGAGTTATTTTGAGCATTGTCTCTGTGCAGGTGGATGTGTGGATGTCCTTGCTAACAAGATAGGGGTACTGTAAGTAGAGGGCTTATTTTAATGTCTTTTCTTTGCAAGCCTCTGTGTGCAAACTGCTCAGAATGCAGCCCTTCTGTCAGCACTAGATGTGTACATATAGAACATTTAGTGCTACGCTGGCAGCAGCATCTGGAAGCATCCCTATTAGGAACAAAGTAGGAGTGCTCCCAGCAGGCAGCATGCACAGCTGCTTCACAGCAGTGCCTTCAATCTTCTGCTGTTGCAGGGCGGGGCTGACCTGACATTAACTCTGGGTTTGCACAGCGCCAGGACAGCCCCGACAGGGCGGGAATATTGAAGGAGAAAACTGGCAGGGGAAACTCTACCCAAGATGGATTGGTGTGAGGTAGTTTGCTCAAAGAGCTTGGCTACCTCAAAGTGGGAACAATGGGAGGGCAAAAGCAGTTCCCACTTCCGTAAGTTGACAAATAAATTGTGTGCTGTTGAGGCCTGTTTTCCACAGCAGCAGGGAGAGTTTAAGCTGTGACAATTCTACATGATTAGAACAAACAAATCCAGTTCTTCACACGGGCTCTGTGAACACAGCTGCAGCCATGCACTGTGAGGATTCACAGCTGAAATTGGAACCCCCATATGGCAATGCCTGTGTGTACATCAGACCCTCTTGTTCATTTTTAGCATGGGTTTGTAGACCAAAGATTAAAAGGAAACTTACAGGTTCTTAGTTTCTTCTTGCAGCACCATTTTAAATGCTAGCTACAGATATCTGGAATAAATTACTTTCTTTTTGTTGAGGTCTGAATAGCCTGTACATCAGTGAATTGAAAGGATGTGATTAAGAGTGAGTTTTGCACTCTACTGAACCTTGCCCTTCTTTCTCTTTTGTTAGCAAGCCAGACTACCTTCTGTAAAGACTAGTCCTTTTGAAGATCAGTGAAAAGGGAGGGAAATATGTAGAGATAAATAGCTTAAGACTGCACTCTTGGATGCTGTGATACTTAAAATTAGGTAGTGGCACAACTGAGTATACAACTTTTATCTATCATTAGCTGTCCTTAAAAGGATAAGGTTATGAAAATTTGATTTTCTGTAGGAATATATGTTTGGGATGTTTCACGCACACACATACGTCACATTACTTATATCAATAAAAGATGCAACTACTAAGTGTCCCCATCTGTTTTTTCAACTGAAACAGATTATTTAAAATCTCTGTGGTAGAGATAAGAGCTTAAAAGAGTAGTATTCAGATGCTTGTACACATGTACAGGTTAACCATGCCAGTTATTCATCCTGTGTGACATCAGGTTGCCATTCTGTTCCTTGCTGCAGTATCTGTTGACTGATTCCTTACATCCCACTCCAATCCATGGCCATGCACATACACAGCCATTGTTTCCACTCCATGGTCTTGCTGTGCCACTGCAAACTTGTCAGCCGGGTCTCCAGAGGGCAAGCACTGTCTGGTGAGAGTGTTAACACAATCTAGTCAGACAAGATTTTGTCCCCCCCTAAGCTCAGTTGGTAGAGCATGGGACTCTTAATCCCAGGGTTCGTGCCCCATGTTGGGCACCAAAATATTGGAATAAAACCCCAATATTACCAGGTGGAAAGTGCCTGGGCTCTTCTGGCCCTTGCTGCTTGGCCTGAGGTGGCAGCTGTGTATTTCACCACAGAGACACCTCCGGCTGGCTGGATGTTGCAGCTGGGCACTAGAACCAGTCCAGGCCAGTGGGAACTCAGGTTTACCTCGGGTAAAAGCCCTTAGGCTAGGTGAAGAGTAAAAGGAAAGGATTCTGTGGAGGGTTAGATCCAGAGTTTTATTCCAAGGTCACAGACATCTGAATGTTGGTAACAGCTCCATTAGAATCCCCACCACATGGTCTCAAGGTCCTTTTAAGCCCAGGGGGAGGGGGAAGGGAAAGGACAGGTGTGCGACCAACCAGGTGGGAGGGCAGAGTCCCAGGGGATAAATGACACTTGGCTAACCCAATGACCCCAGGGCTGAGGGGCATATTTTGAACTTGACCAACCAGACAACGGCCTTGCTGGAATGTTAAGATTGACATACAGCCCTTAGCAGGAGGGCAAGGGCTAGGGGAAAGGAGAGGTTGGCACAGCTGAAGGGTTGGGATAGGTGAAGCTGGAAATGGCATCACACTGCAACACCCCCCATCAGATCTTGACTGAGTTTCCCATTATACATTACACATACATCCTCAGGAAGGAGAAATCTTATTTCTCTCTCCTCTTTCTTTTTCTCCACCGCCCTCTCAAACACCTGTGCATTGCCTTGTTTATTTTTACAACTGGTCCATGCAGTGACAGGCCAAGGACGAGAAAAACTCCCTGCACCTGTAGCCTCATGGCCTCTGCACTGTGACACGTCTTCTGAGCAACAGCAGGACATTCAGTGCAAGGAGAGAGTTTGTTGGGGCTGCAAGCCAATCACATGTGCTGGCACCTTCAAAGGAGCATCAGTCTGTCTCTCCATTCTCATTGGCTGGTCCCAGAAATGATAATTGGTATCAGTTACTGAATCATGTTTTAATGGAAAGCTACAATTAACTCTGCACATCCCTCAGAGAGACCAGATTGCAAAACTGCAAGCAGACAGGAACTCATCTTGCTGTTAACAAGTGTTAAAGTTTCTAATTGAAATTTAGTCATGCTTTTTACAGTAGGTAAGTCCAGCATTATTTGTGTGGATCAGCTTGGCTTCCTCTCAGGCTTACAAAGATGCTTACACAATTGAAATCAAAACCTCTGAGTAGCACAGGGGGGGTCACAGATGAATGAGGTGATAAAAAAATCACACAGCTCTGTGCAGCACACACATGCTAACGAAGGCTTTACAGGAAAACTTCTCATTTATCACAGCTTCTGAAATGAGATCCTTCTAGCAGACAGATCTAGCAGACTTTTAGCTTTAAGTCTTCAGTCAGTGCTGAAAATTAATCTTCACTTTCAGATGGGCAAATAAATACTGGCAAGGGCGTTGTAGAAACAAACAAACAGCAAGATCCAAGAGTCTCTTTGGCCTTTTCCCTTTACCAGGGAATTCTTCTGAATTCTTCAGGGATTATTCCCTGAAATGCTGGGATTAAACTCTGGCACACTGGATCTGGAGCTGTGCTGCAGCCCTGTAAGCAACTCAGGCCTTGGCTGAGCAACGGGCAGGTGCTGTGCAGAAAAAGGGTCACACACAAAGCTGGAAGCTGGGAATAAAAATGGGCATATGCCTTATTAATCTTCTTTTAGCCCTCTGCTTTTAAAATGGCTCAGGATGAGTTGAATTAGGGGTACGTAGGTTTGCCTCTGAAAGATGTATCTTTGGCATTGTAGCACCCCAGGAGTGCAGGTCAGTGGCTCCATCCCATCAGCAGGTGTGTTCTCTGACACACACACACACACACACACACACACACACACTCTCTCTCTCTCTGTCTCTCTCTCTCTCTCTCTCTCTGTCTCAAGATCCTCAGTCATGGTTGTGGGACTGAAAGAACATGAAGGATAAATTTATGTGTCTGCAGTCACTGCTAGATAGATGAAAGTTGAGGAAAATGCTACAGCTGCAGTAGAAAGGACATTTTAAAACTTGTGTGTGATTTTTCCTACCAGGAAGAAGGCCCCAGAGAGGGAAATGAAGTAAGAGTTTGACTGTCAAGTGCTTTTCCATAACCATGTGTCTAAAGCTTGTCTGCCACATGAGCTCTAAGCCAAAGCTGTGGGATGTGCATGATTATTTCTTAAGTGCCAGACACTAACTTGGGTTGGTGTAATATTTGCATACATTTATCTCTCTGCTATTTTTTTTTTTAATAAAAAATCTCAGAGACCATTAAGGTAATAGAGGGCAAACTCACTCCCTGATATGCCACCCAATGTCTTTGCAGACACCTGATATTAAACTCAGTGATGTGCACAGTAACACAGCCATCTTTCTAATCCTTAGTCTCTCCAGCCACAAGTGGGACTGGCAGTGACCTGAAGGACTCCAGCCAGCTTTCACTGCACTACTGTCCAGAGGCTTGCAAAGGCAAAGGCTGCAAGACTGTTCAGGCTTGCAAATGGCACATCACTGGAAAAATAATGCAGTGTTATTCTGAGAGAGAAAATACCAAATATCAAACCCCTACTCAGAGAAATTACATGAGAAACCACTATGTGGAGCCAGCCACTAATTATTTGGCAGATGAGAAAACTGGATTCAAAAACTAGTTGTCACTTGAATTTCAGGTGCCTGTGCTACCCCACAGGCTTTTGCTTTACCTCTCTCAGAAGTCTAGATGTGATACAATTTGCTGTAAATCAGATGCATAGAACCACCAGTGAACTTAGTCAAGTGAGGCTGTGAAGACAAAAAGACACATGCTTTCCCTGTAATGGAGAGAGAAGTCTCCACCAGAGCTGCTATGTTTCCATCCACCTTATTTCTTATTTTACTGCCATCTAGTCTAAAGTCTTGTGGCCTGTGAAAAGAGTACTACAAGCTTCCTAGACTAAGCAAGAGAACAGAGTGTAGCTCAGATGTCATTACTGATAACATGCTGGGGTTTGTGGAGTCCATCCAGCAGAGGCAGAGCCTCTTTAGCCATTAGATTAGGATGGAATTTGATTTAGAAAACAGAATAGCTTCTAGGCAATGTGTATATGCAAAAGGCTGGGAAATATTATAAACTTCTTCAATCTCAGGCATGGCAGGCAATTCCAAAATGTTACAGAAGAGGACAGTAAGAAATGCACATACCAAGTAAACCTTATGTGTTACACAAGACTTTCTCCACTAATCAGCCATGAGAATTTATGGACTAAAAGTTCAAACTCTGTTTTGCACTGAAAACTCTTCTCACAGTTTGCTCCTGTCTTGGTTTGAAAAGATAGGTGTCTGCTAAGGCAGGCAGGAGCCTCTCTTGAAATGCAAAACATAAACCCCCTCCCTCCAAATTATTATAAATTTTGAAAAGTAAGGGGCTATCAGGCAAAGATATGGGAGTAGGAATAATAGTTCTTTACCAAGAAAAAAATAAAAATAAAAATGCAGTAATAGAAAACAACACTGACAGAGTCAGAAATTTGGTCAGGGTGTTGGCAGCAGTCCCATTCAATGGTGGCTCAGCCCTCCTGCAGTGACAGGTGTGGTTCTGCTGGAGCTGGGATCCTGTACAAGGGTGGAGTTTTCCTCTGAAGGTCCAGGGGTGGTGTAGATGGGCCTGGTCTTCCTCTGGGAATCCAGTGGAGAAGAAAGCTGCTCCTCTGGGAATCCAGTGGAAAAGGCTGCCTGTGGTGTTCCAAATCTCAGATTATACCCAGGTAGGAAGGTTTGGCTCCTCCCCCTGGGTGGAGCATTTCACAATGGATGATGGAATTTTATCAGCCATGCAGGGACACTCAATGGCCCGTAACAGAAGATATTTCCCAGAGGGAGGATTGGTTGTGGAAGAGATAAAGCAAACTGCCCAGCCTGGTTTTAACAGGTGGCCCCAATTAACAGAAGGAAACTGCCCCACCTGGCTCTAACAGATGGCAAAAGAATACACACCCCCAGCCACATCTTGCATTTGCAACCTAAAACAACTCAATTACTTAATGTGAATGCTTCTCTGTGCATACTCAGTTTAAAGGTTTTGTCACAGGCTGGCAAATGACTGGGGCATAGCAAGATGCAGGCACTTTCTGTTGGAAAAAAAACCATCAAGGATAGAAGAATCTCAAGAGTAGCTCGGGTTTTTGTAGCAATGTGGGATCCATCTCTTTTACTCCTCCACTGTCTCTGAGGAAAGAGAGAACTGAAATACAGAAGAGAAAGAGTCTGACACCCTCAGCAGCCATCCAGCAGTATTTATTATTTGATGCAGGCAGCAAGAAGCTATAGAGAAAAGATGTGTTTTGTTGGTACTAGAAACTGAATGTCATCTGCTCAGGAATGTCATTTTGTATGGAAAATCACATAATGAAAAGCCAGTGTCTACACTGGAGACAGAGAAATCCTGCAACTTAATGAGAATAAAAGGAGAGAGCCCACAGGGGCATACACCTCCGAGGCTTTCTCTCTCGAGGTTTTGGAGGTCACAGCCTCCTTTTATCCTAAACTCCCAGCCGTATGGTGCCCTCTTCCTTTTTGCATTGGCTGAGGTACTAGGAAGGTACAGCCTTCCCAAACTGCCTAGCACATATTCCCCACTGAACCTGTCATTTTAACCCAAAGCTAGAAACTCGGGCTTGTGCAGACTTGTCTGTTCCAGGAGCCAAGCTCTCTGGGCTCTATAACAAACCCACTGCCCAAAATTAGTAAAGACATTAAGACCCTTTTCAAAGACCCATTCCTTCAGCCATGGAATTGTTTGTAAAGGCATTAACATACATTTCCCCTCTCAATTTAAAGACAGTCATGTCTTAATAGAGCGCTCAATTGCAAAGGGAAGTCTCCTGCCCATAGTGATGCGCAGCTGGAAGAAGGGCATGGGACTCTACAAGCAGGTAAGAGGCACCCAGTCTCAGCCCTGCAGGATATTCCTCTGTATAGCTCAGGCCTTAAGCACAGCTTGTGCACCTGAGAGGGACCAATTTGACTTTCATTTATGCCTCAACATACGTTATATATGGTTAAAAAATATTCTAGGGGCTGTACCCGTGCTGTGAGCCGTGTCCTGGGGAGACTTTGCCTGACAGCCAGCCGGGACAGAGAAAGCTTCCATGAGTGGGCTGCAAGCGACGCTGCCTTGCCAGTGGGGCAGATCCCCAGATGCCTAGGAAAAAATGCCCGGGAAATGGGGCTGTGGCAGGAGCCTTAGCACATAAAAGCAGCTAACTGTGACACCATGTGTGCCATTTTTCCTTAGGTTTCTTGGAGGTTTATGGGCATTCCACCCCCCGCATGCCTTTTTCTTCCTGAAGTCCTGCTTCTTCCCTGTGTGAAAAACACCAATCACTTGTTGTTAAAATTTTAAAAGTTTAATAGTAATAAAATGGTTATAAAATTAGTAGTGTAATTAGAGTAATAAAAATTTGGACAATTAGGATTTAGGACAATACAAGACAATAAGAACAAAGAGTTATGGATGGTCTGGGTACCTTTTTCTGGGCAAAATACACCCAAAAAAGGACACAATTTAACAGAGGATTAACCCTTAAAAACAATATCCTGTTGCATATTCATATACCTCATACACGATGCATAAATTCCATTCAAACAAAGGATTCTGTCTGGTCAGTGTCAACTTCCTCTTAATCCTAACAGCATCTTCAGGGCTGAGTGAGGTGAGAAGTTAGTTTCTTCTAATAAGAGAGTAATAAATTCTTTTTCTCTGAACAATTTGGGTGTCCTGTGGCTTCTATCTGGGTGTGAGTCCTTTCTTTTTAAAAAGTATCTTACATAGCATAGTTTCTATTTTAACATTATGTTATAACCTAAAACTATATTGAACACGCTACTTAAGAAAATCAATACAGCATCACTTTCTAACAGAACACATATAATATTCATTTTAATATTTGTGAGAAGCCAATCATAAAATACATATTTTTCACACCCATCTGCCTGGCCTGCTTCACCATTCCCTGAGGCAGCTGGACACCGTGGCAGCCCAGTGCTCCGATGTTTCCCGACGGAGCAGACGCCGCCTGCACCCTGCCCATGCCCCAGCCATGACAACCCGCAGCTGCTCCACGAGTTCACCCACAGCCATGGCAACCTGTTCTTGGCCGGTGGGAGAGACACACAGCCAGCTGCTGTTTGGAAATCGCACCCATCTGCCACGGGAGCCAGGCACACTCCTCGCAGCTTGCGGCACACGTGGCTCCATCCGCCGAGCTGACACCGATGGCGCGCCCCAGGGAACAGCGGTAACTGTTCTTGACTTCTGTTTCTCTCTCCATCTCTCTGTTCGATCTGTCCTTGTCTTCTGTTTCTCTCTCCATCTCTCCATCTCTCTGTTCAATCTGTCCTTGTCTTCTGTTTCTCTCTCCATCTCTTTTTCCCTCTCTGCTCCCTTTTCTATCCCACTTGGGTAGGAACACTTATTTTTATTTATCAATAAATATTTGCTGCTTTTGCGCTTTATTTTCGTCCAAGAAATCTGTCAAAAAGAATCCTCCCTGACACCACTTTTACAATGGGACAAGACAGCATTCTATGATCTTATGATGAAAGAACATGAGAATATTCATGTACTTCTTCCCACAGCGTTCCTTCTCTGGATTTCTCCATCTAAGCCTATTGACCACATAAATCCTTCGGGTTTCTGAGCTCCGGCTGCTCATACAATTCTGACCTGCAAAAAGCATTCACTGCAAAGTACCTCAGGTAGCCAGTAAGGCGTGAAGGAGACAGGACTTGTAAATTATCTGCAGAGAAGCTCAGGCTTCATGAATAATCAGCCCAACCTCCATAAACCCAGCTGTAAAGAAGCGTATGAAAATTGGGCATGCAGATTGAAGCTTTGTCAGTCTATTAAGTGAAACATTGCCACGGAAATAGGTCAGTGTGCACTCCAGATAAACAACTTGGACACATGTTTTTCTCTTTCAGCCTTGGGTCTCCTAGGGTTTGATAACAAAGTTCTTGACTTACCTGGTCTACAGGGTTTTAAAAGCACAGGTCTTTGTGGCATTATTTGGGATAGTTCTGATCCTCCCACAGCAGAAAACCAGGAAATTTCTGTCCAGCTATCCGGTAAAAACCAGAATCCCAAGGTGTTCATACCCAGACAGCCCCGAGGGCCTGATCATCCACAGCAGCCCTGAATTTGGGAGCCTCCTATCAAAACTGGAGATAAATGGCTGCCTCTACACGTGCTGATGTGGCAACTTTAATAATAGCACATCCATAATGCTGGAGCCCCTCAGCAGAGACCCAAGCTGGTACAGCCCTGGCCAGAAATATCAACGAGTCTGACAACGGGGCAGGGATAACCAACTGCAGCAGTAAGAATAAAATTACAGTGTTTTAAATGTAAATTGGATTGATAAATTATATTGCTGCTTTGTTAAAGAGATGAAAAAGTTCTTGGTGTGCGCGGGGCGGAGCACCCATAAACCTCCAAGAAACCTACGGAAAAATGGCGCCATTTCTGTATTACAAATGTCTGAAGGAACAGGTCAGGAATCACCAAAGAACAATCCACTCTGCCTTGATTTAAGCCTTCAAGTACTGTCCTTCCATAGACTGCTTTGTAAACACACTGCAGGTTAAATAACCAACAGTGTGGAGTGTACAAAAAGTTATTCCTTATTTTAGCATTTCAACTAGTTTTAGGAAGTGGTCATTCCCTTTTCTGTCTCAATAAAGCTTGTCCTACTTAAGAGATGCCAAAAGCCATTTGCTATGAGGTGTCAGGACCTGAGCTCTGGCAGAATGGGCAGCTGAGCCTGGCACACAGGGAGCCTGGGAGAGAGCTGGCCAGGCTCAGTGCTGAGGGGAGGGAAAAGGATCAGAAGGGTAAAGAGGGGGGAAACTGTAAGGAAGGGGCAAAAAGGCAGATGATGACAGATATTGTTTTGTTGATTTAAAAACAGCAAAAATCTTCCAAAACCTCAGAGATACCAAATCTCTGCGTCCTCTAGTTGCTTTGAGCAAGCCAGCTCCAATAGCCCTTTGGAAAACAGTCACACCTTGCCCAACCCTCTCCTTCCTGTGGGTGACAATGTCCTGGTGCTACCAGTCCCTGTATGAATTCTATAACCTTAGGAGCACAGCTGGGATTCACTGTGATAGTCTTTGTTGTTTTATTTAGAAATCTCATAAACTTATGCTTAAAGAAAATGCTCTTCCAAATTGAAATACAAAGGAAGTAAAGGAACAGAAATTCCATGTGCAGTGTCACCACATTATTGTGTGGTTTGCTGCTCTCTTTCTTTATGAGCTTGTTGCCAAAAGATCCTTACCAAAGTCAGAGTAGTGCAGGGAGATTTAGGGTGTTTTTTTCCTCCCAGGAGTTGTCATTAAATAGTAGGCAAGGCAAGGGATTGTATAAACAATAATACCATAGACTGTTGGACGTGGAGTTAATTTTTAAGGAGAACAAGCCAGCATCAAGCCCCTGCTTAGGTGAAAACAAAAGAGGCAACCAGTCCTAGCAGCTGCAGCCAGTCTTAGTGGCTGGAAGAAGCTTGAACAATGCCTAATGATGTGAAGAGACACTGTGAGCCCCACCAGGTCTGCTTGGCTGTTTAGACAGGTAATAAAGCAGAACACCAGCCTAGAGGTGCCTCTGCAGTCTGCCAAGTCTAAAGTGATGTGACCCCTAAACACTACTAAGAGTTTGCTAGGGATTGCTCCCCAGGTGGGCACATTGGCTGAACCAAACTGCTGGCAGATGATGGCCAACAGGATTGTTTTCCACTCCACAAGGGGTACTGGGGAATAGCTCAGCAGATGGCTGAGTTCTCCTGCAGCAGCCTGGCTCTGGGTAATGGGTGGGTGGGCTTTTCTTAGTTTGATGTTAAACTTTCCCCCATTTCTTAATATCCAACATGAAATGCTAAAACAGTGTGTTTACCATCATTTTCATTTAGGGTTGCTCTGCTGTTCTTAGAGCTGCATTTGAAGTTAATGCAAATTACACTTTGAACATGTGAGATGCTATGTAATGCTAAGAACTCTTGACAACCAGCACTTGATATTTGCTGGACACTTTAATAGCTTCAGCCCAAGCTGTTAGTTCTCCTTCTGCAGGAGGATAACATGCCTAGTGCCATCACTGCTGCAAAAATATGTTATTTAATGTGGGAGGAAGCTGGGTGCCATGGAGAGGGAAGCTCAGAAGCTCTCACCACTGTCACCCTTGTATGCAGTGGAGAGTAGGAAATAAAATAAGCAAGGCCTGAGGCTGTATGTGGAATGGTCAGAGCAGAAGGCAGCACTGTAATCATCGAGCAAGGCATGGACCCTCTGAAAGAAGAGTATGTGGTCATGCAGATAAAGGCAGGAGAAGAACTTGTGCACAGAGCTTGGCACATTGCACCTGGAGGGGGATTTCTTGCATTTGGAGAACTTGTAACTTCAGCATTTTTACTCTCCAATTTTGACCAAAGGTCTGCTTTTCGTCTGAATGCTGCTGGCTCATATCCCCATGAGTACTCATCACACTACTGTGTTTAAAGGTCTGTTGGTCTGCACTTTGTGTGTAAGTCACAGCATGCCCTCTTCCTTCCTTTCTGTTGTATTCCCTGAACTCTTGTTATCTTCCAGTAAAAGGGATACCTACTTCAGCTCCAGCCCCACAGCCTCATCTCTTTTCTGACTGCTAGGAATGTTCATAGCTTAAGCACATCACCTTTAAAAATTCAAACACTGTGTATGTGCTGATTATCAATTAGTCTCTTCAGGGGCTCACAGTTTCTGAAACAAAACAGGTACTTTGCATAGGGGTTCCTATTGTGCTCAATACTTACTCTTTCCTTTTCAAAGGGTTGAGGTCAGAATTGTTTCAGATATGTGGGCTTTAAACCACAAATCTTCTCTCCTAAACAGCAAAACTGACTGTTCTTCAGTTAAATAACCACCTATGATACAGAGGCAAGACCTTCTGTTCTGCTCAAGCTTTCTGTAAAAATCAAATCCTCCCCAAAGCTCTCAAGATTAATAAGTTCTCATATCAATTAGGTCAAATACTAACCTCATTATTCTAGCTCAAAGATTTCCAGACTCTCTTCCTGCAGACATATCTGATTATTTTGTTTTGTTAAGTCGTTGCTGTCCCGTTTTCCTGGTGGGATGCAGTCCCTGCCTTCAGCAACACTGCCTGGCAGCATGTGGCTGACTCAGCCCAGACTTAGTGAGACCTTCAGGTGGGAAGGGACCACTGGAGTTCCCTACTGCAGCCTGCTGCTTACAGAAGGGGCAGCTCTGAGGTCAGCTCAGCTGCTTGGGGCTTTAATGGGTCAGTCTTTAAATGCCCTGAAGGATGGAGACTGCAGAACCTCTCCGGACAATCTGCTGCACTGCTTGGCTGTTCTTACAGCGAGCAAATTTCTCTGTATGCCGTGTCTTAGGTCATGTTTTCAGTCATGCCCATTGTCTTTTGTCCTTCTCGTGGAGCACTGTGACAAGCCTGTTTTCATGGCAGCCCTGCTGTAAGTGCTGGTGGGCTGCTGCTGGGTCCCCCTGAAGCTGTTTCTTCTCCAGGCTGAAGAAGCCTCATTCCATCAGTCCCTCCTCACAGAGCCCTGACTGTCTAGGTCACCTCCAGTAGGATGGAGACACTTCCCGTGCTCCTAAGACAGCTGTCTGGAAGTCCTAGAAACACTCTGCCTTTCCTTTAAGGTGATGCCTGCATATTGTCAAGCTGTGGTGGAGAGGAAGGTCCCTGCAGTAGACTGAGACATGGCGGTGACAAAGCACCATCCTTACATCCCGTGGGTAAGAGCTCCAAAACTGCACCCTCTGCTTGGGGCTGTCACCCTTCCTGCAGCCCTGAGATCCAAGAGTGTGATTCTGTGTGTTTTGTGAAGTAAATCCTTCAGCACCATGAGGGAGAAATCCTGCTTGTCCAACAGGATTTCCTTCCACAATGGGGTAACCTAGCTGATCTAGGAAGATGTAGATGTAACTCTTTTGGACTTCAGCAAAGCTTTTGAGACAGCCTGTCACAGCATACTTCTGGACAACATGTCCAGCACACAGCTGGATAAGCGTGTTATGCGATGGGTGAGCAGCTGGCTTACGGGTCAGGAACAAAGGATTACAGGGAATGGGATGATATCAGAATGGTGTCCAGTCACTAGTGGGGTTCTGCCAGCTCCATCCTTGGCCCTGTGCTCTTCAACATCTTTGTTAATGACCTGGATGCAGGGCTCAAAGGAATGCTAAGTAAGTTTGCTGATGATAGTAAAACTGGGAGGAGTTGTCAACTCCCTTGAGGTCAGAGAAGCCCTCCAGAGACCTCAACAAATTAGAGAGATGGGCAATCATCAGCTGTAGACAGTTCAGCAGGTGAAGGGCCAGATTCTGCATCTGGGATGGGGCAACCCTGGATGTAGGGACAGCCTGGGGAATGAGAGGCTGGAGAGCAGCGCTGTGCAAAGGGCCTGGGGGGTCCTGGTCGATGGAAAGCTGAATGTGAGTCAGCAGTGCCCTGGCAGCCAGGAGGGCAACTGTGTCCTGGGGGCATCAGGCACAGCATTGCCAGCTGGGCAAGGGAGGGGATTGTCCTGCTCTGCTCTGCACTGGGGCGGCCTCGCCCTGAGGGCTGGGGGCACTTTGGGGTGCCTCAATAGAAAAATGACATGGAGCCATTCGAGAGTGTCCAAAGGAGGGCCACGAGGATGGTGAAGGGCCTTGAGGGGAAGTTGTGTGAGGAGTGGCTGAGGCCACTTGGTCTGTTCAGCCTGGAGAGGAGGAGACTGAGGGGAGACCTCCCTGCGGTTATAACTTCATCAGGAGGGGAAGCGGCAGGGCAGGCACTGATCTCTTCACTCTCCTGACCAGTGGCAGGACTTGAGGAAACAGCCTGAAGCTGTGTCAGGGGAGGTTTAGGTTGGATGTCAGGAATAGGTTCTTCACCCAGAGAGAGGTTGAGCAGGTTGAACTGGCTCCCCTGGGAAGTGTCACAGCACCAAACCTTACAGAGTGCAAGAAGTGTTTGTACAGCGCTCTCGGGCACAGGGTGGGATTCGTGGGGTGTCCTGTGCAGGGCCAGGAGTTGGACTCGATCATCCTAATGGATCCCTCCCAGCTCCACATATTCTGTGATTCTGTGGTAAGAGCAGCAGGTCAGCGGTCCCTGGTGTGGGAATGGAGGTGTCCTGGAGCTGCTGGGAACCCTCCGGCTTTGTGAGGTGAACTGCAGCAACGCCAGTCGGGGCCGGCGGCGGATGGACAGCACGGAACGCGCTGGAGGAGCAGCGCTGAGCGGGCCGGCGTTCCCGTGCCCTCGGTACCGTCCGAGGGGCCACAGGAAGCCAGTCCCGGCACCATCACCCCGAGGCGCGGCCATGCAGCCCCGGGCGTCCCCTTCAGCCCCGGCGGCGCTCGGGCCCGCCCTCAGGGCGGCGCTCGGGCCCTCCCCCGGGACGGTGCCGGAGGCGGGGCCTGGGGCGCGCGCCCGCCCCCGCTACCGCGGCTGCGCCTTGCCCGCGCCCGCCGCCGCCATGGACAGCGACGAGGAGACGCTGGAGGAGATCGTGGAAGGTGCGTGTGCCGCGGCTCGGGGAGCGGGGCCCGCCGGCACCGGGCGCTGCTGCGGGAGCTGTGGGGGCGCGGGGCGGGGGCGGCGGCGGAGGCGGCGGCGGCGGCCGGAGCTGGGCGGCCGGGGTCGGGCGCAGCGCATGACATCAGTGGGCTTATGCAACGGACGGGCCGGGGCCCCGCACGTGGCGGAGCTGGGCCGGGGGCAGCCGGGGCCGCGCTGGCGCCGGTACCGGGCGGCGCTCTGGGTGCCTCCCGCCGCCGAGCGCTCCGGCCACAGCGGGAGGCTCCGCGCCCCGGACGCGGGATGGCGGCTGCTCCGCTCTTATTGTCACAAATAAGTCGCGGCCGTGGTTTTCTGCCGCTGCTGTGCCCCCGTGCGGAGGGTGGCCTGCAGCCCTGGCTCCCTGGGCGGTGCGGCCGGTGCCCGGTCCTTCCCCCGGCGGCTGAGGGACATGGGGATGCCCATCCTCGGGGAGAGCCCAGGGAGCCGGGGCTGCAGTCACATACGTGCAAATGGAGAAGGGAAAAGAAAGAGCGACTCCAAGAAGACAGTGTTGCCATGTCCATGGACAGCAGGGCTGGAGCCATCCGTATGGGAGCGGGGTGGGCCACCTTATAGCTAATATACCCTCTCTGTGTGCAGTGCACCTCTCATGTGTGGATGACTAACCCTTGAAGAGTTCCAAACCCAGAGGCACATGTCCTCTGGAAGTGAATTACTGATGGAAACCTTAGCAGGCAGGGATGCAGCTCCCCAGCACGCTTCATCAGGCTTCTGGCATGCAGGGAAACAAAGCGTGGCATCTCCCTCAGTGCGAAAGCACCGGCCCCCCAAAGGTCCCTCGCAGAGGGGGCACCGTGGTCCTGCCGGAGCAGCAGTCCGGGCTGTTCAGCTCTTGGGACAGGGAGCAAGGAGCCGCCTGAGGTGCGGGTGATGCCGTGTGCCTCCTGTGGCACAAGGATCAGGCCTCGAAGCGAGTTGCCTCAGGGAAGCTGTCTGTCTGTCTGTCTGTCTTGCACGGCGGCTTAGTGTGACAGCAGATGTGAGCTGAGCAGCTGCCGCTCGGAGCTGGATTTACTGCCTCGGTGTGTGGCGTCAGAGCCGGAGAAGCTTTGTTGTACAGAACATGGGTCTGAGGGAGGCGAGGCTCTGCTCTGGGGTGCCCTGTGCCCTTACAGGTGTGGTTTTCCACTGCCTTTCCTCCCAGCTCCTCAAATCTGTGGGTTGCAGTTGTCCGGGGCAAGGAGTCATAGCGTTGTCATCCTTATGTCACAGACAAAGTGTTCTGCTGTATCCTGGATTTGTTTGGCATCTCTGCGGGCTAAGGAAACACATTTTTAAAGCATCTTTTTTTCAGCAGTGTATATGAATTTGTGTGTTTCTCTGAGTGAGACAGAAGCAGGATGCTCGTTGGGGGTGAACAGGATTTTGCACTTACCCAAAGGAAGTTAGAAATACAGAAATCAGCGCTTCCACTTTTGTTGGGGGGAGTTTGGTTTATGGTTGTGATCCCCCATCTGGCATCTCTGTGGACAGAATCTTTCAGTGGTGATGCACATTATATGTCATCTGTTAAGTAATAGTGATAGTGACGGTAAAGGGCTTTTATCTTTGATTTGTATACATCAGTGGTTTCAGTAAGTGACTTCATTGTGAACTAGCCCCTATTAGGGTAATTCCTTTTCTTGGAAGGTTCACTGTCTGAGTTTAAGAGGAAGTCTTGGGAGACCCTTAATGAAGCAACAAAAGTGAGGTTTTACAATAATTTAAAAATATGTTTAGATGTTTTGGGTTTATTTTTTGCAAATGGAGGAGAGTGGTGAGAACGGAAAGTAGAACGCAGCGCTCCCCATGAAATAATGAGGATTTTTTCTGTTGACTTAATTTGAAACAGAGGCAAAGGCCTCAGCCATACAAAAAAAAGAGTTGTATTTATGTTATGAAACTTGAAATTGCATTTTTCCCATGTTGTTGACTAAGAGAGACTGTGTTTCTTGTTTTGTTGCAGTGGTGGGGGCATGGTTTTATTTTTTTTTAATAGGGGAAGCTTCTAGCACATTAGAATAATTGGATTCTTTGTATTGTGGCTGAGATTAAGACCCTGTATAGAGGGCACTGGATCAAAGCTGACCATTTTAAATCTCTGAGGTAGTCTGTATCCTACTGTGCAAAAGGCCTGACGTGTGTTCTCTGTACAGGCATGGCAGCTTTTGTGTTGGGCTTTGCATTCCAGCAAAATCTTGACAAAGCTGAATAGTCACAGAGAATAAAGTTGCAAGAGTTTGTTTTTGTTGTTGCTTTGGGTGGTTTTTTCAAATGGTATGATGTACCACTATTATCAGTGTATTTTTTTTAATCCAAGTGTTTTATAAAAGTTTTGCCCCTGTAGTGATGGGGAAATTGGAATTGTATTGTTTAGGGTTTGTTAACTTACACCAGTGTACCCTTCTATATTGATAAAACTTAATTTAAAAGGCTTTTAATTAAAACGATACATGTTGACATAGTTTTTGGTCTAAAAGAGGTGTCCATATCAGAAATGTTACTGACCTTTTAGTTAAATTGGTCATTAATTTATTGGTTATTAAATGTTTCACCATTAATAATAATTGGTTAAATTTGGCTAAAATTTGTCCTTTCTACGAAAAGGGGTATCCTGACAGAATGGGAGGGGAAAAAATCCTTTTTTCTCTTCGGAAAGAGCAGTTTCTGTTTAAAGAGTTCCTCTTCAAAGTAATTAAAAGCCTTTAGTGATAAAGCTTTTTCCCTTCCACCTTTTGCTCTCTCTTTTTACTCTGTTATTTCTCTCACTGTGAACTGATAATCAGTGCCTGATTGGATTTACTGGCTTCAATCTGGTTTGGTCTAGGGACTTGAGAGCACAGTCATATGCAGGTGCAAGAGAAACTTGGTGGAGCAAGCAAGGGAAGGGTGAGGGAGGGAATCCTGGCTCTTGGATGAGTTCAGATTCCTCCCTGTTACCTTCTCCTGTACACTCTTGTAGGTGCATTTCCATACTCAGTAAAGTGTGCCCATCTTGTTCCCTCTCTGGGCACCAGACTCAAGGTCTGGTAGTACTGAAGTGCCTCTTTTTGCCTGCGTTAGCCTGGGCTGTAGATCAGTCCCCTCACACTGATGTTTGTTTCTGCCTTTCCATATTGGTGATGAACCTTTTCAGGTCAGAGCAAATGTGGTCAGGGAAGAGCTTGACCCAAAGCCTGCAGAAGTGGATGCACACACTGTCTCTCATCTCTAGTAGGCTGTGTATCCATCTCCAGGGGACTGGGGGAACCAGTTTAGTTAGAAGCATGGAAGAACATAAGTACAGGTTAGCTGTTATTTATTTTAGAGTTTTCATGCAAAATTTATACCTGATAAAAGGTCACTGTGGGAGCTGTAGCACCCATTCAGGTGTGTCCCTGTGCTGAGGGCAGCCCTGCTGAGCCCACACAGCTAAACCAGGCAATAACCAACGTTTGAAACACTTCTCTGTTGTTTTCCTTTGGCTTTGAAGAGGCAGTTAGAGATGCAATAGGAGCCTTATTATGCTCTAACTTAGTAGAGTTGGCCATTTATATTCGATAAAACACAAACCATGCAGGTGAGGATCCAAGTGTGTTGTCTCTGCTCTCCCTCTGTGCAACAGTGATAACAGGGAAAACTGATAGGGCTGGGGGTAGGAACAGGATATAAAGTGAACACATAGGAAAGGCACTGGAGAGCAGCATTTAAAATATTAAATACCACATTGACTGACATATGGCAAGGGTGGAGCGTTACATACTTTTATTTCTTTAAATTCCTGTGAATACAGCTGTATAGTGGCACACCCACATTATCATAAGGCATATGTTTATCAAAAGAAAAAAATCAAACATTTTCTTATCCTGTTCTCACCAATACACGTTTCAGATATAAAATTTTTATACTTTTGAGGATGTATATTCACACAAGTTCGAATACTATAAACCTTGTTTCTTTCAGAAACCAGTTTTGCTTATTACTCTCTTCTCTATCCTGTCTCTCATCAATTTTCTTTTATCCTTATATTTTATTTTTATTTAAAGCTATGTGTTACACAAGTACAAACTTCAGTTGTACAGAATGTCTGATCACTGCTCCTAACAGCAATGATCTGAATTACTGTTTTGTACTAGGGAACTACTGCAATTCAAGTAGCTACATAATGAGAGCAGATACAAAATCTTGCATAATAATTAATGTGTTCTGTTGCTCTTTGTTTGGGTTTTATTTCAGGGCATCTAGACGACGATGGGCTGCCGCATGGGTTCTGTACAGTAACCTACTCATCCACAGACAGATTTGAAGGAAATTTTGTGCACGGAGAAAAGAATGGCCGCGGCAAATTCTTCTTTTTTGATGGAAGGTACACTCTTGATTTTTCTTCTGTATTCTTCCTTCTGCTTGTAGTGATGCAAAACTGATCTACATTGATTTTATACTGCTGAGTTTCTGGATAAGAGTTCTCGTTAAAAATTGTAGCTAAAAAGTTTGCTGCTGCTGTAGCCATTCCTGTGGTGGCTTTGTGTGTAATGAGGTGCCTGTAGTTGTTTCTTGGAGGGAGAATGCAGTGGTGTGAGCTCTTTTAGCACTGAAAAGTTATGAGCTGATTAGAAATCAAAAGAAATGGGAGATGGTCAGAACTACTCAAAACCATGCTGACAATGACTTGGACATCAAAGGTTGTTACTTCAGGTGGACTTGTTTGCCTTATAGAGCTGCACAGAAAGTGCAGCTGGACCAGGAGCTCCCTGTGCCAGCCCTCACACACAGATACAGGACCTTGACAATGAGATTTGCCTTCTGCTTTGTCAAATTGTTTGTCAGTTAAAGGACTGAGTTCAATACAGGTTTGTTAGCAACTCTGGTTAATCCTCTGCAAGTTGCTTGTGGCATGATTTTCTGAAAGTAAGAAAACCCCCTATCATTTCCCTTCTTTTCACTGGGAATTGTGACAGTGAAATTGGGCTAGTCCATGCCTATGCATGTGTTTTCTTCTCTGAACCTCATTGTGACCACCTTGTAAGTCTTCCCCCCACCACCACTGCAGCATTCCTGTGTGCAGTTGCTCAGAACTGCCTGCAAGGGAGCAGCAAATGTATAAAATGACACGATTCTTCATGGGTTTGCAGCTGTTGGTGACGCTCTGAATAGCGACTGTTAAACTGACAGTCATGCTGGGTCTGCTCTCTTCCTGCTCAGCAAAATTCTGAGCAGGAGCAGAGGTATTGTGCTGTCTCACTGAGTCAGCTCCTTGTCTGTACTTGCCTTTGCACTTGCTTCATACTGGGCATTGTGGGTTCTTTTTCATGAGAAAGATAATATATTTATTCAGTTATGTAGAAAAGGATTAGGCCTCCAAGCTTGGATGAAGAAAAATCCTCACTGTTGTTGGTTGTGGCCTTATTAAATCTTCTCTGAGTAGCTGAAAGTCAGTACTGCCCAGCAGCTGAGTTCTCTAAGATAGTTTTGGTGTAAGTTGTTATGCAGCATCTCTATGGACACACATACATCATGTTTCTGTGCTGGAGGATGATCTCAGCAGAGTAGCTGCTGATTGTACAGTCAGAGGAACTGACCCACTGTTCTGTTTGTAGGGCTGCTCCTCCATGTAATCCAGGGTACAGGCAGCATTTAGTGGGAAGAGTCAGGTTGCTGCTGAGCCTTCTCTGTACTGTTTGAGTGTTACCAACTCTTTTTTCTTTCTTTCTTTTTTTCCTCTTTCAATTTTCCTTAAAAAACTAGAATAGCTGGCCACTGATGACTTCAGAAACTAGCAGAACGAAAATATGCAAAAATAGTCTGCAGTGTGGTTTTGGAAAATGGGATGTTTTCATTAACTTTTACATATTTTAAGTTAGCTAAAGCAGCCTTAACTGAGCTAATTCTTGAAGATGTCATTTATCTATCTATGTCCAGCTTGCAAGACTAAGTTGCTTTCTGAAATGGATGGTTCAGGAATCATGACATGTCGTAAGAATGCCGTGGCATAAAACAGGACATGCTGTTTCCATTAAGTGTGCCATGGGCAGGGCTGAGTGCTCGTGAAGATGAGCAATAAATATCAAGAATGTCTCTAAACAGCTGTCCCTTTGCAGGATGCTGTGCAGTAAGCTAGCTGTTCAGCACTTGTGGGTGTGTAAAGGCTGACAGCTGTACTGCTGTTCCTCTGTTGTTGGGGAGCAGCTGAGTCCTGTCAAATACAGGACTGGCTGCAGTGTCAGCATTCTCATTTTTGAGTATTGGGGAATAGGACTGGCTGCCTGGCTGCCTTCTTTGGTAAAGGAAACTTCCCTTTACTGGAATAACTGGAATCCTGTTGATTATTTAAGGGAATGGAAATCTGTTATGAAATATCAGTTGTTTTTTTCCCTCCCCTTCAAGAAAATGCAACAAAACACAGCATATTGTATAAGAGAGAGAAGTTTGCCCTCTGGCATACTCCCTGTTTTGGATTGTAGACTTGAACTTTCCTTGGTGCCAGTGGTTCTGGAATGTATTTTGCAGAACTCTTTGCACTGTAAAGGCAGGCATGAGAGCCATGCTTGGCACAGAGCTGCAGCTGCCCTTCCTCCCTAATTGGAAACTCCTGTAAACTGACATCTCCCAGAACACAGTAGAAAACTATTATTTTTAGGGGAAAAAGTTTTCCATGTTCCCATATAGAGGGAGTGAGAGATAAATGGATAGATATTAACTTAATCCCTGGAAGGAAATTGGAGTAAGTATTTCCTCCCCCAGTCCATATAATTGGTTTAATTGTTAGATAAGAAGTATCTTCCATCCCTCCAAGGCATACTGGATAATGGGAAGATGGTACATCTGATCAATCTTGACTGGTAGAATTTATGTTGTCAGAAGTATGATCATCTGAGAAGCAAACCAGAGAAATACAGGGTAGTTCAGGGTTTGTATTAAAAAGGTTTTGCTTATGGAAGACACAGAAGCTATTTATTCATCTTTGTGCTGGTCAGGTCCTAGTTGCAATTATTGTGTCTGGCTGCAGACACCATACTTTGGGAACTTACAGTGAAGTGAGGAGTAGGGCAGAAATAGCTCAGAAACTCTGAACAGCATAAAAGTTTCTGAACCTGACTTTTTAGGTGAGCTTGAGGGACATAGACTTCTTTCCTAAGGTATCATCCTTTTGATTTCCTTAGAGGAGATGGATCTTTTGGTCACTGTTTGGAGCTTAATACAAAGAGAGAAAACATAAAAGTTTGAGTTACACTAAAATAAAATATATTCTTTCCAGGGCTGAAGCACTGTTGCAATTTAGTAATGTTTTAACTTCAACTAGTGCAATTAAAGGTAACGAGACAGAATTTTTGACTACAAAAACTGAGGGTGGCTGCTTCTTTAAAGAGTAATCCTACATGTGCACGCTGTGTGTGTTGTCACTACAACGGAATTAAAATCTAGTGACCTGTGATAAATTAGAGGGGAAACTGGCATCATTTATAGTTAAGTAAGGGCACTGATGTCTGGTGGTTCCCTCATTGTTCCCTGTGCTGTAGTGTCGTAGCTATCTGTGCAGCTCTGTAGCAACATGGATCAAGAAATCCATTTGACTGAAAAGTAAAATTATTTTCCTGCCCCTTGTTGTTTTGCATCTGGTGTGCACTGAGGCTTTTACTGTAATATATTTTCCCTTGGAAGCCTCATCCGGTTTGCCAAAGTTACATAAAAACAGAGCATGAAGCTTTAGAAGCAAGAAAGTGAATTCTGAAAAAACATTTCTTCCACAACTCTTGCAGATCTGTGTGGTAAAACATGTAGAGTCATGTGCTCACAGACACTGTGTCAGTTTATACCTTAGACGTCTGCGTCTGAAAAAGAATTCTGCAGTGAAAATATGTGTGTGCTGACAGCTGGCTGTTAGCTAAGTGTGCTGAAGTAAAAGCTAAACAGGTTGTGTTCCTTTATGTTAATCCTAACATAAGAAAAAAATATCTGAATAGATCCTCTTTTATGGTGATAGTAAAGGGTTTGCAAGACAAAACCAAAATGAAATGTTTCTTTGTTTAAATCCAAGTGCAGCACTAGTTCTGTTTGACAGGCTGCGTTTGATTTTAAGAGAAATACATGAAAAAGGGCTGCTTTTAGCAGGGCCTGTACAAATGGCTGCTGAGTGTATTGCTGGGGAGCTGATGCTGAACTGTGGCAGGTTGCAGTTCATTCCCTGGGTACAGCAGCTCAGTTTCATCTCTCCAGAGACACGTCAGTGAAGGTCCACACGTAGCAGGTACAAAATCCTAATGTGAGAGTAGCCTGCTTGACCAAGAATTCCTTCTTTGACCAGGAGTGTCCATTTGCTGACTATTCCAGCCTACAGAAAATGCCAAGCATGTGATTGAGATGAGTGATTCAATGTCTGTGCAGCACACCCTGATGAAAGGGTGCTGTAAGTTGTTTTCTGCCTTTGGAGCTCCATAGAAACAAGTGTCTGGTTTTCACCTTGGTGTTCCAGTGCGTTGAGGCTTTGGCTTCACCCCTGGGAGGCGAACAGTTTTCCACTGCTGTTTTCCTTCTCTCTTCATCAGCACCCTGGAGGGATACTATGTTGATGATGCCCTGCAAGGCCAGGGAATCTACACCTACGAGGATGGAGTGGTCCTTCATGGCACCTACGTGGACGGGGAGCTGAACGGCCCAGCCCAGGAGTACGACAGTGACGGGCGGCTGATATTCAAAGGGCAGTACAAGGACAACATCCGGCATGGAATCTGCTGGATTTATTACCCGGTAAACCTGACCACCTGCTCTTCTTACTGTAGAATTATGTACCTTTCTTTTTTGCTGGGCTGAAAAAAATACCCACCGTGACCCAGCTGTCCGAAAATCAGCGCACACAGATCTGAGTAAAAGATCTGGGCATTCTGATTTTGGATAGTCCAACACAAAGTTAAACGATATTGGTGTTGAACGTTTGCCCAGTAGATGAGATTCAGTGAGGCTCCAACATGCGCTCCACAATTTCATCTTTCAGGAAACCCAGACCCTTGGAAGTGCATTTATATATAATTTGTATGCAATGTAGAAATAGGATGTGTGATAATTTTATGCATTATCTCTTTGGGAAGGCTGGAGTAATGATTTTGTCACTTTGTAGTGCTGGCTGCAGGTGAGGAGTGTGGAATCCATGCCAGTTATTGCAACCCACTGCTCTTATTAGAGTAAGGGGAGAGACTTTGTTTCCGTTTCTGCAGGATATTGGTGAGGTCCATGGTGTTGGTAGATGCAGCCTTCCCCAAGAGCATCCTGTGCCAAGGGGTAGGAGCCAGGAGAGCACCAGCACAGACAGACAGACACACACAGCAGCTCTGCAGTGAAGACACGGGAGGGTCCAGGCATGGAGTTCCACTGTGCTTTATTCCAGGCCATGCTGAAGAGGTCAAGGGGCCAAACACAAAGGAGGGTCCAGGGTATAGATACAGGGAAAGAGAGGGTGGAGGAGACCATCCAATGGTCTGAGGGCTCAGGGGTGGTACACAGGAAAGAGACCAATAGGGAGTGTCAGGGTGGATGGACAGGGTTACATAAACCCATGGGAAAACAGGGAAGGGAGAACTCTCTGGAACATGAACATGTAAAGGTTAAAGGGGTAGGGAAGGCCAATGTAACTAATTAACAAAGTGCTGCAGAGTGCCGTGGGGGAAGCTTCTTTCCTCACCCTGAGCTCTGAGTAATGCCCAGAGCCTCGGGTGCATCTCTCCAGGGCATCACTGTTGTTTTTTCCCCAGTAGGCTCATGGGCCTCCACAGGATATGGTGTGAAGACTGGCTTTGCCCGACAAATCAAATCTAACTGGTGTGAGAGCTGTGCCTCTGAGTGGAGCTGTGGACAAGTGATTTGCTAGTTAACCAAGCCAGTATTTTATCTTTCTGAATTTTGGTGTTCTTTTACAAACATGCTAGTTAAGGCAGTGACTGTTGTATAGCTTTTAGGGAGTTTTTGATGCAAATTTTTAAAAAACATAATTCCTATTTAGCCTTACACAGTAGAGTTGAATCTTTCAATCTTACCTCGTGCCAAGAAGGAGGTAACGTCTGTATGTAATTTAGCTGCTGCTCTGTGCTACATATGGCACAAGCTTTAGTTGCAGATTGATTTCTAACTGCTTACCAACACTGGCTGTTCATTTTATTTACTGGTTTTCACTGTTGCCATTAAGCATGTATGGGGATCAGCAAATTTGGTGTATGCTGCCACAAGTTTTTCAGCCCTAGTGTATAAAATATACACAGCTGACCCTTCACTTCCTATATCTCCTGCTTCATCTTCTAGATGACAAAGTGTTGCTGTACCTTTTAGAAATGTTGATAATTAGAAGTTGATTATCATTATTGTCTTTCCAGACTAAAGGATATGAGGTGCTCCAAAAAACTCCTTTGCTGTAGAACCAGTTGTTTTCTTGTGACTCTGTAAAGGATGCTATGTGCACACTCTTTTTTCCCAGATTAAGGTTCAGTGTTCCCTCGTACAGCATGCTTGAAACTCTTTCATCCTTGGAGTTGAACAAAATGGTGTCTCTTTGAAATAGAGCTTGTGCACAGTGGCCTTGATATAAGTCAAGATGGTGTTTGTTTCCACAGTGCACCTGCTCATCTTGCTCCAGAGTGTTATTTGGAGATGCTTCCTTGTCTTTTTTGAAATAAAAGCTTGAAGTGGTGTCTTGGTTTGAAAGCCAGGTGTCTGCAAAGGAAGGTGGGAACCTCCCTTGGAGTGGAAAACATGTGACCCCCTTCCCTCTGAATTGTTGTAACTTTGAAATTAAGGGGTTTTCAGGCAGAGATACAGGGAAAGGAATAACAGTTCTTTACTAGAATATATACATATAAAACAAGACAAGCAGCCCCATCAGCAGCAGCAGTGCAGGAGCAGAGCAGCAGCATACATCTTTTATTCTCTTAAGTATCAGTAGTTATTGTTTTGTAGCAACAGATGGGACAAAATTGCACTAGAGAAAGATACAAAGGGAAAAATCCTAACCCCAACAAGTGGTTAGACCTTTGCTAATGTATGCATCTCATTTCTGCAGTTCTGGAAATAGATCTAACCTGAGCTGCAGGCAAATCACAGGTGGCAAAGCCCAGGGCTGAAATGCGTAAACTTTGGAGAGGAAAAGTGTTGCTGTTGATGCTTTCCATGAACAGTTGTTCTCACTGATTACCACCTGACCTTGGGGGGCATTCTGGGAATCATTTCCCCTCAACAGGGTCAAGTTTTTAGAGGTACTGTGTTAAAGGTAGTGTTAAATTTTTTTCCTTCAGCACAGTATCATAATAATCAAACTTGGACGTCTGTGTGGCTTTGGTCCTTGTTTTGCACACTGTACACAAGAAACTTTCACCAAGTGAAATTGAATATTTGTGTCACATGGAAGGAAAGACCTTGGGTTTTGCCTATTCCAAACAGCATAGAAAATCAGTTTTATCCTAGCTGGAATGACTTCATTGAGCTTATTCATATGTCTGTTTCTCTCTCATTTTCTAATTTCACATCTGAACTTACTGGTGCATTTTTAAAAAGCTGGGGAAAACCCTTTTCATTTACTGAATGTTGCCTAGAAAATAGAATTCCCAGCAGCATTAGTGAATATAAAAGCAGACCTTTACTTGAAAGCTGTCAGGTACTCAGTATGGCAAAAACTGTACATGGTACAGTAAACTCACCATTTTCTAAGGTTTGCTGATTAGTGTAATTATCATGTATTGTCCTATTAAAAGGTTAGTTGATTAGGTAATAATTGCTTGGGTTCTGCCCCACTGGAAGCAGTCCCCAGGCTTCTTTTGCCTCGCTTTTGTTATCTCAGGTCCAGAATCTTGTTGGAAAACAGAACGTCCTCGTGGTTGGTACTCTTCTTGGAGTAAGACTAAAGAACATTTTAGGAATGTGTTTAGAAGGTTAGCATGTTGTTCCTAAATGTAGGGGAACAGGATAGGAAAAGTAATAGAAGCTACAGCCATGCATCTGCAATCTACAAAGCTACAAATGCATGAAAAATATAAAAAGCTAAAAATCTTAGGCATTAAGGATAGTAAAGTATAATTAAATGCTTTGCCTTTTCTTTCTTGCCTGTGCTCTCAGGATGGAGGCAGCCTTGTGGGAGAAGTGAATGAAGATGGGGAGATGACTGGAGAGAAAATAGCCTATGTGTATCCTGATGGAAAGACTGCATATTCTGGAAGGTTCATAGATGGAGAAATGATAGAAGCAAAACTGGCAACTCTGACAGCTGTTGAGGATGGGAAACCTCAATTTGAAGTAGTTCCAGGCAGTAAGTCCAGCTAACACAAACTTGTATTCCTGCTACCAGCCCTTTGCTGCAGACAGCTTGGTTCCTGTGATGTTCCTCACTGGACACTGGCTGTGATGGCACAGGCTGTTAGTGAGGGGCCCTTTCTCCAAGTCACAGAGTTGGGCAGAGGGGAAGATAGTGTTTGTCCTGGAAACAGATGGGAAATGCCCCCTGTGTGGTCCTGCCCAAGTGTATTTCATAGCCCTGCTCTCACTCCTGTGCTCATGGGCACTGTCCTGCTTGTCACACGTCCCAGTACCCTCTGTACCAGATGGAAAAACTGCTACATTCACCCTGGTAAAGGTGCTACATTATTTCTTGCAATGAAATAATTGCAGGAGGAGAGTGAGGCCCTGGTTTGGTTGTAGCTGTCAGCTGGGTTTGTGCAAGTCACTGTTTGCACTGTGAATGTTCTGGCACCTGCGTTGCTGGGCTGAGACTGGAATTAGTGAACCAGATTCAGTTGTTGTGTAATGGTCTGATTCACCAGCACCCTTCTGTGTGTCTGGTCCTGCTGACAGAAAGTGGCTGTGAAGTGCACAGGGGTAGGGTGAGGCCTTCTCCACCTGCTTGAACCTGTTCTGGGGTGGGTTTGTTGTTCTGAGGCGTTTGTGATGTTTTGGAGGCATGTGGGTTAAGCTGCAGTAACAAGCAGGGACTGCTAATGCATTTATTGCTCTTCTAGCAAAAAGTGTCTCACTTGACATGAAATAGGCACATAAAGCTCAGTGAAAAGGTATTGACAAGCAAATGCATGGGAGTTTATTTTCTCTCAGTTATGATAACAAGTCAGAATTTAACTTAAAACTTGCTCTGTAGGAGGGTATGGTTGTGCTTTGCAGAGAGGATGAAGTTACACTCAGGAGAAAGTTGCCTTCAGCCAGAACAGATCCTGGACACCAGGGGCAAAGGCCTTGTATCAGACATTGTACTATTCTGTTCTGTGGGGTTTTTTCCCCATCTTATTTTCACATTCTTCTTAATCTATGTCCAAGATAGTCCTCTGGCATTGAGGATAGGGATATAAAAGTATAATTACAGCTGTACCACTAAGTTGCTTATTAATGACAAAAAATAGAGGGCTGTAGCAAGGGTGCTTTCTGATTACTAAATGTTATCTTCTGGCTGAAGTCTCTTCAGGATTTGGACTAAAATATTTCATATTTGAAGTAATCAAGTTTTTGTGGGTTTTTTGGGGATTTTTAAATGAGCTGTTGAATATATCCTTTTAAGTTTTGTTTTACTTTAAAATTCACTAGGAGGGTCAGTTTTGGAGGAGTATCCAGTCCCCCTCTACAAGTTGGTAATTTGAAGAACATATTTATCATCTTTTTGTATTACTCTAGAATGTTGAGGGGAAAAACATAATTAAGAAGCAGTATCTCATTTAAGGCTTTTTACAGGTGCAGTTTTGTTTAATACCCTTTTTTTGGAAGTGTAGCATTTTTTGCAGCCTTTAAAATTTAATTTTCCGATGTCTTGATGAAGTTAAGGATTGCATACTCTCAGTACTGCCAATTAGTTGATTTCCTTCATTGATATCTGATTTTTTTTTTTAGGCCCAGTGTACAGCTTTGACAAATCCACTTCGTCCTGCATTTCTACAAATGCCCTTCTTCCTGATCCTTATGAATCAGAGAGGTAAATATTTTTTCTTGTCCCTATATCTCTTTACTGTTACCTATTTAGGGTCTAATTTTGCAAACCTTTTCTCATCTAAAACTTAAAGGATGTGTAAAGGTTTGTAAAATGGAAGCCCTGTGCGTATCTCAACTGTATGTGCTTTCTGATACTCTGAAATACCTAAATAAGTGATTAGTACAATTCTTGCTTAGATTTGCATTGAGTACTTGAAGATGTGGTGCATCACCTTGAGAACTCCTGCTTCTCAGTGCATGGACATACCAGCAACCCCAGCCTGGTGGGGACTTTGGGGGTTCTGATATGTTATTGAGGGTGTTCCTGAATTGAAGCCATCATTGTGGAGTAATAGTGGATTGGCACTTAAAAAAAAAAAAGTTTGCCAAGTCAGCCCAAACTTTCCATGAAATCTCAGTTTTGACAAAATAGAGAGAACATATGGAAGAAAGGAAGGAAAGAAGTTCCATAAAGAGGTTTATTATGATGATGATCATGATAATAATTTTGTTTTGTTGTTGTTGTTATTATTAGCTTTATTGTTATACTGAAGTATTGGGCTTTATCCTAGTAGTGTTGTACTTCTTGAAAATTAAAACTGCAGCCAGTCACTGATTCCATGCCCCGTTCCTCTTGTAGGGTGTATGTGGATGTCTCTCTCATTTCCAGTGCTGGAGAAGGATTGTTTTCAAAAATAGCAGCAGAAGCCAGTACAGTGATGTCCTTCTATAACGGAGTGCGAATTACACACCAAGAGGTAAAGAAAAGAAAAAAGTCAGTCTGAATTTTCATTGCTCCTCCTGAAATTTCCTTTTCATACTAGGATCTAACACCTACTGCCTTCCCACCCTAGATTTAACATGATGGAGTTGATTTGAAAGAAAGTGCATGCTCACCTACGTATAGATTTAAAAAGTGTGTGTTGTTCTTTTCAATGATGTACACCCATGAAAAGCTTTATTTGCATATATTTTGAATGTTGGCTTTCAAACTGCTGACAAAGTTGACCCCTCCTACACACAGACATTGGATTCTTGCCTTGCAAACTAGGTAGACAGCAGAGACTGGGCCCTCAATGGAAATACAATATCCCTGGATGATGAAACAGTCATAGACGTGCCAGAGCCCTACAACCACGCTGCCAAGTACTGTGCCTCCCTGGGGCACAAGGCCAACCATTCCTTCACTCCTAACTGCACCTATGAGCCGTAAGTACAGCCCTGAGTTGCAGGGTGGGAGCTGCAGCCTGGCTGGCTGGGCTCACAGGGGGTCCCTGGGCAGCTGGATGAGCAGCAGTGCTGGGCTGGGAGTAAAGAGTTGAGGCACTGAAGGAGTTCCTGCTCACCTAAGCTGAGTTGGAAATGGGCTAGCATTATGGTGCTTGATGTCTGTTGGGACTCACCATGGAGGATCTTGAAGTTTGCAACTTGTTCATTTTGTCATGAACTTTGAGTTGCTTGTGGATTGTAAAATGAATCATCACAGCTCTCTAAATCCTAGTTTGGCTAGAGCCACGCTGTATTTGCTGAACTGCCAGTGCTTTGATAAATCAATATTTTTGCTCGTATTCTTAAATATTTATGAGGTTGACTCAAGTCTGCTAATTCAACATCAGATTATGCAGTATTGCTCTGAAGTGAGTGAATTCTGGAACTGTTCAAGGGGCTGGCAGAGTATGTGAATTGACAGCTGAGCCTAGCAAAGATGTTTTTTCCCTAGGTTTGTTCATCCTCGTTTTGGGCCCATCAAGTGTATCCGTACCATCAGGGCTGTGGAGAAGGATGAGGAGTTGACAGTGGCTTATGGGTATGATCACAACCCTGTGGGGCAGAATGGGCCTGAAGCACCAGAGTGGTACCAGCTGGAACTGAAAGCTTTCCAGGCTGCCCAGCAAAAGTGACACGGGAGCACCTTCTCCAGCAAAGCAAACTGAAACAGAAACTTGGATCTATGCACTACCTTTATACTGAAAACTGGACAGCCAGGGATTGTTCATGCTGTTGCATCATAACCTTGCATTCTGTGTTAAGAGATAAGTTCCTTGGATACTAACTAGGTTTGACTGTGTTACTCATAGCAGATTTAAAAATTAGCTAGCATTGCACTAGTCTTATCTGAAGAAATTATTTAATATTCTATACAAGATGTGGTATTCTTTGGTAGCTTCTGCTTTTGCACCATATGCAAAGATGCCAAAAGACTAGAAAGAAACTAAAATGGGTGTATTGTTCACTTTTAGTCAGCAGACTTAGTGTTGCTCTCTACCTGCCTAGGCATTATTGTGCAACTGCATTTTGCATATATGCCACTTGTGATGATAACAGTAATATTTTGATATTCTCTAATAGTAGCATAATTTTGCCTTTTTAAATCTTTGATCTGAATCTTGCAATAGAGCAGTTTATTTATTAGCATATAGGAGGCTGGGTTTTAACTCCCCTTTCCTCTTGTCTGAACGTTGTTCTTTCTACAAATCCTCTTTTGCAGGAGAAAATCCTTTCTAACTAGTGGAAAGGCTTGTGTGTGTATGTGAGAGTGCTGTGTGTTGGTCTCTGTGGCTCTCTAAATAGTATAGCAACATGTCTAAACCTAATATTTATCTAGCCTGTACGGCTGGCTTATTTTATTTAATTTATTATTATGACATGCAAATGAAGCTGTTCTTTGCATGAAGATTTTGTGAAAAGGAGAAAACAGACTTGCTGTTGAAAGACTTCCAGAAGTACATGTTCTGGACGGCAAGCACATGACTTGCATCCGTGTTCATGAGTTGGTTTGTGTTTTTTCACCTGTTCAAGTGACCAGTTCTCAAGGCAAAAGATGCTTGGATCTCCATGGATTCTCTGAAAGGAGGTGCATGTATCTGGGGGCAGGCTGCAGTCCTTGGTGAAGGAGAGCTGTATCTTTTCACTTGATGTTCACTTGATGGAACAACATAGCCTTATAGCCATCTTTTAGTAGTTCTGGTTTATGACACAGTGAATTAATATAATAAGAGGTATCAAAAGAAGATTTTTTTTTAAGAAAAGATATTAAAAGATTGTTTTTGAAAGACAAACAATGAATGTAAAAATATCACTCGATGCTCATATTTATAAACAGCAGTCAATCCATAGCTTTGTTGCAGCCAGCAGTGGGGGCTTGTGAATATTCATCTGCAGGGCTATGTTCTGGGGTTTTTCAGGGGTAGGGAAATTGTCTGTTTTTTCAGATACAGTACCGGTCTTGCCTAATGCTGTATAAGAGAGAAATCATGCATTGTCTTGATCTGGATCCTGGAGTCTTTCTGGGACTCTGATGTTCTCTTTTGGGTTTAGCAGCTTAGGACAAACTCAAATGCATTTGCAACACTTTCTTTAAATGTTTGTAGTTTTAAAAAGTTTGTATATATGTAACATAAATGATTTGAGAATCGGACCTACCTTTCTATTGCAACACATTTTGGTTCTTGCTTGAACTGTTGGAGGCATCTGGCTGTCTGGGGAGCTGGGCAGGGAGAGTGTGTTGGGTACCTGCAGGTAGAAGGATGAGGCTGCTGTTAAGTGCAGTCTGAGAATCCTTGCTTTGGTACCTGAGGAAAGTTAGGAATTACTCATAAAAGCCTGGGCTCTGTTTAGTCCCTGTGGCTTCTCTCAAACATTTTCCATCTCCTCATCATTTCAGTTTGCACAGAAGTTGCTCTGTGCATGTGGTGAGGCGGGGGACAGGCAGGCTCTCAGGGTATTGTGACACTTTCAGCAGTGATCTGCACATGAGCTGTGACACCTCCCATCTCCTCGTGCTGGACACTCAGGTCACAGCTCCACATCTCATCCACGGCAGAGGTGACCGGTCAGAAACTCACCTGAGTGTGCAGAGACACAGCCAACCTCACAGGTGATGGAGAGTTGGCAAAGGTCAGTCAGCTGCTCAGCTTCACTAAATGATTCTCAAAGAGAAATATGCATGACTTCATCTGTCCCTGCCTGCCCATGGATCATTACTTTAGGTCATCAGCCTCTTCCAGGAAAGCCTCTGGTAGGGAGCTCTTACGTGTATCTTGGGAGTTACTGCACCAGGATCATGAAGTTTGCAAAGCTGAGGCTTGAGCTTAGGTGCAGGAAAGAGCAGAAGGAAGATGTGACTGAACCCTGCTGGGACAGGATGGTAACTCTTCCACAATCTTGATAACCTGCTTTGGACTGCTGGCTTCTCTGTGCTCACTGAGGAGTTGTGTTTAAAATGTTCTGATCTCTAGAGCTCCTTTGCCTTCATTTCTGATCAGTCTCTGATTCCTCTGCTAATCTCCTGTGTGGAGTTGCTTATGTTTTAATAGATGTGTCAGTCTTCATATTGCCTGATTTTGAGATAAATAGAATATAGGTGCTCTTTGTGCATCAGGCTTGAAGATTGTATCCTAAAATAGGGAATTCTGGGGGAAAAAAAGGCACTGAGGTGTCCTGTGTCTTCTCAAAAAATTTGGTGAGAGTCAAGCAGATTCTTTTGTACATGTGTGTAGCCTGGTAGGTAGCATGCCACAGCTGTGGCTGTTGTCTCTGTTATCTCTGCTGTCCTTCTCAGCTCTGTAAAATCTGTTGGTCCTTCTATAGCTCCCTTCTTCAACGACCAACCTTCTCTAAAAGTTGTGATTACAGAGCTGATTTGGCTTGATTCAGGACCAAGCCTTTTAACTCTTCTTTGTTTTCTCTCTCTTCCTGGTCTGTTAGCATGGAGATGGCTTTTGCCACTGGGTGGTGAAAGAGCTCAGTGTGTCCTTCAGAGGTGTGAGCTGGCATCCCCTGGTTCAAACACAGGTTAGTTACAGAACTCCAAATAATGCCTTAACTTGGTCAGTGTGTTGCAGCTCATTTTCTGGGGCTCACTAGAGAGCAAGACCAGCTTCACCAAGCTCCTCATTGGTAGTGTGATGACATCCATAGACAGAGACCCACACCCAGCCATGGTTTTCATTTGGGGCAGAGGAAGTATCACCTTGCACAGCAATCTTCTTGGGTCTGTAGGATGCAGCTGACTACTGGTGAATATGCAATAAGTAAAGAAGCTCCACTTTTTAGAGTCTGGCCAAAGACCTTTCCTGTTGGTACTGAGCTGGGAGGAGAGCTGGTGGCTGTCAGCTGAGCCTGAGTGAGCATCTGGCTCTCAGGATACCCACTGGGAACAAAGAATAGCATAGGAAAACCTGGAATTGCTGCATTTTTCAGGTACAGGTCAGTTTCCAAAATCTGCCTTTGGTCTGCAATGCTGAACATGGCTTCTCCGTGATGGGAGGATTACTTGAGCTCCTTTATGAGAAGCCTGTGTCACGCTGTATTAGAGACTGCTGATAGTCTCTTAAAAAATAAAATCTGAAGTGGATCTTCCTGTGATGGCAGCACAGGGTTTGGCCACCAAAAATACAGAGGCTTTGTCTTCTGGAAGTGGCTACTGTTGGAGATGAGAGCCAGAAATTTGCAGCTGAGAGCTGCCTGCTCCTGGGGTCACTCCACTGGATACGAAGGAAGGAAAAGGGCTTAGGCCATGGAGGGGATGTCTGAAGTTGAGTCTTGTGCTATAATTTTACATTTGGGGATCCTGATTTTCTTTTAACAAACCTGAAAAGGCTTTTTATTCCCTTTTTTAAAAAATAGTAATTATAAAAAACTTACCCTACGTAAATACGTGTAAATTTTGACTGCTGAAAAAGTCAAAGGAGATACACAGAAATGGCTTTCTAGCTGTGAGAGTTTTTTGACTTTTTCTACAGTTGCCATGATACCTCCTAGTATCTCCTAGGATGGCCCATGCTTTTAATCAGGTGAAGCTCCTGGGGAGGTTTTGGGAGCTTTGGGAGGCCATGGGGTGAGGCTGCATGTTTTGGGAGTGACTTGGCACAGCCTTTCCAGATGTGGAAATGTTGCACACAGATGGCAGCGAGTTTTTTCCTGGGGGTCTTGTAGCATGTTGCTAGAAGCTGGAAGCCACATGCTACAAGAAGCAAGAGCTCTGTCAGGGATTTCTCACCCTCTCTTGGGCACTGGAGGAGCAGAGTAGCCAACATATCCCATCTGCCAAGAGAAACTCATAAATTACAGAAATTGACACTTTTTTGTTTCCTTCCCAGCTGTCTGCCCTTGTCCTCCAGTCAAACCAGCGCTCACCACTTGGGTTGTGCCAGGGGTGCAGCAGGGTTGCTTCTGTCCCAGAGACCTCTGTGATCTGTGTCCTTTCAGTTTGATGGTCTTTAGGAAAATGCTGCTGTTGTGATGAGGTAACATTACACAGAGCCAAGTATCTGCTGCTTTGTTCTCCTGTGTCCCAGCAGAATTGCTGGAGCTGTGGGTGCTGAGGGCTTCACCTCCAAGCACTTAAAAAAACCAAATTGCTTTGGTCACAGTGGTACTGAAGTATCTTCTTATATGCTGGGGTGCTGCCTGTTCCTCACTTCCACTGCACAGCTGTGTGCCAAGGGCATCCAAGCAAGGAAAGCAGGTGGGAGCATCTTCATCTGCAAGTGGAAATGAGCTTCACCTGCAGTGAACTTGTTCCTTATGCTTCATTTAATGGAATCACGAGAACTGTATTTTTGGACAAAGTATTTCTAAGCAGTCTTATAAGGGATCTTTTTTCTTTTTTAAGGAAAAAAAAGAGGTGCAAGATTAAGTGCATGTTTACTTGTCCCAGATCAAAGATTTTGAACACTAAGGTCACTCTGTCTTGAGTGGACCCTGCTCTGTCTTCGGGCAGTAGAAATTCCTGCCCTTTTTTCTCTTTACCATTTTACTGTAATTCTTTTTTTTCCCCTAGGAGAAATATCTGTACAAAAATTATAAGCAATTAAAAGTTCAAGCCATAAAATCATGAGTGTGGGAAGACCCGCTTCACAAGTTTTAACATTTGTATGTAAAATGATGTTTGTATGAAATATTTTCATGGTAGAAAGACTATTTAAACAAAAAAGTTCCAGTAAGATCTAAACCAGATTTAAAGGGATGTCTTTTTGTAAGATGCAAGTGTAATTGAATACCAGTAAGTAGATAATTATTTTTTTTTAGGGGAGATGCAACAAATGATCCTTAAAATTACAAATGGTCGTTTCTGCTGTTTGGGGAGGTATTTATGCAGCATTACATGCAGCCGCCATAAATAATTGCAGTAGCAAGGCTAGTCACGTTTTCAGGACGTACCTCTCAGCTTGTCTCTTCATGATACCCTTCAAACAACCCATCCTTCCTTCCTGTAGATTCCCTTCCAGAAAACTTTTCCTACTGCAGCTGTAACGAGTTTAACTCTGAGCTAAGAACCAGACTAAAATTGTGTATTACTTAACAGTTTCTGCTGGGCCTTCTGCTATTTTAATACTCTCTAGCCCATAATTACTGGGTGTCTCTGTTCTGAAGAACTAAGTGCTAAAGAATAATCTTTGGGGTAAGCCTGTACATGTGTTAACAGTTAACCCCGGGATATTCAACTTGTGTACAGTACTTGATAGGTGTTTTATGACATTTGTACTCGAACTATGAGCCTTACTGAACATCTGTAAGTTTATTCATGACTTTTAAAAAATGGATAACTACAAGAAAGATGTTTACATGAATGATGTTTGCCCTTCCTTTCATGTTATGAATGGGGTTTTTATAGTGTGTTTGGGCGTATGTGCAAGGAAGCAAGAGAGGTGTTTCTGGGGAAAAACAGACTTGACAAACATTTGTAATAAGTGAATTTTAAAGATTGCTTTAATTGCGCTATGAAGGCAATGCAAAAATAAAATATTCAACAGAAAACTATTGTCTCTCCTTGTTATTTGTGTGTCACCGTTTTGGGCATCCTCTGACCTCTCCCCCTTTCTTGTGTCCTGTGTGACCACAGTTTTTGCTGATGCTGATGCACAGGAGCAGGATTTCACACAGTTACACACATCTAGGCCACGTTATGTAAGTAGTGAATGAACACCTGACACCGCTTGTTGGTATTTTCTGTCACCTCTGCTGCTTTTCTTACTCCTCTTTCTCAATGCACATAACATGGGCTTCAGTGTATTGTGGTATGGAAGAACATCCCACCCAACGTGGGATGTTCTGTTGTTTTAAAGTGTGGTGTGTTTTCCTCTGAGGCAGTGGGAAGGTGCAGCAAGGTGCCTTCCAGCCAAGTAACCTATTCCTCTGCCTCCTAATTCCCTGTACACATCGTGCTGGGTGAGTGGTTCTCAGGTTTCTGTGGTTGAGATATTAGAAAGTCTTTTTTTCCCAGCCCCGCAACCAAAGAAGAAGTCGAGATTCGTTGGTTCTGCTTTTCAAGGTTGTTTATTTTTTCTTATCTATACATTCTTTTTCTACCTGCTGAGATCTGTCCAGCAGGTCAGGTTGTGGCACAGCCACTGCCCTTGGGGTGGTGTTAGCTTTTTATACTAAGAACTGCGTGTACTTTATTTACAATAATTTTCCAATACCTATCACCTATGTTAGACAGTCTGTCTCTAAATCAATCCAAAAGTGCCACCATCACAGCGGAAGATGGAGGACAAGAAGAAGGAGAAGGACAGGACATGCCCAGATTCCTCCATCTTGCCTCTTGAACGCCCATTCTAAAAACCCCAAAATTCTACTTTTTCACCCTGTGACAAATTAACTATCATTCTACTCAAACTCTTGTGGCTTGTAAATCTTCACACAAAGTTGTTTCCATGGGTTAAAATGGAAGGCACAGGTGTTTTTGACTCCATGCCAAGGTCTCTGAGCCCCCTGCCAGGGCCTTGAATCACCCAGGGCAGCCAGAGGAATGTCCTGGGTCCCGGCAAGTGGTGAGGAAGGGGGCAGTGCTTCCAGCGCCTGCCCTGCCTTCCCCTCCTCTGTGATCACAACTGGCTGAGGTAGCTGAGCCTCTCCTGCCTGTGCTGGGTTTGGTGTGCAGACTGTGCCCTCCCCTCTCTGCAAGGATGCAGAAGTGACATTGCCACTTGAACCTTGGCAGTCCTGTCGGGCTGGGAGGGCGGTGGGTGCTCGGTGTGTTTGCAAGCTGTGTGGAAGATGCCCCTGGGATTGTGGATGGTGCCATGTGCTTGGCTTCAGCCAGCCTGGATGTGTTCCAGCGCTGCCCTGGTGTAACAACCCAGTACACTGTGGAGGTGCAGTGGGTTTATGTAAAGAAACTGTACCTGACCCGTGAGCTGATATTTCTTTAAAATGTTTCAGGGATAGGTTTTAGTGGTGTGCTTGTTAGGATTTGGCTGGAGGTGCTTGGGGGATGTTAGAATCATAGAATTGTTGAATCATCAAGGTTGGGAGCGATGTTCAAGGTTAACCAGTCCAACCATCCACCTCCCACTACCCCTGTAACCCCTAAAGTACATCACCCAGATGCCTCTTGAACACCTCCAGGGATCATGACTCCACTGCCTCCCTGGAAAACCTATTCCAACACCTAACTGCCCTAACAGTGAAAAATTTTTCTAATATCTAATCTGAATTTTCCCTGTCTCAGTTTAAGGCCGTTTCCTCTGGTCCTCTCACTGCAGACACAGCAGGACAGACTGATGCCCACCTTATCACAGCCTCCCTTGAGTTGTAGAGAGTGATGAGGTTCTCCCGGCACCTTCTCTTGAGACTGAACAACACCAGCTCCCTCAAACGTAAGATGTGTTTTCTACACCTTTCACGAGCTTTTCTGCCCTTCTCTTGACACAATCCAGCACCTCAAAATCCTTTTTAAAGCAGGTGGCACACAGCTGAGCACAGCACTTGAGGTGGGGCCTCACCAGTCCCAAGTAAGGGGGATGATCCCTTCCCTGGTCCTGCTGTCTGCCCTATCCCAGATCCAAGCCAGGATGCCCTTGGCCTTCTTGGCTACCCGGGCACACACTGTCTCATGCTGTATCAGGGGCACTCCCAGGCTCTTTTCTGTCGAGCAGCACAGGTTCTTTTGCTCTTTCCAACAGAGAGTGGGCACCCGTGTGCCAGGGGAGCCTTTGCCTGTCAATCTAAAGAACCGATCATACCAGTCATTAACAATATGTGTGGAGTTTCATGGAATCTTGCAACCACAACATGGCTTAGACTGGGAGAGATCTTAGATGTGACAGTGTTCACATGGGTCCCAGGTTGAGGGAAGAGATGAGGATCTGACTCCATGTTTCAGAAGGCTTGATTTATTATTTTATTATATATATGTTACATTAAAACTATACTAAAAGAATAGAAGAAAGGATTTCATCAGAAGGCTAGCTAAGAATAGAATAGGAAAGAATGATAACAAAGGTTTGTGGCTCGGACAGAGAGTCCGAGCCAGCTGACTGTGATTGGCCATTAATTAGAAACAACCAACATGGGCCAATCAAAGATGCACCTGTTGCATCCCACAGCAGCAGATAATCAATGTTTACATTTTGTTCCTGAGGCCTCTCAGCTTCTCAGGAGGAAAAGTCCCAAGGAAAGGATTTTTCATAAAAGATGTCTGCAACACTTAGACATCATCTAGTTCTGCTCCCCGACCTTCTACCAGACCAGGTTACCCAAAACCCCATCCAGCCTGGCCTTCAGCACTTTCAGGGATGTTGCATCCAACAGGACCTCTGAGGGACCTGTGCCACCTTCCCCAACTCCCAGTATTGCAAATGTGTCTCGTGTGAAGCAGCACTTACAGCGGCAGGGGGGAAATAAAGAGATAAACAAGGCTCAGTCGCTGTGGAGCAGGGATGGCGGGAAGGCCCAGTCCCGGCAGCCCGAGGGTGCCCGGGGCGGGGCGGCCGCTCCCGGCGAGGCGGGACGGGGCGGGCGGAGGAGCCGCGGCCCTGCCTGGGTCCCGGCACGGCTCGGGGGCTTCTCTGGACACAGGCTGGGAGCAGGAGCAGCAGGAGCGCCGGCCGGGCCGCGGCTGTTGCAGGTGAGGGCGCGGCGGGGCCGGAACGGAACAAGGGGACACGGGGGCACACGGGAGACGGAGCTGGAGCCGGAGCCGCCCCTGGAGAGGGCGTGCGATGAACGGCAGCAGCCACGGGGAGTGTCGGGGCTCGGTGCTGCCCGCCCCAAGGGAGCAGCGGCGCCTTCCTGGACAGGTGCGGAGCTTTAGTTCCACATGGGAGCGAGCCCTGCGTTCTGAGGGCAGCACAAACCCCGGAGGGGGAAGGATGGGAGAGAGCCCTGCGCTCTGAGGGCAGCACAAACCCCGGAGGGGGAAGGATGGGAGAGAGCCCTGCGCTCTGAGGGCAGCACAAACCCCCGGAGGGGGAAGGATGGGAGCGAGCCCTGCGCTCTGAGGGCAGCACGAACCCCGGAGAGAGAAGGATGGGAGCGAGCCCTGCGCTCTGAGGGCAGCACAAACCCCAGAGGGGGAAGGATGGGAGCGAGCCCTGCGCTCTGAGGGCAGCACAAACCCCGGAGGGGGAAGGATGGGAGCGAGCCCTGCGCTCTGAGGGCAGCACAAACCCCGGAGGGGGAAGGATGGGAGCGAGCCCTGCGCTCTGAGGGCAGCACGAACCCCGGAGAGAGAAGGATGGGAGCGAGCCCCTGCGCTCTGAGGGCAGCACAAACCCCAGAGGGGGAAGGATGGGAGCGAGCCCTGCGCTCTGAGGGCAGCACAAACCCCGGAGGGGGAAGGTCAGCGCTGGGGTCTGAGGTGACGGTCGCGCACTCCGCTCCAGCATGGTCGGGAATGGTGTCCCAGCCTCCTGGCACAGAGCAGCAGCCCCGGGGGTTTCCCAAAAGCCGCTTGCCTTCGGACACTGAGGAGGGAGCTCTGAGCTCTGCTCCCGGCGCTGAGCGCCAGCCGATGATCCCGGCCCTTCTCTCTCTCTCCTGCCCAGGAAGAGCCTTTCTCCGAGCCTGGAAGGGTCTGGTGCAGCTCGCCAGTCTCCGTGTTCAAGGGTTTATGTGGGAGTCAGAGCAGAATGGATCGGTATCGATATTTCATCTTTAACCAGAGGAGCATGGTTGTGCTGGGGATGTTCCAGCTTGCCTTCAGCACCGTCTGTGTCACCAGTGGGTTCATAGATGGCATTTTTAGAACAGAGTCCCAGCTGGGCAAAACCAGAGCTCCAATTTGGGCTGGCATGGTAAACTTCTACTATATTTTCTATGCTTTGTTTTGCAGTGGTTTTTTCCCCCCGCTGCTACCTACTAGTACTCATATTGGGGGTGGGAGGAAAGCCAGGATTTCTTGCCAGCTCTTCCCTTGTTTTATGCTTTGAACTCAATTAATAAAAGTTTCCTTATAATGGTATAGGCAGAAGAGTGCGAGCAGACTTTCCTCTGAAGGAACTAAATTAAATACATTTCTGCTGGATAATGTAGAAAATGGGACATAGTGACAGTTGACTGGGGTTTTTTTGCAGAAGCATAGTGACCACACAGAGGCCACCAAAGATGAGGAGGGGAACACCTTATCCTCTGCTCAGGTAGATGAACCTGTGTCCCACAGCACAGTGCCCCTAATTTTGGTACTGCAGTGAGGTGTGGGCAAGAGGCATCTCTGCTCCCTGGCATTCAGCACCCTGATTTACCCTGCTGAGCCATGCTGCAAGGAAATTACACTGAAGAGCTGTCTCCAAGACAGAGGCTGCCTAGCTCCTTTCATTAGCATCTTTCTTTCCTTTACGAGATGGAAAGCAAAGCAACGTGCATTTTCAGCACCTTAAATCAGAGTTATTCAGTCAGTTTCATTATTTTGCCCGACCCACAAAGCTCTGGTCAGCGGTAGCAAGGCTGTGCTGTGCAGGTAGCAAGTGGGCGAGGCGCATGTCACCCATGTCCTGCATCCAGGAGATGCTGCAGAGGAAAACAGAAGAAATGAGCAATTCTCTTCCCATTTCTGATGCAGCAGTTACTCTGATCCGAGCCTTGAAAACACTTTTCATTACTTTTCATTACTACCATCTCCTGTTGTGCTCTGCAGGTGATGGGGGTCCCAGGCGTCCTGGCTTTGTTCTCGTCGCAGAGGAAGAATCCAGTTCTTGTAAGCTAGAGGGGCAGATGGGTGTCTGTGTGCAAAAATGTTGGGGCAATCAAAAACAGTTTGAGGAGGGAATGAGCTGACTGGTCCTCCTGCAGAATTGAGAGCTTATTTCTTTGAGTTATCTTCATAAAAGCTGCTATCTTTATAACCAAGAGGAGGGTGCAATGTTTCCTTGCTTTCTGCTGCAGCAGACAGGCACTGGGCCTAATAAAAAGCAAAACTCTGTAAAAATGCTTCATTTCAATGCTTTTCTTTTGGTGGTCCTTCATGCTGTTAAGCACTGTGTACACTAAAATTTGAAGTGAGTTAAGAGGTTTGTGTTTCCTAGGTAGGTTTCTCCAGCTGTGTAAGCTCCAAGGGAGGATACTGTATGCAAATTAGAGATCTTTAAGTGGCACCTCTGATTAATATTCAGCACTCAGCTGTAACTCAGAAACTCAATATTATAAAAACCTCTACTTCTGTGTGTTTGGCTTCTAAGTGACTGTTGTTCTGGGGATGTTGCAGTTTTATGGTAGGTCAGAGGCTGCCATACAAGCTGTAATGCTTGTATATGCCCAAGCACAGCTTTGATTCCTGCTCCCCTTCTTTTTCTCACTAAAATTCTCTGTCTGTCTAGGTGAATGTACTGATAGTTGCTTCCATAATCTCTTGTGTTGCCATCTTCATTGTGATAGTTTATAGCTCCTTCACACTGAGCTATGGTGAAGAGGAGGAGCTGAGTTCTGCCCCAGTCCATGTTATCCATACTGTAAGTATTGATATCATAATTATTACTGGGGAACATGCCACCCTTAATCTGCAGGCAGTGCCAGATGTGGTTTACAAAGAGAAGCAGACTTCTAGGAGGGGTGACACTAGGTCAGGCTGGCTGCTTTTGCTTCTTAGTGCAAAGGGTTGGTGTGGGCTGAGCCGTGAAAAAATACTGGTGCTGCTCAGGGAAAGGTGCTGAGAGTATCCCTGGCCTGGTTTGAGACAGTGGTTGCAAGGCTGGAGTCTTTCCAACAAGCACCTCAGGTGATGAAGTTACAGCAGTTACAGGTCAGCTGGTTTAAACCTGGTGTTATTTCAAGTGTTTCCTCCACAGTAAAGCTGTGGAGAAGGAATGAAGCCCTTTTGTATCTCCAGTCTACAAGCAATTGCTTGCTGTAGGGCTAAAGGCATTCCAGAGAGATGAAGGTGATCATTAGTTTATTGCAGGACAAATCAAAATGCCAGGCTGCTATAAGGGGCAGTGCAGCAAAACAATGTTTCTCATACTCAGTGTGAAGTAGAGCAGCCATTCCTTGGGTTTTTACTCATTGTCAAAGCCATTTCCAAACCCAATTGCCATTGCATAGCATCTCATGTTTAATCAGCAGCCTTATTTCCCTGCTTGCTCTGTTTGAGGGTTCATACTTGGTTTGTTTTCAGAGCACAGAAAAATCTCAAATGACACTGACTATGAATCAATCTCCTATCATGCAATCACAGCATTCTTGCAGTCATCAGATTATTTTTTGCTGGAGTGTGTCGCTTTTTGAATATGGCTTTACCATCTCCGTTTATGTTTGCAGAGGTTTATCCTCAGTGAAGTTGTCAAGGGTGCTAACATAGCCATGCTGGCTGTGTCCATCTGCAGTGCCTTTTCTGCACTGGCCATGGCTTACCTGGGATGCCGGAGCCTTCCGCGCTGCTCCTGCTATGACAGCGTCACTGGCATGGTGAGTGAGGAGCCCAGGGCACAAGCTGATGCCTGCTGACTTGGTGGGAGGGGAAGAAACCCAGGGGAAGGTGTGGTTTTTTCCTGTGAGCCTAGTCTCAGCTCCTACCTCAGTCATGTCACCCTGGTTTTTTAAGATTTTCTGAGCTTTCTGATGTTGACGTTCTTGTAGCGAGCTTCCTCACACACTTTCTGTAAATAACTCATTGTTTTGCATTCCTTTATGGAAGAAGAGAAAGTTGATGGACTGTTGGTTTGTCCAGTGTCATTGGAGAGGTGTCACTGTCACCCTCCAATCCACTGTCACTCTTGGAAAACTAGAAATGTTGGAGTCAGAAAATCAACTTCCCCTTTTTCTTCACCTCGAGAGCAGCGGTGTGAGCTTGTGTCCTTTCATGTCCTATAGCAACACAGTCCATGCAGGGCTAATTCTAAGAAATTAAGTGGGATATTAGAAGGGTTTTATATTTCTCATATTTTTTCCTTTTACTGTCTCCCTCTTATTTACAGTCTCATGTAAGATCTAATATAAGTTATCTCTATTTTCCAAATCATTTGTGCAGAAGCTACTGTGGCCCCGTTTCCCATGAATTCTGCTATCCTCAGAAACTGTTCCTCTCTCACCAGTTGCTTCTGGTGCAGCATTACAAAGACTTACTGATACTTACATGCTGGAACTTCAAATCCACTAATAAAAGTATCTCCAGTGCCGTGTGTGCAGTGTTGGGGTGCTGACATGTGTAATTTACTCCTCGTTCCTAAGGACTCTGCCTCAAGTGATGGGGCCCACAGCATATCTGCTAAGTGAGCTCAGTAAATAAATAAATACCAACTGCTTCTCTGCTAGAGCAGTTCTGGTGCTGTGTATTAAACATGTGCATCCAACCGTTTGGTTTGATAAGGAATTAAAGGGTGCAGGCCACAAGGCAGCTGTTCCTGACTAAAGACACTGGGTGGGTAATGTGAGGTTGCTTTAAACTTTCAATCTAAAATGTGTTGGGAGGTGTGGACTGCACAGACTTTTAAAATAAGTTCAGGTGTATCTTCTTGAACAAATTTCCAGGTGAGGTATTTGATGGTGCTGTTTTTTCCATAGGAATGGTTGCAGCCTAGCGAGGACCAAAATCAGGCTGTGGAAATGATTTGTGCTGTACAAAGTGAGTAACTCCTTTGCCTCCACATATCTGGGATGTTCACCAGGGGATGAGGAAGGAGCATTCTGAATAAGGTTTACATCCCAGGCCAAAATCCTGACAACCAAAAGGAACTCAGGATTTTGTGCAAATGTCTATACCATATTTAATGTTTTTCACTTTCTTTTCTCACACAGGCCCTGGGGGGAGAATTTTTACCTTCACAGATCGGTTTCCAGCCCAGGATGCAGATGCAGAAGACACATTCAAACCTCCACCATATATCAGAATGACTTGAAAAAATGGCTGAACATTTTGTTCAAATGTGGCAAGAGAGATGCAATCAGTTCTTAATCTTTAAAGGTGGTTATGCATTTTTCCTTGGCCATTTGAAAAGCACACACAGAGGGAACTAGTGAATGTCCAGCACTGAGCAGAGATCACAGTGCCGAGGGAAACATCTGCAGGTGATTTTGAACTTTCAGAATTTGTACAGTGAAAATACCTCATTGCTTCTGGAAAGCGAGAGCATTTTTTAGTCCAGCTTTTGTACTTAAATCATGTCTTATTTCACTAGAATTCATCTTGTAATTTGTGTAGCAGTGCCAGCCTTAGGCATTTAAATATTAAATACGATTCCTTTTTCTTCAACTGTTATCTCGATTTCTCCCTCTTACTGCATGAATTATTTTGGATGATAATGAAGGACACCCTTCATCCTTGAGCTTCAGAGTGTTTTCCTTTTGGTCCTTGGTAGGAATGGGGGCAAGTAAAGTTTTTGATATGAAACCTTAATAGTGCCATTCAGATACCTCTATCAAAATATGGCTTCTGTGGGGTGTACATGATTAGTTTTAGCACTGAAGTGTAACTATAGAATGTGGCAGGAACTGGAGCTGCTGTAGCTCCTCTTATAAAGTAACTTGATTACTCTAAATTCAGTTCAAGTTTTCCTATTTTGGCTTTGTAGATTGAAAGTTTAAAAGAAATCCTTATTTTAGGGCCTATTCTGCTAAAATGTATTACAGATCTAGACAAAAGTGTTTTGTGTATTTTCTTTAGGGGAACTCATGTAGTTCCTCTAGACCAAGGAACTACAGCTTCCAGTCAGGTTCTGTCATATTCTGAAGCACACAGAATTCCCATATGTACTTTCTGTTTCACTTTTAGTGAATGTTAAGTGTTGATCTTGCCTGCAGGCCTTGGGCAGGGAGTGGTAGATGACTTAACCCTTGGTACAGATTAGCGCAGCATTTGAACAGGGTCTGGAGAAGAAGTTCCCATTTTGAGAAAGTGGGTAGTAGGATAAGTGATACCCACCATGAGGCATGGAGCTCCAGGAATGATCTCATATAAAACTTCTCTAATTGCAGCAAGTAAGGTGCCTTTCATGGTCCCAAGAGAAGAGTTGTTAATGATTTTTATTATTTATTTTTTTTCTCTAAAGACTGAAGTCCTTTTCAGAATGCTGGTAAAGGAACTCCAATACCTAAATGGCTTTAAACTAAAGAGTGTGGGTTTAAATTGGATATTGGGAAGAAATTCTTTGCTGTGAGAGTGGTGACACACTGGCACAGATTGTCCAGAGTAGCTGTGTATGCCCTGTCCCTGAAAGCTCCAGGCCAGGTTGGATGGGGCTCTGAGCAGCCTGGTCTAGTGGAAGGTGTTCCTGCCTGTGGTAGAGGGGTCAGGATGAGATGATCTTTAAGGTCACTTCCAAACAATTCTATGATTCTGTGAGGATTCTGCAAAGATGTTACACAGCTTTTTTTTTAGTAATCTGGAACAGAGAAATACTCTTAGCCACATATTGAGGAAGTCCCAGTGAACAGAGACATCCCTCTGTGTGTGTAAGGTGCTTGCCAAGTGTATCTGTTGCTGACTTTAACCATTACAATGATTAATGTCTGGGAATATCTCAGATTGAGAGAGCAGCCCTAACCACCAGGCTCCCTCCACAGCCCTTCTCAGGTCACATACTGCTTCTTCCACTGCCCAGCTTCAGCCAGGGAAGCTGTCCCCAGCTTTGGGTGCTTGGGCCAGCAGCTTAACTTGGGCCTGCAGGTCCTACTCTGGCAACTGGAGGATTAACTATGTGCCACAGCAGCCAAATTCTTCCTGACTTTGGCTCTAAATACCTTCATTACCTTGCCTGCAGAACCACAGAAGGGTTGAGGTTGGAAGGGATGTCTGGGGAGCACCCTCCTGTGCCAACCAAAACGCTGCTGGTGTCTTGTTCATTTGAAGGTGTTAATGTTTGAATCGCTTTATTATATTAATTCAAACGTTGTGGTTCAAAATGGGATGCTGTGCTTTTTCCTCTGAAATAGTGCCTGTCAACAGGCATCAAAGCACCCAGTGTGACTGCTCTCCCTGTCTTGAGATGCTTCTGGCACAGCTCCACACCATCTGCAATGAAATGCTGGGGCAGTTTCTTCTTGTTTAACACAAACTGCTCTTCTTGTACATTAAAAGGAAGTCAGATATCTTCACAGGGTATTGGGCTCACTGATAGCTGAAAGCAGTGGCTCTGGTCAGTCTGAAACAGGTTTTACATTGCTACAGTGCACTGCTCAGCTGTGCATCATTTCTGGGAGTTATGGTCCCATCCAGAAGTGCTGTTCCATAACCAGTTATTGCAGTCTGATGTACTGAGCATAATTCAACAGCATTTGACTGTTGGTTGAACAGGGCAATTTGCTTTTACAGTGAGAGTGCAGAGCAACACGTCAGTAGTCCTTTCTCAAATCCTGTGCTGTTTCCATCAGCACAGGCAGGTAATTCCTGGGATGAGGGTGGCAGTGCCGCATGGCTGCTGCAGGTCAGGTTCTCCTGGCACAGCTCTGGGACACAATCCAAGTACCCAGCCCAGCTCTGAAAGCCTTTGATGTGGCATTAGGTGACAGGTGTGGCAGGTACTCATTTGGCTGTGAAACAGCCTTAGCAGCACATACTGAACTCCTAGGGTGTAAAAGAGAAGTATGCTCCATGCTGCTTCCGAATAAAAATGTCTGCAATTGATTTATCAGCAGCTGTAAGATGGTTTATTTCTGACACAGTCCTTCCAGTGGTGCAAATATTGCAGGTCACTCATAGACAGATGATTTCAACAGTTCTTTCTACAGAAGTGGGGGTTCCCAATAAAAGGACAGCTGCAGAATGGAAACTGGTGGAAACTGATTATCAGTTTTTATGCTACTCCTCTTTGGTTAGTGTTGCAGAAAATAAATTCCTGACTGCAGTTTCTAGGGCTATATTTAGCAGCCCGTTCCACATGCGAGATGCAGCACCTTCCCAGAGCCTGCCTGCATATCCAGGGACATTCCATGGCTTGTGTCACCCTCAGCTTTCACTGCTGGGAGTCAGGTGGAGTTACGGACCCCTGTTATGGACCCAAGCAGTTTGTGCTCACCTCGTGTCAGCATTGCTTGTATTAAGACAAAGACAAGGCACTTACATCAGAAAAAGCTTCTTTACCTCTGGTAGGCTGAGACAAACATGACCCTGTTCCCTGACGCACAGAACAAGGCACACAATATCCGCGGGTGGATAAAGGCAAAGCCTGCCAGCCTGCCGTTAGCAGTGGCCAGAGTTAATCACCCAGTGTAATCAGAAGGTTAATCAGGGAAGCTGATTCTGGAAGTTAATGTTCAACTAAGGGCAAAGAATTTTTTGAAGTCATTTCCCCAACAGAAGGGGCAGGAGGTGCAGAGCAGGAGGGAAAGAGGAGGGATCATCATGGTGAGGATCAGGGAACCCTTTCAGGCACTTCTTTGACAACGAGCTCGTTTGGGATTTTTAAAATATACATATTTAGTTTTATTTATTTATTTGTATCTGAATTTTTATTTTTCATAGATACATGTTTGGTGCAGCTCCTCCCTGGTGCTGCCGAGCTGCGGGTGCTCAGGGTCAGGGCAGCCTTTGCTGGGCACAAGTGTTTGCCCTTTGCTGGCAAAAGGCAGTGAGAAAACAGGGGATACAAAGTCAGAGTTGTGTATCCCTATAGCCCACCCTGGTTTTGCATGAAGCAGTTGGTAACTGAAGTAAATCTTCACTTCAGGTAGATGAACTGGCCTAAAATATTCCGAGTGGGGAACACAATAGGTCTTGCTCATTAAGCATGCAAGGCAATCTACAGAAGAGAGCCTTAAAAGAGCTGGGAAAGGACAGGAGTAGTATTAATTAATCAAAATATAGATATGTCCTGAAAACAGGAAGTGGTATTTGCCTGCAGCTGAGAGGAGGAATATTCCCTTTTTGCCCTTTTTTGGTTTTTTGGTTTGGTTTTTGTTTTTTATACTCAGTAGAAACCCCACCTAATATAAGACACACAACATGCATTTTTTGGAGTCAGACTATGTGATTTCTTGTTTTCTAGGATCACAGAACCGCAGACTTCTTTATGTTGGAAAGGATCTTTAATATCATTGAGTCCAACCACCGATTCTTATCGGTCCCTTCCAAACTGAGATATGATTCCATGATTTTCCAGCACCAACAGTGTGTAAGTATGGGGAAAAGTTGTTAAATTTACCTCTAACTTGAGCATTTCCCAGCTTTCCCTAGGTGCTTCTCCATAAAAAGAGGAAGTGCTTTGTCCTGCACCTCTTCAGGTACATCTAACCCAAGCAGATTAACAAACTGCAGTTTCACTTGCACTTTCTAAGCTATTGCAATAATGCCTTTTTCTTTTCTTTTTCCTTTCCTTTCCTTTCCTTTCCTTTCCTTTCCTTTCCTTTCCTTTCCTTTCCTTTCCTTTCCTTTCCTTTTCCTTTCCTTTCCTTTCCTTTCCTTTCCTTTCCTTTCCTTTCCTTTCCTTTCCCTTTCCTTTCCTTTCCTCTCCTCTCCTCTCCTCTCCTCTCCTCTCCTCTCCTCTCCTCTCCTCTCCTCTCCTCTCCTCTCCTCCTCTCCTCTCCTCTCCTCTCCTCTCCTCTCCTCTCCCTCTCCTCTCCTCCTCCTCTCCTCTCCTCTCCTCTCCTCTCCTCTCCTCTCCTCTCCTCTCCTCCTCCTCTCCTCTCCTCTCCTCTCCTCTCCTCTCCTCTCCTCTCCTCTCCTCTCTCCTCTCCTTTCTCTTCCTCTTTTCTTCTTCTTTTCCTTCCTTCCTTCGAGTTACAGAAATGTGTGTTCTCTTTCATTGACTTGACATTTATGCAATCTTAATTTAAAATTACTTTGTTTCATGGTTCATCTTTCATCCTTTAGCTTCTGTCCACTACATGTTTTTAACTACACTCATCACTTTCTTCTTCGGTCAATATTAGTTGTTATTGTAAGTTATGTTTATGGTGGAACAGTACATGCCAATATTGCTAAGTCCTTTCTCCCCACCCAATAACCATAGGACCGATTCAGGATGACAGATGGTGTTTTCAGCTTCCAAATTCTTTGCTCTAAGCATATCTTACAGCAGTTGCTTCTGTGTTTCTAATTTTGTCTGATGCAGGCAGCCTCCCAGCCCCAACTGACCCAAGTTTTTGCTTCATTCAATGGTTCTTCACCCATAAAGCCTGAGAGCTGGAGCCTCAAAGCAGCTGCTAGAGCTGGAATCCCACCAGTGTCATGTACCACACATCAAAGAGTTGGAATTCCACACAGCACTCCCCCAAGTGTTGCATTATGATGCAGAAGTATGCATGCTATGGTAATGTGAATATACATGTTTTCTGGCCATCATTTTAGATATATAGAGACAATATATCTTGTCTTTATTTACCCTCTACTCTCATCATGCATATAAATGAAATGTACCTATTTAATGACAGTTAAAAGTATTGAAATGAAAGATGAAAGTATTGAAATCAGCTCTTTCAGGTCAGATGCAATTTGACAAAAGCACTGTGAGCCTTGAAGCAAAAGACAAGGGCTGCCAGCATTTGTGCAGCATCACAGTGACTCAGGTATTAGCTCAGAACTGAAGCTAGCACTCCAAGGTAGTCATGAGGATCCACAGGAACTTGGACACCCTCTCTGATTAGCACATGCTTTTCTTAATCCACAGCTGAATCTTTGGTTGCTGAAGCCAGAAGCTCTTCACTGTCTCTATTTTGACTGTGTTAAAAATAACTTGAAGTAAATAGAAAAGCTGTTTCATGTATTTTCGGGTCAGTTTAGTCTTTTTCTCTTTGTCTGCCCTTCCTTAACTGAAGAAAGGTCTGAGGGATAGAGGACTATGAAGGGCAAGGAGCACCTCAAAGCCCCCAGAGCATTTAAAGTGTTTTCGTGTAGAGGAGTGGGTGTGAAGGATGTGGGGATGACCAGGCTTTGGAGAGGATAAATGGTTTGCATATGCAGCTTCTTCTTTATGACTCCTGATTTAGAGGCCCAGCGTGATGTTTTCAGCAGTAAATCACTAAGTATTTTCAGAAAGAGGGAGTTTAGCATATTGCCTCACACCAGTCTTTTTTTTCTGCCTGTGACCTTTCCAAAGGGGCAGTGCAAACAGTAAAAAATAATAATAGAAAAGGAAGTACTGAGCTAAAGATCAGGGTCTTATGACTCTTAGTTTTCATATGCTAAGAGCTTCACCCAGCCTGGCCTGGAACACTTCTGGGGCATCCACAGGTGCTCAGGGCAACCTGTGCCAGTGCCTCACCTCCCTCAGAGGGAAGAGCTTCTTCCTAATCAGAGCAGCCTATTTGTTAAATGCAGACCAGGGAGAGGATTGTGCTCTATTTTGGGGTTTTTTTAATGATCACTGGTATTGCTGGGAAATTTGTTTTCCATTAATTCCAAATGATTAGCTAAGGATTCAGTAATTTGTGATTCCCATTAAGCAGTGATGATTCAGCAAGGCAGAAAACAACACGTGTCAGTAACATCCCCCCAGGGACTGTGCCCCTCAGGGAATGTCCCTAGATTCCCAGTAGCTCACCTGCCTTTCTTTGAGCTCTGGAAATAGATTCCAGAACTACAAGGAGCTGCCTTCAGCACGTGCTTCTGTTTGGCAGGTGGGAAGCTGTGCAGAGCCCAGTGAATCCCAGAACACCCCTGCAAACCAGCAGCCATTCTTCCTCTCTCAATGCCTCTTCACAGCCCTCACTGATGAGCCATTCAGCTGGATAAATGAGGCCTCCTTTGGGCACCCTGCATCAACACAGGAGGGAGAAAAAAAATCCCACATCCTCAGAACAGTGGTATTTTTTGGTGAGTCCTAGAATAATGACAACTTCTAATGTTATTTATGACTTTAGATTTAAGATTACATCTTGGTGTTGTGTTGATTTTCCCAGAAAAACCAGACTGCCATTTAAAAGTAATATCACTATTACTTTTAAATAACATATGGCTCTACATTTATCTGGGAATTGCAATGTTAAGCAACACCAGTCAATGACCTCAATGACCTGGGGAAAAAAAAAAAGAGTATTAGAATTATACATTCTGGTGAAGTGAAAATACTCAGAGAGGACAAGAAATATGACTTTCAACAAATTTATAAAAGTTAAAGAGGTTTTATTTCTGAACAAGATGAGATGAGAAGAAGAGTAATGGAGAGGACTCCTTGATTTACATCCAAGGGTCAGTAATTGCTATTTTTGTAACTGTTGTTTCACTTCCCATTCTTCTGGAATCTGAAATAAATACTGAACACACCTCAGAACCATCGGGTGGGTGCTTCAGATGCCCCAAAGTCACCCAGAGTCATTGCCAGAAAGCAGTGACAGTAGTCCAAGTATTCTGACAGTCTTTTTTGTGAAAACTGTCACCCACACAGACAGAAACTAGAAACTCCTTTAACTCCCTCACAGCATTTTTTGAACCATATGGAATTATATTATCATTTCTATGATAATCATTGAAAACAAGTGGTAACAGTTTGTGGCAAAGCCCGTTTATTAGTTTTCTGGGACTGTGCCTTGCCTGCCCCCAGCACATACAAAAGAACACAACTTTACAGTCTGGTAAAGTGAAAATACACATACAAAGTATTCAGTACTCTGATATCCATCCTGTGGGCAGAACATCACCACTGAAAGCCAGGGAGCAACACTGAATCCTGCATTACTGACCAAACTGCCTCCATGGCAGAACCATTAAAACATGCTTTGTGCTGAACATGGAATTACACACTTGAACACCATTTGCACACAATTTTCATGACATGAGGGCCCTTATTTACAAGTTGTGATAACTCAAATAAAAATTAACAGATGTGCAGGTGTTTCAGATCAAATTTAACAGTAACACTGCAGCTACATGATTTTCTTACCCCAACCCCCAACCTGACTTTAAAATTCTGAATTCTGGGATATTTTATTAAAACAAACAAACAAATAAAGCAAACAAACAAAAACCAAACAAAAACAAACCAAAAAACCGCACAAAAACTTGCTGACATATTTAGTATACAAATAATTAAGAAGGATCCTCAGAAAAAGGATTAAGGACATGAGTGAAAAACAATTTGTCCAACAGGACTGTAAACCATATTTATACCATAGTATAAACATCAATTTAAAATCAATAATTTTCTTAAAGAAATCATTAAGGACACTAGTGTTAAAAAGGTGATTGTTTCTGAAACAACTGTAAATTCTAGTCATGTAAGGTTCAGAGCGAATACAAAAGCTTCCTTTTACAAATGTTTCCTAAGCAAAAACACTGTTACAATTGAAGCAGCTTTATACAGGAAAAAGGACTACCTTTTGTTTAGATTCTTTTTAAACATCTTAATCATATAAGACCAAATTAAATGGTCTTCCAAAATCTAGGAAAAAGTCAATGCATTTTTTCTGTATAAGTTGCAATGGAATTACATCTTAGGAACTGTAATAGTTTACATAATAACAGGTATCTTGTTTCAGTGATTTGTTTCTAATGTGATCATTAGGGTGGCAGCTTCTGAACTAGCCCTTCCATTGAGTTTCAGTAAGCAACACATGCTACACATTGCCAATTAAAAAAAAATCTTCATTTATACTTCAAAAACTAAGTCACAAAACACTGTTTGACATGGCACATGAATGAAGTCATAGATTGCATTCTATGGCTTACATTTCGCTTTATGCAGCTATGTGCAATTTAGCACCATTTTTATTATGAAACTTGATCTTCGGAGAGGACTGGAAAAAAGCAGTTGCAACTATGAGAACGCAGAAAAAGGTGGTCCAAGAGGAATTTCTTCCCTCATCTAGCTCACATTAGTAATGCCAAGGATGCCCTACATACAGTCACAAAATTATACATGCAGGTTTTCCCTCAAAAATCTGTAACAGATGATGTAGTTGGTAGATTTATTCCCTATTTCAAGACCAAATTTAGTTTGGAAATATTTTAAGAATGTACCATATTCCTAAGCATTCCAATTCCTGAAATATATTATCAAGTTGGCTTTTCAAGATACCTGAGAAGCACTCCTGATATCTTAAAGCCCTGCAAACTCCATCTTTGAAAAGCAGTATGCTTCTGCCAAATTCATCCAATCTTTTACTTACTCAACTGTTTTTACTTACCCTGAGACACTCAACTCAAATACAGCACCTTCAGAAATATATAACTTAATTTTAGTAAGATCAGAGAACTTGTGGACAGATGGAGTCCCAATTTTACGCCAAATCCTGGGCTACAGTACTTTCCATGATATGGGCTAACATAACATAGTTTGGTATCACATGCTAATTATGAAAAATTAATGAGGTTTTAAGTATCAAATAACTGTCTAGAGGTAGGGAGAAGTTGGTTAATTCCATTACCACGGCCATGAAGAAACAGACCAAGTTCATAGTGGAAGGACAGGCCAAACCCTAGCAATTTGCACCGACACTGGCAGCCCAAACTTTCACAGACCTGCTTTTTTTTTTTTTTGCTTTTATAATAAAAAGGTACCTGCTTTCCAATTTCCTAGTAGCCACCTAATATTCCTTCATATGCCAAAAATCTCCCCACCTGCTGACCCAAAACCCAAGTTCCCTGGTTGTCACAAAAGGCTCTTTCTCCTACATTATTCCAACACAAGTAGCAACCAAAAGTATTAGTAAACTGGCACACTAGTTATAATCTTACCACAAGTGATGAGAACAACCTCAGGCAGCAAGAGCTCAACTAGGATTGCTTTGTCAAAACTTGACAAAGTATGTTCCCATATATTTATAGTGAAACTTTAGTAATTCAGAAAGTACAATTACAAAGTGCAAGAGCATAAGATGGGCACATCTACACCAAGAAAAATTAAAATAAAAAACACATTAAAGTGCCAAAGAGATTTGCTATAGTTGCTACCAAAACCTGTAACTTTGCCAAAGATCATAATTTTGAAGCACTTGCAAACAAGACAAGGTGATAACCAGTGACAATATGACCTAACACCAGCAGGATGTGATAGGTTTTGGTTCAGGCTTTATATGAATTTCATCATGATCTGGGGGTTGACTAAGCATTAATGGCTTGTGACTTTTAAGCTTGTGAGCCAGTGTCATGAATATGGCCTCCACATGGTCATTGTCATTGGGGTTCTTGGCAGAGGTTTCAAACAATGGCATGCTGTGAGTGTCAGCAAACTTCTGGGCCAGGTCCGTGGGCACCTGAATGGCACTTCTCAGGTCACATTTATTGCCAACCAGAATCCGTGGTATATCATTGGCAAGAAGGTGCTGTTTGCATTCCTCTATCCAGGATGGCAGGCTGTGGAAACTGGCAATGTTTGTCATGTCATACACAAACACCACAGCATGGACATTCCTGTAGTAGTGCTGCACCATGCTCTTCCTGAAGCGCTCCTGGCCTGCAGTATCCCATAGCTGGATCTGAAAACACAAAGAGAAGGAGAGAAAAAAAATGTTTTATTCCTCATCTTGGAAAAGAACACAAATTACCTGTAGTGAGAAGAGTTGCATGATCACAGAAATCTACTCTTCTGAATTAATGATATTGACAAGTTGGTGCTGAAGGCAACTGTTGTATTCACACATTTTCAGAAGCTTTAACTTTCAAAGCTGCTCACAAGTGAGGTCAGGAGGAACAATGACAATTGAGAGAAACTACAAATTTCTGAAAGTTTTTTGGAGCCTGTATTTTTAAAGATTTTTATAAAAATAAATCCTGAAGTCTTAGCAATAGCACTTTCATTTGAAAATTAAGTAAATGTTACTTCCTAATACAACCATCAGCTGACACGATTTTTGTTATTTCCAAAAATAATCTCATCTTCCCCAAAATTTTGTTGTTAGCATGATGTTAACTGCCATGTAAAAGCAGGAAGAAATCAAACCATGCTTGATTTCAACATCACCAACAAAAACAGGACAAAGAAATCTTTTCTCTGCAGTGTGTTGGAATCAGACCCTCCTGCGATGAACATCTAACTTGCTTATTTAGTGCTTTAACTGGGACCATACTGTGGTTTGTAGTATCAAGGCATGCATAAAAGAAAAAAATTAGAAAAGTATAAACCTCCTGTTAACAGGTGACTAACATTTCCAGGTACACACCACATTCTGTCCAAACCAGACAGAACACAGGTGCTAGAAGCACAGTCAGAATAGAAAGACATTCAGAAGAACTGACATGCTTTCAAATTTCTGGGGTCCAGATTGAAACAAAATAAAACAAAACAAAACAAGCTTTGTAGCACCAGTAGATGTAAGCAACAGCTAATAGAAATTTTAAATATATTAATCATCCTGTGTAATGGAAGCCTGGAGTCCTCAGATACGTAGAGAATGCTACAGAATTGTGGACAGCAATGTTTACACAAACTTGCTCTTCAGGAGATGAGAAGTGCAGTGCACAGCAGTCAGAACCCCTCACCCACACCACCACATTACCTGTAGACCGTCAGAAATAAACTGGTCTGTGGCTCTATCACACACACCTTAGTGAGAATGAAACATCTGAAAGACATTTCATTTCTTGGGAAAAAGCTGAGTCCCAGCTCCCTGTCTGTCCTGTACAGCTGACCACTAATGGCTGAGGCAGTTGGATTAGTACTTTGGTGACGTGGTTTGAGAGGAAGTAAGTTTTCTGGGATATGCTGTGGTCAAACCAATGGGTGCTCAGATTTGAATATTGGCACCTGGTGTGGCCACTGGCACCTTGGATACGCCTCTGGGAACGCGGGGGTTAAAAGCAGAGCATTCCCCCGGGAAGCTCTCTTGGTTTCCAGCGGGAAGGAGTTCGGACCTCCCCCGGCCGCGGCAGGCGCTAGACCCCACCGCCCGATGCGCGAGTGCAGCAGACCCAAGGATGAAGAGAGTGCACCGAGAGCAGGCAGCACCCCCAGGAGAGAGGGAGAGCCGTGTCTGAATTCGTGTCTGAATTCGGTGTCTGAATTCGGTAGCAGCCAGCTGAGAAGGGGGGGAGACAGTGAGGAGGTGCCCACAGGGCTCTGGACAGGCAGAGCCTGAGATTTTTAACCCTTTTCTTGGATGATGGAAACCTTACAAATGCTGATCCTCCTGGAGCTGAACGAGAAGAGAGATAGAGATGAGATAAGAGGAAATGGGCCAGGAGGAAAGTGGAGAAGACTCTTAAGTGGAAGGAGGTGATGCAGTGGCCTTTGGCTGGACCTTTCTTGTATAGCCATGGACAGAACCATTTTTCCTGTGACACAGAGACTGCATTTAGGGGGAGGCAATGGGTCGGAGCCAAGGGAGTGCAGTGTTGTTCTGTGAAGGAGTGTGTGAACAGAGACGATGGGTGAGGAGGGTGGTTGGTGCCCTCGATATTCAGTGCAGGAGAAGATCTCTGTTCTTGACACCCCTCGGCCCCAGGGGGTGAATCTGGGGAGGACAGGTGTCCTGAAAGTGAGAGACTGTGCTCTTTTTGGAACTGGACAAAGCATCCTTGAAAGGACAACCCTAGAAGCAGCCCTGGTCCATGTGCAGTGGTGAGAGCACTGGGCATGGAAGGAAGAGGTCACGATGGCAAATGATCTCTGGGCGGTGCCACGAGTGACATGGAAACACACGAGGTCTCAACTGTGTTTCCAGGGGAAGCCTATGGCACAAGAGGGACTTCTCTCTCCTTGATGAACTGAGAATTGATTATCTAAAGGGTGGTGATGGACTGAGAGTTGGTGATCTGAGGGGTGGATATATTGGAAATTTGGTGGGGGAGGAGGAAATGTTTTTTGGAAGGTTTTCATTTTCTCTGTGTGTTTCTTTTTACTTGGAGTTTAGTTAATGAAGTTTTCTTTTCTTTATTTCTAAGTGGGAGCCTGCTTTGCTTATTCCTGGTCACATCTCACAGCAGACACCAGAGAGAGTGTATTTTCATGGGGGCACTGGCATTGCACCAGCCTCAAACCATGACATTCGGCTTTTGAGCACGAAGTTTTTTCTCCCTAGGAATGAAAGGAGTTTTCCTTGAGACTCAGAACTCAAGGAATACTAAGTGTTCTGCAAACAATGAAGATAAATTTGAAATTTAATCTGTTCTCATGAAAGTCACAGGCACTATGTAATGGTTGAAACTGTTCTCCCATTACCATAGCTCTGCATTCCTTTGATCCAAATGTTTCAGTAAAACTTCTTTAGAAACTGCAAATATCTTGCAAGTTGTCTTGCTTACCACTTTAACCAGTGACTTTTTATATTAAAAAAAGGAAGCCCAAGTACAAGGGAAATCTGCCAAGAGCAAGAAGATGCATCAGTGATAGAGGACCACAGTATCACATAAAATTGTTTTGAAAGCTATGACAATGGAAATGCAGTGAAACTGAATAGAAGCAGATCCAAGGTCTTGATACCAGTAACTGACAATAAGGAGTTTTTCTTTAAGCACGGCGTTCATCAGGTTGGAAATTATTAAAAGGATGACAATCCACATCCACGAGTCAATCACAGGATGTTATGAATCAGTCATGTGATAGACTGAAGAAAAAAAAGTAAAAGATGTTTCAGATGGTGTGACTTTTTCTGCAGTATTATGTTCAACCCTTGGATATGCCTCTGGTCACCCATCCTGAAAAAAAAAACCCTCAGAGTAGAGCAGGTGGGGATGGCAGCTACTGGTTGCAACTGGGGAGCTGAGAATTTGCATGAGAACATCAGTGCAGCTTGGCTTTTGCAGCCTAGTCCAGTTCTCTGCAGCTTTTGATCCAGACACTTAGAAAGACCTGTGTGCTGCTTCTGCAGGGGTCATTAAGAGTGTCAGGAAAAGCAAGGCAACTTTCCCTGGCTCTGATCCCATGAAATGGTACTCAGTTGCAATCTGTCTCATTTTAGAGTAAACCTGCATTTCCAGCTTTCTGAAAATCATCTTACCTTTACTACTTCCCACATAAACCCCCTCTTTTTGCCAGTGGTATTACACTCTACACACAACTGACAGCATCTCCATGAGTCTACACAACTGGACTGAACAGGCACCTAAGTGTGGGTAAGATTCAGTCACACACCCTAGTGAGACATAATTCCAGTTCTGTGCACTTATAAAACATCATAAAGTTGGGAGACTCATAGAAAATGTTCATGAATTTGAGAAATTAGAGGGAAAAGAAGCACAGACTGAAACAACCCTATGTATAGGCAATATTATGTTATGGAATCATAAGGGTAATCATCTTGGAAATTCTATCAAATTAATTTAATGAGGGAGTTCATTTTCACAGGCACCTGTCAGCTTACAATTCTCTCCCCAACTTATTCACAGAGCAGGAATTGGTTGTGCTTCAGTCAAGCAGAGTTCTGCAAGTGTACTGCCAGCCTTGGGTAAAGATGGGGAAATTAAATTAAAGGTTTACATAACTTGCAAGTGAAGCTTAAACTACAGCTCTTCCAAAATTTCATTTACATGCAGCATTCAAGCTTGAAGGGCATTATCAACTGAGTCATTTGCACTGAGAAGTAAATCCTTTCCCAGTGTTGAAAACTACACACTTCAGAAGTTTCTTTTTTTTCTTGCTCAAGGTGAACTTGAGGAAATGGTTCAATTTCTGCCTCTTACCCAAAATATTTCCTCTTCTGAAAAACAACACTGAAAATGTTCATGTTAATGAGTGTGCACTGATGAAGTAACATTAAGATTACTATTTCATTGTTAGCCCAGTAACACCCATCTTCAGGGGACCACAGTTTTTATAATAGCCCTTTAAAATATGCAGTTTGAATATTTGGTTTAATAGCATAATTCATCTAATAAAACGGTACAGAATCACTTGGTCACATTCCCTAGGAAAGACAAATGGCATAAAAATATTAAATACACTGACTCAGCTATCACAGCCCACCTTCTGACTGTTTTGTGGATCCAGAAAGGCTCTTTTCTAAACAAGGACTCACTTTGTATGTGTGGTTTATAACACACTGGTAAAAACATAACTGGCCGTGATGCTATGTCTCCTTTAAAAAGGGAGAAAATTTGGAATAGCTCAAAGGTACAGAACACGATGTTCAGACTTCCTTATTTGAATTTCATTTGTGTTTTGCTCTCTAATGTAGGTCAGTGAAGACTGACATCATTGTTTTCTTCAATTTTCAATGCTTAGATCGATTGAGGAAGAAGAAAATTTAGAAGGCAGCAGATCCATTTGTTGAAAGTTTTAATTTACTCATCACATTTAGGCATCAGCGTTAGATATGAAGCTGTCAGCCTGCTGTACAAGGAATATACTTGTTCCTGTGCCTTGGAGTGCTACACAATGGCTGTGTGGGAGACATCGGCGAGAAGAACGGTGCCCGTGTTCCTGCCAATGACACAGCACTTCTCCAGCTGTGAAGGAAACAGCTACTGCTGTAGCAGCACCAGAAAGAACCATCCAGCTGGCTGGGGGAAGGGAGAAGACGCTGCTTTATAACCTACTTTGATGCAAGAGGAAAAATTCACTTCTGGGCACACGAGGACTACGGTAATTTAGTTCACAGAATCACACAAATTCTAGGTTGAAAGAGACCTTTTAAGATCATCGAGTCCAAGCTCCTCAGAGCTTCTCTCTCCTGGTTCAACTGGTGCTGCTGGAGCTGACTGCTACATGTGAGAAAGGTGAAGAGCAGTGAGAGAAGCTGCCAAAACCACCCAAAATCAGTTCAAACTTGACAACAGTCCCACTGAGAGCTAGGGTCCTGGCCATAAGGATGACATTCATTCCTTTAATGCTAAAACAGAACTCACACAAAACAATGTGTCTCAGAAGAGCCTCCTTCACTTCTCCACCTTCCTCAACCAAAACTGGTTTCTTTTGCAGATAATGCTCTCAAAAAATGCAGCAAAACAATTTGCAGAAACACATATCTCAGAATGGCACAATAACCTATGTGAAGCATCTAAGAGCTGTGGATTATGCTACGTTCTTTACTTCTCTCCAGCAAAGGTCAGGCATCATTCAGACGTGATGAAAATGCCAGTGAATAAGATGGTGCTGACAAGACAATATCCCTCAGGGAGTCTCTCCTCTGTCGGGACAAAGGAGTGCAAAATTTCAGCTGCCAGAGAAATTCTAGTCAGCGGTTTTACTAAAAGAAATTTAAAAAAACAAAAACAACAACAACAAAAAAAAACCCCACCCACCAACAAAAACTCCTATTCACCTTGCTTTTTTAGTTGAAAAAGGATATGAGATAAAAAATCCCACAGGAGTAGGAAAGCAAATTGATTCTCCTATTCTTATATATCCTCCATAATCTCTTTATTCAGTAAATGAGCAAGGAAAAACCATAGCTTTTGTCTACATAACTATGAGCTGTAATTATAAGGCCTGATGATAATAAATGCCCAAGTACAAGCTCAAGACTGCTGTTAACTTCCTTTTTTTGCACAACTGAGCTTTCCTCATAGAAACAAGCTGTAATACAGAAGCAGATGGGGATTCTGTTTAAAACCACGTTAGTAAACAAACTGCATCTGTAAGCTGTTACAGAGTATTCTGCAAACGATGCTTACAACCATCACACGGCAAACTTGACAGAATCCCCAAAATTAGAAGTTGAAACACACTGAATATTCAATTTCCTAATATTTCTAATGCAAAATGATCATAACAGTGGCACCTACATAGCTCGGTGGTGCTGAAGGTTAAAACACTGTGGTGTCTGGTGAGCAAAGATGCAAAATTTCTCGGAGGCAAAACGCTGCTGATAACGGGGACAAGCAAGACTAAACTACGGCTAATATACTATATTACTATATAAGCAAGACTAAACTACGGCTAAGCGATGTATATACGAGTCCACTGTAGTGCCCAAAGCCGCGAGGAGGTCTGGCCTACGGGCAGGAATTAGCTCGCCATCCCGGACAGCCACACCGCGCCTGCCTTTCCCGCAGGAGCACGGCCAGCAGCGGAACAGCTTCAGGGCAGGCACAGTGCCCCCGCCGAGCCGAGCCGAACCGAACCGAGCCGAGCCGAGCCGAGCCGAGCCGAACCGAACCGAACCGAGCCGAGCCGAACCTCGGGGCTACGGCGGCGGCCGGCAGAGCCCCAGAGCCCTGCCAGAGCTGCGGCCCGGCCCGGCCGCTCCGCCACGCCGCTCTCCCGGCCGCTGCAGCCCTGGGCCGGGCGCTGCCCCCCAGCCCGGCCGGGCCCCGGCTACCTTGATGCGCTCGCCGTCGATGGTGACGGCCCTCTCGCGGAAGTCCACGCCGATGGTGGCCTCGGTGCGCTGCGGGAAGCGGCCGGCGCAGAAGCGGTAGGTGAGGCACGTCTTGCCCACGTTGGAGTCCCCGATGACGATGATCTTGAAGATGCGCGAGCGGGCGGGGGGCAGCGCGCCGGGCAGCGCCCCGGAGCCCGTCAGGCTCAGCTCCAGCGAGGACTCCACGTCCCCCGCCGCCATGGCGGCCCCGCCAGCGCCGCGGAGCAGCCCCGGGGCGGAGCCGCCGCCGTCACGGGCCCACGCGGGCCGGTCTCGCGAGAGCGCGGCGGCCGAGCCCCGCGGGCGGAAACGGGGCGCGCGGGGGCGCTGCCGCCGGCAGGGGGCGCTGCGCGCGCGGCGCTGAGGGGACGGCGGGCGGGAGCGGGATCGGGATCGGGATCCCATTGGGAATCTCCGAGCAGCGGGAACGGGAACGGGAACGGGAACGGGAATGGGATCCCATTGGGAATCTCCGAGCAGCGGGAACGGGAGCGGGATCCGGATCCGACTGGGAATCTCGGAGCAGCGGGAACGGGAGCGGGATCGGGATCGGGAACGGGAGCGGGATCGGGATCCGATTGGGAATCTCCGAGCAGCGGGAACGGGAACGGGAGCGGGATCCGACTGGGAATCTCCGAGCAGCGGGAACGGGAACGGGAGCGGGATCCGACTGGGAATCTCCGAGCAGCGGGAACGGGAGCGGGATCGGGATCCGATTGGGAATCTCCGAGCAGCGGGAACGGGAGCGGGAACGGGATCGGGATCCGGATCCCATTGGGAATCTCCGAGCAGCGGGAACGGGATCGGGATCCGGATCCGCTCGGGAATCTCCGAGCAGCGGGAACGGGATCGGGAACGGGATCCGACTGGGAATCTCCGAGCAAGGGGATCGGGATCGGGATCGGGATCCGATTGGGAATTCCCGAGCAGCGGGATCGGGATCCGGATCCGCTCGGGAATCTCCGAGCAGCGGGAACGGGATCGGGATCCGGATCCGCTCGGGAATCTCCGAGCAGCGGGAACGGGCGGGACCGCGGCGGGCAGGGGGATCCCGCACCGTCCGGGCGGTCTGGGTGTCACGAAGTGTGGAATATGTGAGGTTTCCTTGTTTGATTCTTGTCTGCTTCCCAGGCTAATCAATGAGCAGGGAGAGTGTGGGACAGAGATCTGCCGGGAAGCTCCAAGTGATGGCCAGGTGCGCCAAAACCAAATTGTTTGTTGGAATTGTCTTGTTAAGGTTTAGGGCTGGACAGGCGTCAATGTTCTCAGAGCCAGGGGAGGTTAACAAAGCTTGGGAGGAAGGATGCACCACTGTGGACAAAGTGGGTGCCCCACAGTGCCCACAACAAACGCAGAATTTAGGGGCCACAAGGACATCTGGCAGAACTCCCAAGGTAAGGAAGAAGCAAAGGAAGACAGCTCGGTAATTGTGCTGGAACCGGCTCCCACTGGGTAACAGGGAATGCCGGCAGGGGCAGATCCCGACCGACCCCGAAACCCCCCGGGCACACAGGAGAGAGACTGAGCCCGGGATCAGTGTGCACCAGAGGTGAGAGAACCACAACCAGCAGAAGACAGAATACTGATTAATAAAAGAATCATGTGACTTGTAACTAATGAACACTAATCACTTTGCTTGCTAAAATATATAAATAGTTAAAGTTCTGAGAGTTGAGGTGCTTGATCTGTTAAATATCATGGAGCACCAGGTTTGTGCAATCTGAAATAAATCATGTCTCTTTGAGTAATTATTGGCTTGTTGGACATGGGGTAACAAATCCAGTTTTTGCAGACAGCGTGGTGTCAAGAGACTGAAATAGTTCATGCCTCAAACATTGAAATAAAGTTTTGCTCATTATAACAAAAACTGTATAAAGAAGCTACAACCAAAGAAGCCTCCCTGACTGGGACTTTGGACTGAAAGTCAGACTGCTGAGATTGGACAAAGGGAAAACCCATTCTTCAGTCACCTGAAACAAAGGAGTCCACAAGGAAAAGGATGTGAGCCAGATGCTGCCATGCTCTCACCATGCCGAGAATCATCTCTGGCCTGCCTCGGGGTGGGGAGGCCGTAGCCCACAGCCCCCTTTGCTGGGAGCAGGTTTGCCCGGATTTGACCCCATCCAAGGTGGGGGGAGGAAGTTTGGGAGTGTTGGAACCTCTGCTGAGGGGCAGGGAACCCATCCCCACTTAGACAGCCTGGCTGTGGAACCCCAGTGGGACATTGCTGTGAGAGCAGCTGAGGGGGTGCCCGAATCCATCAGTGCCCAGAGTGCCCTGGAGCCATTCCTGAGGCTGGGACTGCAGGGGAGAGGAGCTGAGGGGGTGCCTGAATCCATCAGTGCCCAGAGTGCCCCTGGAGCCATTCCTGAGGCTGGGGCTGCAGGGATGCCACAAACCCAGAGTCTGTGTAAGGGACACAAACCCAGAGTCTGTGTAAGGGACACAAACCCAGAGTCCGTGTAAGGGCCACAAACCCAGAGTCTGTGTAAGGGACACAAACCCAGAGTCTGTGTAAGGGCCACAAACCCAGAGTCTGTGTAAGGCACAGGGGCAAACTCCCCCCAGGGAGGTGCCTGGGTTTTCCCACCTGGCCTGAGAGGATATTAACCCATCAGATTCTGGGCTTTTGGGGGGACCTTCACCACAAAGAAGACAAGCTGGACAGGATCAAGGTGGCATCGTTGGGATCCATGGAGTGGTGACATTTTCTTTATTTTGTCCCTATTACTCTCTTTCTGTCCCCCCCACCTATTTTCTATTTCTCTCTCTCTCCCATATTTACTATCAAATAAAACCCATACTGGTGTCACTGGCAAATGGTCTTGTTTGCACCTTAATTCGGGCAGAGGCATTTCTCAGAACCCTGGTAACGGGATCCTGACACACAGGGAGCACCCACAGGGAATTGGATTTGTGAGATGTTTGCACTGATGTTGTATACTCAAATGGCCTGGAGTCAGAAGGGGAAGACCAAGAGTGTGAGGGCTTGTTTGTGGTTGTGGGGAAGGTTTTCTGTGATGGTGTTGTGATATGTGAAGGTTAATTCATGCTGTATAAATAAATGTATGTAGTTATAGAATGTAATGAATTAAATAGAATAGACATACCAATGGAATAGTACTGACCTCCCCAGCCAGGAGCAGCGTCCTATTCAAATTGTAACTAACTCTGGGCAGCACCGAGATTGTATCAAGCTCGCTTTACGTCTGAATAGGACTATCTTGGCCCATTATCGGTGGCTTCCTTGGGCTCTGCACCTGGGAGATAACATCGAGGCCTTCCTGGCTCCTGACTCCAGGAATTTCACCAGGCTTGGACACACCATGATGGGCTTACAGGAACTGATATAAAGATATTACATGTGAAAACCAGCTCTGCCTGTGCTCCAGACTTCGTGTCTGCAAAACAGGATCTGTCTATAGAAATGGATTTGCATTGGAAGAAGTGAATAGAAAGATGTGCTCATCTGTGCCTCAGGCAGAATAAACTGTATATAAGCTGGACCCTGGAAGAGATCGGGGTGAACCTTTGAGGGAAAGCCGTCACTGTGTCGGTCGAACCTCTGGTCTCACCCAGCGCCTGTTCCCGGGGCTGACGCTGTCTTGATTGTGGAGGTTGCACGAAATTCTATTTTTTGTAATTGACCCAATAAATCGTTGTTAAATTTTTGATAAATTTGGCTACCGATTTGATCATTTATAACACAGTCAACAGGCAAATTGTGCCTGGCAGGGAAGGACATTTGAAGCAGAAAGGATGGATGGATCCCTCAAGAAGGGAAGTGTGGCATTGCCCTCACAATCTGTGAGCTCCCCAAGGGAATCTGCACAGGTGAGAGGTAAGATACAGACATGAAGTTTAAGCAATGTCCACCAGCAAAAACTTTTAAAGAGTTTAACCCCTACACTGAAAAGCAAATGTAGATTACAGTAGTTGGGAGAACTGGTACCCTAAGAGGGTCTTTGCAAACTGATAGCTGAGCCAGAATTCCCATGGCTTAGATCAGATACCTAATAAATAAATAGCCTTTGGGAGTTCTGCTCTTTACACTGCTGCACTTGCCCCTGAACCACTTGGGGCTTCTGTCTGCACAAATAATAAATGATCCTGACACCCCAAAGATCAGCTGGCATGTGGTTGGAGGACAGTGCTTTGAGCAACCCATTATTACTCACATAAAAACAAGAGGCTACACTAAATTAGAAAAACATGAAAATATCCTGAGTTCAAAGCAACTTCACCTACAGTGCCCATCTTACATTTTGTCACTCCCTTTCTCCCTCTCTTGGACCAATCTGTGAGACTGTAGAGATGTTCCTCCACCCTGCAGTCCTCCTCTGAGGCAGGATGATTCCATTTATGCTCTCGAATAATTCATTCTGTCAAAGAAGAGGAGAAATTTTATTGAAGGGAGATTAAACGGTGAGGGAGGAGGTTGTGCCACCCTCAGGTTCATAACGTCCCTTGCAGAGAATTGTTCCTTCTTGCACCCAGAATGCAAAATGTGTTTTGTCTAAGGAGAGGAAGCACAGGCAAGCCCATCTCTGTAAGCCCAGTGGTCAAAGAAGGAGAGAAGTAGAGAAATTCTGGTGGGGGGTACTCTGATCTGGGCTCTGCCTAGTGTGCACAAAGGCGAGTTCAAACAGCTGCTCATGGGGTCTGCCAACAGCTCATTCAACTGATTTTGTTCTGGGTTACACCAGGAGGGGCAAAGGGAATCTGAATTAGGTCTGAGCTCTTCAACAGCTCTTAACTTCTTTTATTTCACCAGCCAGGACTTTAGATGCCAGAATCAACACACCACCTCGTGGCTGAGGCCATTCCTGGCCTTTGGTGCTCGGCTGTTTTGAAATGAGCGCCCCAACACCTTGCCAGGGGATTTGCCTCACGACGCTGCCACCAGCCACCCTAGTTCCTGTCTTGTTAGCCCTGAGACAGAACCTCCTTCACTGGAAACACAGCTGGCCCCTGAAACATAACTTAGTTTAAACCTCAGAGTTTAAATTTTCTGTCAGGTGTGGATGCTTTTACGTGAGCTATTTCAGTGTGGTACTGGAAATTTCATCACTACTGCTATACTTGAAGGAATAAAGATGTTGATTAGATCCTTACATTTCATCCAGCACAGACTATTTCCAGATATTCCTTTTCCTTTCTATTATATTTGGAAACCAGAAAATATAATTGAATTTATTTTTCGTCACAGAATAAATTAAAAATGCTTCTTGCTAAAAATGCTCTTGAAAAAGCTTTTGGTTTTCTTCTTTTGCAAGGACAAGTATTTTTAATGTGCTCTTCAGATGTGCTCAGTGAATGAACATATAAGAGCCTAAATTCACAGCTATTTTTACTCAGCAGATGTAGAATTTTCCAAGAAAGGGGATTCTGAAAATAGTTGCAAGTCTCTGGACTTGCTTAGCATTTCAAGAATAGTTATTTCTGTTTTCTCCTGAAGGAATATTTTAATGTGTTAGTCCCATGAAAATGCAGAGTGTTCAACATCTAAAAATTGCCTCTACTAGGTCCTAAGTTAAGGAACGAATTAGGGGTGGAAAGAGTAAGTCTAAGGTTGTCTCATTTACTTGTTTTTTTCTGATCAAAAAGTTTCCAGGTGATTTAATGACAAGTAGTTTAAAAATGCTTTTAGAGTCTCTTTAAAGCTTTTTTTAAAGTTTTGCAGAGATACTGTACCTCTGAATTCAGACTTCTTGTCAGAAGAAGTCTTCTTTGGTGTGAGGGCTTTGGTGTGGGGCTTCACATCCTCCATCTTTGCCAGAAGAAGTCCTGTGCTTTTGCAAGGAAAAGTTCTACTATTGCAAGACTTGACTCTGCAAGTTTTAAGGAGAGTTTTACCCCCCCCCAACATATTACTTTATGACAAAATACAGATGGCAGAAATGTTGGAGTAGCAAAGAAGAGCTTTTTGAGAGATGGGGCTCAAGGTTTCAGTCTGTATGTCAGACTGAAAAAGCAAGTGTTAACACACCCTGTTGAAATCACAAAGTCAAATGTCTCATCTGAAATGAAGTTTTGACACAGCTACTTTACTGCCAGTCACCAGAATGTGTCTTTCATATTCTTCCATGCCCTTATGCTTGTTAAAACCATAAATGTTGGAATATTAGCTAACCAAAGACTGGAAAAGTACCGAACCCAGCTAATCTAAATTTCTGCACCTGCCAAACACTGTGTCCTTGGGCATAGCTGTGGTATGATAACCAGTAGTGAAAGAGACATGAGAAAAAGAGATGTAACTCCTAAAGAATGAAAAAGAGCTGATATTGTAGCATAACCAATAGACGGCTTAGATTACAGAATATTCATGAGCTTATTACTGCTGTAAATAAATATCTGGTGCTCTAATCAATAAACAGAGCTTGCTGATCACTCACATTGAGTGCTCGAGTTTCCTGCGCCGTGACAACAAACCAAAAAGTTTTCTGAAAATTAAAAGCAGTAAAACCTTTCCCATTTCTGGTTTGCGCTTGGATGTTTTCCTCACTGCATGCCTGGAACGAGCTGTGGGCCTGTCTGCATGGCTGGTGTGACAGCTCAATAACTTCTGCATCGAGAGCTTGGCACAGAACCCTGGGCTCTTCCCACAGCCCAGCCCTGCAGCAGCGCTGCCTGCACGTCCTGGCTCCTGGCTGGCTGTTCCAGATTGCAATGCAAGATGTTTTCCATTACCATCTGTATGGCAGATTACCTTTGTCAAGTGGGCAGTTTGCTTTATCTCTCTCTCTGAGTGACCACATTCACACCTCCCTGGGGAGGGGACATTGCTGATAACAGCTATTGAATGTCCCTGCATGGCTGATAAGAACTGTAACATCCCATTGGGAGATGTGAGCCCAGAGGGAGGAGCCAAGCATTGCTGCCCAGATATAATCCAGAGGTTTTTGAGGCACCAGCACGGCTTTCTCCATGGGATTCCCCAGAGGAACAGCAGCTGCCTCTTCTGGATCTTCAGAGGAAGAATACATCCTTCTGTACAGGATCCCTGCTCCAACAGAACCACCCCTGACACTGCAGGAGGGCTGCAGCCACAATTCCAATAGGACTGCCACCAACACCCTGACCCACAGGGTGTCAGGCTGGGTTCTCACTCTGTCAGTGTTGTTCTAGTGTTCTGCATTGTTTATTTTATCCTTTTATTTTTTTCCTTTCCCTGTTAAAGAACTGTTATTTCCTGGTCCCATATTTTTGCCTGAGAGCCCCTTAATTTAAAATTTATAGCAATTCAGAGGGGTGGGGAGGGTTTGCATTCTCCTTTTCAGGGGAGGCTCCTGCCTTCCTTAGCAGACTCCTGTCTTTCCAAACCCAGGTGCTGGGCACGCCCTCTGCCTGCTGGGATGGCTCAGCCAAGGGGAATCAGAACGAGCAGGGAGCCCCTTGACAGCAGAGCTGAGACCACCAGCAGAGTGTGTGCTCAACCAAAAACTGTTTCCCTGCTTTCTCTGTTGCTGTCATTGTGCTGTGCTTAAGGGTGCCTGCATGTCCCAAAGGGTCATCAAATGCCACGAGGCTTCTATATTTACCTGTGTGCACCAATAAATAATCCCCAGGCAGCAAACAAACCCAGCTGTATTGTGATTTGCCTGCATGTTGAAACCTTGACTCACAAGAATTTAATGTAAGGACATATTATGCATTTTATTATCTAGTAACAGGTCTTTCTTCCAACAGTTTAATCTCAGGGTGTGGTTTTGTTACTCATTTCTGCAAGAATAAGCTTTCCTTCTTTTCCCAGGCTCACTCTTGTAATGCAGGGCATAGTCCTACTGTGATTTCAACTAAAACATTGAATAAAAATACATTTGAGCCTCACAGTTTCACCCCAGGCAGCCACCAAGTCCCAGACAGCTGCTCCCAGAGATCCAAAAGGATCAGGGAGAGAATCAGAGCAGTAAAAGCCAGAAAACTCATGGGTTGAGATAAAGACAATTTAATAGGGAAAGCAGAAGCCACACACACAAGCAAAGCAAAACAAAGGATGAATTCCCTGCTTCCCATGGGCAGGCAGCTGTTCACCCATCTCCAGGAGAGCAGGGCCATGTAACCTGGGGCTGTGGCTTGACACTGGCCCAACACCAGGCGCCCCTGGGAGTCACTCACTCACCCACCCTCCCGGCCACAGCTGGGCAGAGGAGAGAGAGAAAGGTTAACAAAGGGCTCATGACTTGACATAAGGACTGGGAGAGACACTTCAAGGGCAAAACAGGCTCAAAGTGAGGTTGCAAAGGGAATTTCTTACTAACAGAGTCAGAGGAGAATAATGCAAAGTAAAATAGATCCTTAAAACGCCATTTCCCCCCAGCCCCTCCCTCCTTCCCACCGACAGCACAGGCAGACAGGCCACAGGGGTTTTGCTCAGTTCATCACCAAGATTTTCTGCTGCTGCTCAGGGAAGGGAATTCTTCCCTTGCTGCACTGTGGGGTCCCTCCCACAGGAGACACCTGTGAACTTCTCCAGGTGCCTCCAATCTCACAAGCAGCGGTCCTACCAAAACTGCTGAAATGTGAATCCCTTCCAGCGGCAAACATTCCTCCCCAAACCACTGTGCCGTGGGTCTCTCTTCCCACAGGGTGCAGTGCTCCAAGGTCAGGCTGCTCCAGCCTGGAAGCTGGGCCCTCTCTCTCCACCAGGTCTCCCACTGGAGCAGAGCCTCCTCCAGGCTCTCCCACTCTGCTGAGGGCACCTCCCCAGGGGCTGCTCATGGATCTCTGCATTCCCCGTGGATCCCCAGGGGCTGCTCATGGATCTCTGCATTCCCCGTGGATCCCCAGGGGCTGCTCATGGATCTCTGCATTCCCCGTGGATCCCCAGGGGCTGCTCATGGATCTCTGCATTCCCCGTGGATCCCCAGGGGCTGCTCATGGATCTCTGCATTCCCCGTGGATCCCCAGGGGCTGCAGGGCCACAGCTGCTCCACCATGGGCTCACCAGGCCTGCAGGGGAATCTCGGCTCTGGGGCCTGGAGCACCTCCTGCCCTTCCTTCTCCCCTGCCCTTGGTGTCTCCATGGTGTTTCCCTCACATGTTCTCACCTCCTGCCCTTCCTTCTCCCCTGCCCTTGGTGTCTCCATGGTGTTTCCCTCACATGTTCTCACCTCCTGCCCTTCCTTCTCCCCTGCCCTTGGTGTCTCCATGGTGCTTCCCTCACATGTTCTCACCTCCTGCCCTTCCTTCTCCCCTGCCCTTGGTGTCTCCATGGTGCTTCCCTCACATGTTCTCACCTCCTCCTCTTCTCTGGCTAGGAGAAAATGTGATTTTCTTCTGATTGTCTTTTTAAATATGTCATCACAGAGGTGTTACCAGCCTCTCTCCTTGGCCCAGTGTTGGCCAGCAGCACGTCCATCTTCAGAGCCATCAGAGATTGGCTCTGCTGGACATGGTGGAAGCTTCCAGGAGCTTCCCACAGGAGCCATCTCTGTGGGCTCCCCTGGTACCAAAACCAGGCCATGCCAAACCAATACACTTGCAAAGACAAACACCATCACTCCAATGTGCCCCCTTTCCTTCTTCTCCTCCTTATATACTGAGCATGATGTCACCTGGTCTGGAGAATCCCTTTGGCCAGCTGGGATCACCTGTCAGGGCTGGGTCTCCTCCCTCCCTCCTGCCCCAGGCACTTCCTCACCAGTGTGGCAGCACAAAAAGCAGAGAAGGCCTTGGCTCTGTGTGAGCCCTGCTCAGCGATAACAAGAACATCTCTGTGTTATCAACCCTGTATTCAGCACAAATCCAAAACCCACAGCAGCCAATCCAAAATCCACAAAGCCCCACAGCAGCCACTGGCACTGCTCCCTCTGAAAGAACATCAGTCTTCGAGGTGTCAGCCACAAATAGCTGCTCTTTGAGAGGGCTGCAGGGGGGGAATATTCAAAAGCAAATACTGGGATGTATTTGTGCTATTGAAAATGCTGTGATCTCACCAGGAAGAACAATGTAAAATGTATGCAGAAAATTTAAAAAAAAAAAAATCCCCAAAACAGATGGGGCCCATCTATCTGATAGTATACATAGGTATGAGACATAAGCTTATTTTCCTGGTGGTTTGCTAAGATGTCTTTCAGATATGAGATTTATACACGTTTTACTGTATTCAGAGTATAATCCTTATAAGGATACCCTTGTTTATTACTTATTCCAGTGGTCTCAGTCTTTTCTCTCTTCTTAACACTTGGCAATAGCCAGTGCCTGCAGCCTGGTTCTGAGCTCAGTGTGCTTCCTCAGCTTCAGCTTAGCTGCAGCACAAGGATTTTCCTCCATTTAGGTAAATTTAGGTCACCATACGTTTTTCACATAGCTTGTATGCAATTTGTGTACCTGTCAATAATTTAGAAAAGTCAGGATGGTTTTGGTGCCAGCAGGATCCTGCAGTACTAAACAGAACATAAAGGACATGATGAAAAGGTGCTCATCAAGGGACAAAACAAGAATTCAAAAGAACAATCAAGTTCACTCTTCAATAAAGCAAAGATTGGGTTTTTTCCCCAGCTCAGTTACATTTCACTGAGATATTTGACTAATACTGCAAGTGAAGTGAGAAGCAGAATTGTGAATGTTTGATGATTCCAGTGAGGAAAAGAAATACTTGAAATGCACAATGTAAACAGTCAGAAGCCAAAATTTTATAAAAATTCTTGCAGGTTATAAAGACAACAGTAAGAGAAAATAGCAAATAATTAATAAAAGCATCTTAATTGATTATAAGGAGTGTCTGGTTTACAGCTTCATATTTTTGCAATAAAATCATACAAAAAACATGAAGGGGAACAAAACTGTTCCTACTTTCAGGGACATCTCTATGGCCCTCTTAGAAGAATGAGGCCATGGCTCTTGGTTTTGGGAAGTTCAGGAGAAAATCCCAGACACTGAAAGAGCCCCCACAAACCCACCACTTGCATTAACCTTGGAAATGCCAGTCTTGCTGCATGATCCACTCAACAGCCACATCCTTGCTTCCCATTTACTTCCCTCTAAGTAAAAACACTTACACATCCCTTGGGTTCATTCTATGGAGGGAAATTTGGAATAAAGGGCACTTTGCATGCACTCCTGCATTTTGAGGGACAAGAGGGGCCATAGAGAGATGTGATCTTTCTGCTACTGCACATGGGGCCTTCAGAACAGATTGCAGAAGCATAATGACAAGGTAGGAAGATCTTTTATACCTGATGGAGTGGAGGGGTACTGATGGAAAGCCAAAACTGAGATATTTATGGAGATAAAAGAAGGCCTAAGCTGCCAGGCTACCTTAGCACCTCAGTGCTTCAAATCATGAGGAGCTGCTCCCAGGAATGGAAGGGGGCAGTTTCCAATTCTGACAAGTTCAAGGCCGGCAGTTTCCCAGCACAAATGCTCTTTCCCTCCCACGGGAGAACAATGAAGTTATGAGGGCATGGATTAGGAAGGGATGCTGTTTTTTAGGGGTGGTGGTTTTCAGTAGGGCACAATCTGTGCAAAGGAGCCCTTCCTGCAACAAGTTCCACTTTCCCATCCAAAGGGGTCCATGTGAGGATATTGCTGCCATCACCTCAGTATCACACCCTGCAGGCAGGGTTAACCAGACCTGTTATTCATTACACACAGTAATTAACAAACTTTTTTTTTCTAGGTAATCTGAAATGCCAGGTGCACAACACACTGTAGGTCCCTGTATTGCAGTATCCACAGACTGCTTAGCTACTTTTACTACAATTTGTCAGCATCATCATATTATTTTGCATGCTGATTAAAGTCACAACATACTCTGGGACACACTGAACCAGGAGGGCTTATGGGTGGGTAAGAGAAGCTTTATTTTATTTAATCCCCAAAAATTCTATCTGAGGAAAACAGCAAATGCTTCTTCATTCAGCTTGCCTCTGAACATCCATTTATCCAAATCCCATTTTGGCTCTTAGAAGCCTGAAAGATCAAAGGATGGTTTTTTGTTGTACATACAGTTTGTTTCTGGGCTAGGACAGACAGCTCCTTACCAAGGTGGTTCTTTTCCAGCCTGACCCTTTTCTTACAGACCTGTTTTTCCCTGTTTTGAGAGCTGCACCCCCATTATCAGCTCGGAAGAAGACAAGGGGAATGAAGGGAACCGGCAGAGGGATCCTTTACTACAAAGCTGGTGGGGCAGCCAAGGAGGACGCTGAACCCTACAAGGAAACACTTGAGTATTCATTTACAAACAGAACTCAGCATTTTTATTCTTTGATTGACTTCCTGCTAGTTTTGATATTTGCTACCACCAGAGAAAAGCGTAAAAACACAGTACAACATTGTTAACCAGTTAGGAAGGCTGGAAGGGAAAGCAAATCCCAGTACAATTGCAAGTAACTTGGTGGAGTTCAGAATTAAGATTTTTTTTTTAATGGATCAGCAATGAAGCAATAAATATGCTGCTGCACTGAACCAACAACAGGATTTAATCACTAACTTTGTGGTTTATTGCATTACAGTTCAAAACGAAATGTCATCCATCATCATACATTCACCAACCAGGTAAATGACACTTTTTCATGTTTTATGCTAAATGGCTACAATTATGCAGTAGCCAAACTAGACTAGGACTAGTAGAGGTAGATATTGAATGGGCAGTGCCAGGCAGAAATATTTTGTGAAAGTACTTCTTCATCTTTCATTATGAACAGTTAGCAGGTTTAAAACTTTGAATTAAAACAAACATCTTAGGGAAGCTATTCTAAGATGCTTTGGATTTTGTAGCAATGTTTCTCTTGCAATATTACAAACTCTCTGATATTGTCTCTTGTAAAGTGGACAATTTTTGTCCTTCCAGTTTTTTGCCACAATTTGCACGAAGACTAACATACAAAACTAGTCTTTGTGAACATACTACTGCTTTTGCTTGTACCACTCCAGAATACACATTTACAGCTTCCTTGGCATGGGAAGACTGCATTTGTAGTATTTACAGCTCCAGTCATCTTCCTAACAATAAAAAAAGCCAGTTTATATTTAATCTGAAATGGAATTTCTATTATGCCAGCTCCTCATAACTCACTTCAGTCTTCTTCTGGCGAGCTGCTCTATCAGTTGCTCCTTGCCATTCCCACTGCTGGCTGCATGCTCCTGGAAAGGGTCTCTGCCCAACACAGCCATTAAAATTAGTGTTTGTAGATTGCAGCTTTCACTTCCAGGAAACAGAATCATGATGGCATGGCCAGAGGTTTTGTAAAATCATACACTCCTTGTGCCTCACTTCATCCCAGGACAGCTGATTACTGGAAGGCTCCTGGAAGCAAAAGCCTTTCCTCAGGCTCAGCAACCACTTTCCCCCAACTGGAACTTGACCTTTCATTCATGAGTTTACAGATGGCTCAGATCAATCCCTCACACAACCATCTCTAATTACACTACATTTGCAGTTTTCCTTCACAGAACCCCAAAGCACTGTGTTACCCACACGAGTGTAACTCTGACTTCCACACAGTTCAAGATATTTTACATTACACTTCAGTAAAAATGGCATTTGGAAAGCAAAATTCTTCAGGGGAAAAGATTTCAAAGCTAGCTAGATACTCTGTACAGAACGCTTAGGAAAACAGTTAAAGCAATCACAAAAAGGGGAAAATACAATTTTTATCCGGGTCTATTGAGCTGGATTATGGTATCAAGTGGTTTTGTTGGCATTGGTAGTATGTGTCCAAAACAGAACTGGGGTAACAACATGTGAATGCTGCAGGAATGATGGCACCATTGCCCCAACCCCCAAAGGCATCACAGTAGACAGAGACCTTAATTCTTCTTATTTATCTTGCTCACATGATCCTGAAATAGTATTTGCACCTCTGGCTACTCAGGCCTGATCTCCCCCTGCCCTCATGGGTCATTTCCTTCAGGGAATACAATTCAAATACAACTCAATCTGTGAGTTGCTACACCAACTTCCAGAGTCCACTGTTATGGCTGCAGCACCTCCAGACCTTGCAAATCCAAATGCTAAAGGAAGATGTAACAGGCTGATCATAAACACCTCATCTAACCCTAGAGAGCTCCCCGGGAAACCTGGAATTTGTTCCCCATGCTAGGGAAAAATCTGGGTGACAAAATTCCCTCTGTTCTGGCTGACACAGCACGCATCAGGACAAGCCTTCCCCCAATGAACATGCAATTATTAGGAATGCAACTGGAAAAAAAGAAGAAAAAAATGTTGAATATAACTTTTAAGGCATTTGAGAAGAAATTAATTACTGAATAGATAATTTTGAGGCTATTTTACCTGCTTGTTCACACATGTGCCTGCATGCTTTCCTCTCTACATGGAGGAAGCAAGTACCTCACCCACCATCACAGGGAAAACCACAACTTCCAGTTCCCTACAATTTAAGCCCATGAATAACTCTGGCATTGCTTCATGCAGTGTGCACCATCTTCTCTCATCTAGGCAAAATTTATTGTCTGAAATTTTTTTGTTCCCAGGAAAGATACCCGTATCGTGTGTCATCGCCAGCGGCTCCACTGACGGAGACATTTTCCTTCTCCAGCGAAAATCATGAAGAATCAAACTAAATTGTGTCATGCCAATGCTCTGGGTCACTGACCACAACTGCATTCCCTGCTCTCCTGCTCTGGCAGCCAAGCACCAGTGATTACAATTTTGGATCTCAGCACACAAAGGAAAGCTTCCACTGCAGCACAGCACTCTGTGCTACCAAAGACTCAGTGCACTGGATTTCAACTCCATTTCCAGCTCTAAAAGCTCGTCCTCAGAAGTCAGTCTTGCATCTAACAGAACAGATGTGAAGATGAAGGAATAACAATTTCTCTGCCAATTAAAGAACCTCCATTTTCAGGCAAACTCTTGGCTTAGTTTTCTGTCCTGGGCTTGCAGTCTTCTGGAAGAGGATGAATAAGCTCTTTAATCCAAAAGCACCATCTCTGAAGCAGTGTGGATGCCTTTCAGCAAGGCTATGAAGTGTCTTTGGGAAAATCAAAATAGATGTGCAGATGAAGACTTCTGGAAGGCCCACTGAAGCATCCTTTCCCCCATTTGCACAATTAAAGACAAGTAATTCCAGCTTTTAGTTCATCCATTTCAATGCAAAAACAGGCAGTGAAAAAAGTAAAAGAAAGAATCCCATTTATAGGCAGCACCCAAACCCCCCAGTATCTGAAAAAAAAAGCATTTGCTTGATGCAATTCACAATCTGTTACGAGTGAGCACTCATCTGCCTCCAGCTTAAGCATCAGCAGCCAAGAAATGGGCAGCAATACTCAAGAGGCAAGGCCAAAATCTCACAGCTTGTGTAGGCAAGACTGAACCACCTCCAGGAGTTGCAGAAGACATGCAGTCCAAGTATATCAGGCTGCAGAAACAGCTGAGATCAAGACATCAACACCAGAGTCAGTTAAAGGCTCTGCAGGCGTTCTAGTCCCTAAAAGCCCAGCAGGTAAATAGACACATACAGCAACCCACACTCCTGATGGGAACTATACTGCAAACATACACAAGGGTAGGACAGGCTAACCATGAAAAACAAGGAGAGATGAAGACACAATAAAGAAAAGCCTGTTGTTCTGACAGTTAGAAAACTACAAACCCCAGTAAGTCTTCCAGGATCTCTTAACTGTACATGTCAATCACTGAATTCCATTAGGTGGAAGAGGAAGGCTGTGTATCCACAAAACAGATACTCTGTAACTGAACTCCTGCAGCAAAGAAGGCACTCACTTTGTAAGCTGTAGTTTATTTCTGCTCTGTTTTATATGATGAGCCTACAAAAGAAAACATTTGAGTACTTATCTATATTATTATTAACACAGTAGACTTGTAGACTGAAGCTTGACTTGGAAACACTGGTGGAACTTAAAAGCCGAGTAGCAAAGCATTGTGTTATAGGACTTCCCAGACATTCAGTATTTACAGAGAATGCATTTGCACTTTATACTCAATGACCACCCATCATCAGCAGTGACATTGTCAGCATGACTGGACAGCACAGTAAGCCAGCCCTGAGCTGCACTCCTGCAAACCCATTCACTGTCCAAATACAACGTAGATCGGTTTGAATATTCACACAGTTGTTTTTCAAAACGTTTTATTGCATTATATTTGGTACCTTATGTTTGACAAAGGAAATTACATCTGTAACTGCAGGAATAAGAAGCTGGTCTGTTATTGAAAAAAAAAAATCTTGGGCCCCTTAAAAGTTACAAAGTCTTGGGCTTGCCTGAAACAACTGAGCAAGAAATATATTCTTAGAAATGTAGGGCTTCAAGTATTACAAACCTGTGACACTGTGGAAAAGTTCCAGAGGTATCTAAACTGCAGCACTTTTTTTTTTTTTCTGCATAACGTGAACAAGGCCTGCTGAGGTTTTAATCTATTAGTCTCTTGATCAGTCAAAATGGTAGTCAGGAGTTTTCCTCTTTGCAACTTCAAGCCATAGTATGTTCTCATTTTGTTTTCACTCTATGTGAAAAATGCATGCGATCTTTCTAATTGGTGCCACATCACAGTGCATAATTTTATTTGGTTCTTGCATTACAGTTTTAAAAAGTTTGGCCAACCTACGCCGATAGGTTCATCTCAAGAACAGCAATGCTGATTCTCCCCTCCCCACCCCAAGCTGAATCCCAAGAGAGACCATTTTAACTGGTTCCTTCAGGTAAAAACTGTGGTGCAAGAACACCGAACTGATCGTGTACAGTGAATTTCAGAGACACAACAAGCTTATTGAACACACTATGTTTCTTAATTCTGGTTGATATCCATATGTCCAAGCACCCCAACGTAACAAGTACGTTGCAGGTTTCTCTCTATATTCTGATTCACATTGCATACTTCCTATGGACACAATCATCCCCCGTATCAAAATCAGTCAGATGCTAAAGCCCCATCAACTCTTTGTGCTCAGTGAAAGAATCCAGTGCTAAAACAGCAGTTTTGCTGTCTGAGATAACAGTAATCTCACAAGACAAATTTAAATTTAATATTTCTGCCACACACCTGCTCTGAGGGCTATACACCTCCAGGTCTCATATAAATTAGTTTAAAAACATGGGTGGGTAGGTGAGGAAAAGGGTTGTTTATTTTTTCCTTTTTTTCAATTTTAGCAGCTTTTAATTTTTAAGAAACCAAACAACCTATAACCAGTAATATGTTAGATATTTTATATATATACTTTGTCAGCAGGATAAAAAAAAGTAAAACTATTTGAAGGCAACGGGTTTTTTTTTTTTCCTTCTGTTCTTTGTGTAAGTTAGAACAATTCAGCAGGTGCGTGACAAAAATATTATACACCAGATATGGTCCAACGTCATTTTTTTTGCAATAAAGTTGTTCATATTTCATTGGCCAGTTCTTCAGGTTCTGCAGAACTATCTCCATTAACTGTGATCTTCATATCCTCTTCATATCCAGGGGGCATGAAAGCCAAAGCATAAGGGAAAAGCTTATGACAATTTGCTCTGTAAGTTTCAGATGCTTCTTTACAGTCTCCAAGGCTACCGTCACATAAAGCTTCTAATACCTCCATACAAGTCTAATTAAAGAGAAAAAATAAAGAAGTGTTATGGTTTCTTAAACTTTCAGCTGAACACTCACAACACAGGTTTCAAACAGCAGTTCTGCTGTCTGAGATAAGAATAATTTCCCAAGACACATTTAAAACAGTATTTCTGACACAGACCTGCTCAAAAGGCCACACACCTTTCAAGATCAAATGACATTCTAACTAAACACAGCATGAAATACCAATGTAGTCTGATTTGAAAGAATGCAGTTTAAAAAGGGATCAAAACCACAGCTAGAAATATTGACTGTAAAATGAAATACTAATTTGTCACTTGTTTCTTATTTTCCTAAGAAAAACCCATTCTTGCTAACTGGCAACCAAGAACCCACCATTCTTGGGACACACTGACCATTTCAGCAACACATAATATACCTTTCAATCACATCAAATTACTCTGATATTACCACGTTTTTTAGATATATGCAGCTTCCTGTCCATTTTTGTTCATGATTTAGAAGAGGAAAAGGAGATTTCCTGCGTAACTTTTTTCAGCCTGCATTCCACCCATGAGAAACCAACCTAGTGAGCTCCACCAAAGCCTGACAGCACTTACCACCTGCCCATGGCTGTGTGCAGGCATTAGCACAGCCAGGCAGTCTTCTCCTGCTCCTCTGACATTTAGTACAGTTTTTGTTTCTTCTGTGGACTGGGATTAACTGCTCTGTCCTCCTGCTGAAGGGTTATGGAGCTCTCCTCAAGGACCCCTTTTCCTCACATTTGCTCTTTCTAACACTGGCATCCACCAAAGGTCAAATATATCTGGTTTTACAGCTGCAGCATGGTCTTTATACAGTGAAATGTAATAAATTTGATCTCTTTGCACACAAAAATGCCTTTCAAGAAACACCTAGACTCCTTTAGGTCCTCCATTTTTAGGCCACTTTTAATTTCTCATCTAGAAGTTCAGTAGAAGTCCAACTCTTCCTTTACGTTGGCACCAAACCTGCCTAAACTCAACATTTTCAGTTGTATCACAATGCACTGTACAGGAGTGCATTTATGCACTGCTGAGTTGGTAAAAGCTTCTTCTAGTCTTACCAAGTTTGCACCTCCAGAACAACCCAGCATTTTTGGTTACACTTAAATCTTTCCCCAGTCCAATTCCCAGAATCCCACTCACAGGCAAAAACCAGCAAATAGAAGGCAAATTAATTTTTGTTTTCTAAATCTACTTATAAACTAGATTAAACTCTTTGAGACCACTCAAACAGTAAGAAAACCTCAATCATCCAAAAACCAACACCCAAACAAGACAAGTTTATGAAAAATACTAAATATGTACTTAGAATATAAAAGACATGAGTTTGTGTCCCATACCACAACAGCTAGAATAGATAAAGGTTCTGAATCTTTAACATCCTAAACAAGTCAAACCAAGGCAAATTGTCCTTTATTGGCTCTTTTCCCCCACCTCTGTCTGGTCCAAAAATTCTGCTATGAACTTAAAATTCTTCACAATTAAAATTCTATTGAAGCCACTATATTTCCTAAGAGATGGTTTTTGAAAAACTCAATTTTTTGTCCACAAAAGAATAATTTTAAAGTAAACATTTACCAAATTTACTTGCAATAGATCTAAAAAATTGAGTGCACAGGCTACTGTAAATTGCAAGTCAGAACTGACAAGTCCTCCCAGATGAAGGTGAGGGAACAGGGAAAGGGGCATGGAGGCAGTGTCAAAGGGAGATTATTCCACGACCACCAGAATGAAGCAAAGACTCAAAAATTAAGGAGCTTTTCACTTAACTACATGCTAAGGCAGAACTGGGCATATGCAGCTTTGATTAAGTCTATGGTAATTCCCACAGCTTGCAGGAAGTTGACCATGGAAAGCCTTCCCAGAGTCTGTGCCACTCCTTTTCTTGTGAACAGTTGCCTGTGTGGCAGCCAAAGCTCAGACAAGCTACTACCTTTTCTTTTGCCCTGTGAATTCTCTCAAGCTTAGTAAGTTTTCCCATTACCTGTAGTAATAGTGTGGCTTCCACTGCTGCTATTTTCCTATTATCACAAAACTAAATCAATTTAAATGTGCCAAAAGGATATTAAATATTTCAGTTCAGATGAACCTGACATCCCTTTCTTTCACAACTCAGCCTTTTTGTGTGTTATGATAAGGCACAGCAATGATTTCAGCTTCCTCTCACCTCCAAAATTTGCTTAAAGTTTCCACAGATAAAACAGAAGTTGTCTACAATTTATAAATACGTTACCTGAAGATTTCTGTTAATAAGGGATTCATCCAGGGTCATTGCCAGTTCCACTGCCCTTTTCTGACTGGAAGGATCTAAATAGTACATCATTTTGGCAGCTACAGGAGGAAAAGTAAGATTCATCACCCAGTGGATGACCAAAATCATCTTATATACAAACAGAAAATGGGGATAACATGAGGAAGAGGGGTTGACCAAACTCTCCAGCAGTAGTTCAAAATGGAACCAACTTGGAGCATAAAGCTTGATACCTAAGCAGGTCAAAGGGAAGCTCCAACCAAAGCATTAAAACAAACATTCTGCACACATTAGAAACAATAGGGCAGAGGTCCCCACATTTCCACTTCAGCAGCACAAAGAGAAAATTAAAGAAAACCACAGACAACCTGGCAATCTTGTCAGAAAAACACAGAGAAGAAAAGCACTCCAGAGGAAAGGAGTGATTGTTACATCAGTGGGGCTGACACTGAGATACCACTGCCAGAGAAGCACAGAAAATGTACAAGTAAGGCAGAACAAGGAAAAAGGCAAAATACCTGATAACCTATGTGGCAGTGAGTCATAGTTCCTTTTGAGGAAAGCTTCATTGAAGTTCTTTGGATTAGTTGCTCCAAAAAGCCGATTCATTTCTTGGTTTAACACTGTTCTAACAGCATCAGGCAGATCCTTACTTTCAGATACTGTTGGAAAAAAGAAGTTGAGGCGAGCACAGGTAATAACAATAAAATATGATTTATGTATTTATTTTAGTATTTTTCATGTTTACATTATTAATATAATTGGAAAGTTATCTCAAAGGAAGATGCATGAAATCTGATCAGGTAAATACTGGATGTGGTTAGAAGAAGCTTAACTGTGGCACTTACCTGATGCTTAGAAAAAGTCAGAGCTTTTTTACATTAATACACTCTCCCCCTTACTAATTAAAACCTATTAGGCTCAGAGGTTAATGTCATACAGGTCTGTTCTTAAATGAGTCTACTCTGTAGCCCCCATCAGAAAGGGTGACCTTTGGGGCAGGGGAAGGGAGAGAATTCTTCCAACTTTTACCAGTAAGGACAGAATTCTAAGCCCTCTCCGTGCATGCTGACACAGGCTGTCAGCAGAAAAGCCCCATTCCTCACTCTGCAATTTCCATTTCTTCACTGCCTCTCTCTTTCAGGCTTCACATACTGCTCACAGTCTTAGAAAGAAAACTCTTAACAATACTGGAATGACTCCTAAATCCAGACGCAATCATAATAACCATGCTTAATTTTAGCATGACTCAGTTTTCTAATATATGCTTTAAATATTTTGAATTAATTGTGCTAAAAATCAACGACTGCAGGTTTGGCATCGCCAGGCAGCGTACACAGATGGAGTCCTACCAAACAGATACATACCACTGCTGAAGAGATGAATCATACACTCGTGGAGCCAAGGATGACTGGAATCAATAGCAAAGGCTCTCTTCACAGACTGAAGCATCAGAAGGAACTTCTCTGGAAAGAAAAACCAAGTGTTGACACACGTTCAAAAACCTGTGGCAGGAAATCACTGCATTGTGTCACAGGAGTATTTAGTGTTTGCAATTAGAATGATCAGAAGAATTTACAGCTGAGTGTGCCACAAGAGCCATTTTTAATAACATGCATCTATTTAACCAGTGAATTAAGTGGATAATCACCAAATGTTCAAACTTTGGTTTGCACATACTGCTCATTGCTGGAGTGCTGGTCCAGTGAAAAGCTCTGTGCCGTCACAGGGATGGGCTCCTCACACCTCATCAGTAACTGCTGCTTAAGTTCCAATACACACCTTTACAATTCACAAATTGCTTGCTTTCATTAACCGTTCTCACCTACCTTTTCGAAAATAAATCTCAAAGGCAAAAAGATGAGTCTCTATTTTGTTCTTCACTAAATTCTTCAAGGGTGTTAAAAATTTAATGGCTTCTTCCAAAGGTGCTTCAACCTACAGATTCAAGGAAGTGACACACACCTAAGTCAAAGTTGAAACCTAGTAACTACAACAACAAAAACCAGCTATTGCTGAGTCACATCACACACTAAGGCAGGGCAGAAGATGCTTAGAACCTCTTCTGTTACAAATTCTGCAACTTTCACTCAATGACTAAACACAGACTAAAAAGTCCAAAATATTTGCTTTCTGATGGCTACAAATCATGTTCTGCTATAGAGATACAATTCTTTTCCTTCTGTCATACACCAGTAGTGAATACACCTGGAGCTGAACCTGCACTGGAAAGGGTAGTGTGGCACAAATTAATTCTGTGCAAGTTCTTTACAGACAAGTATCTTGCACACAGAAGTTTGGGATTACTCAAAAAAGAACTGTCTCTTGTCCTTAATTTTTTTTTATTAACAGAAACTACTCTCTAAGAAGCAAATACAAATTTTGTTGTGTGCCAATACCAATTCAGCAATGTTGAAGTGATACACTTAGTTGCAAATAACTTGAGTTGAAGATTGCAATGACACCTGGCTATATAAATATAACTACAGCATCTTTAAAACACTCACATCACTTCTACGTGCTGCTGATTTTACATACACATTGTGCACATAAACTATTTGGAACCTATAAAACCCCATTTCAAAGCCATGCCTTCAGTGCCAAAGATACATATCCCAACAAGTCTAGGGGCAGCTGTTTCAGGAAAACTATTTGAAAGTGACTAACTGTGTGAAAAATGGTCTTGTGGCACCAACTGCAGTTGGAAGCGTCTATATCATGATTGTGATATTGAATTTGGAATTATATTATATTCACATCTGGGTATTACAGACATAACTAGATTTGCCAAAGAAATGCATTATACAGCTGCAAGTGTTCCTTATAATCTTGGGGACTGGCTAGATCTTTCACAGCTACCCCATGACATCCCTCTACTACAGAACTCAATTTCAATAATGCTGCTGCATTTCCATCTTGATGAGCATTGCAGTTGGTTCTGCTTCCTGCAACCAGTGAACTACACAATGGGAGTACCAGCAATATTCTTAGTAACTAGTCAAGTTTAAGTCACTTGTTTCTTGGCTACAGAGTGAAGTTCACTGACTCAACTTTCAAATATCCCCTCAAGAGCAAATACAACTCACTTCAGTGTGAACAGTATGAATATAGATCCAGAATACTGGATCTATTAAGACTTGCAATCTATACTACTATTGCTATAAATTATTTTTCCAGTCTCTATAATTTTCTTATCTTTCCCTTACATTTTTTGAGTGTTTTCCTGCTCCTTACAGGTATAACTTCTGCTAAAGGAAGAGTCTTCTGAGTCACCTCCCTTTTATATCTCTCTGTAGTTCTTAATCCAGATCTCTAAATCCATCTCAGTCTAGTCTACTATTTACTACTACAGCTTCTTTATTCCTTTTCCCCCCATTCAAAACATGCAAACAAATCTAATTAAAGCATTCAGTGCTTCAGTGTCTCCTCTTTGACAGACTGATTATGTAAACAGAATAAGGAAACAGAAAAGAATATCAGGGGGCATAAAAGAATAAATAATAATCACCTTACATACAGGATAGAAAGACTTCCACACAACCAGCTAGAAATAGGGTACAATCAACAAGGTAGTGTGCAGCAGACATATGGAGATAATTCCATATGTAGCAAATGTTTATGACTTCAATTATTGCCTTTGAGAACTAGGCACAAAAACTGTGATTTCCACTGTATCTAACCAACTAGCCCTAGCAAGGAATTATTTTTAAAACACTGCCTGTGAAGAGATGCCATAAAAAAAATTTACAAGTTATTTGAATGGCTTTTAAGTTTTATGTGTGCTTAATGCAACTTTTCTAGAAACTTCTAAGACTTTATTATTACATTGGTAAGCACCTTTGCCAGTTTCTCAGGGATCAGTTCCTCTTTCGGTCCTCCAATTTCTTCATCATCATCATCTTTCTTCTTTTTCTGATTCCTCTGTTGCTTCTCCTTCTCAGCATTTTTCTTCTCCTCCTCCAGTTGTGCTTTCTTCTGGGCTCTTCTCTGCTTATTTCGTAGCTTCTTTAGCTCCTTGTCAGACATATTTGCTGTACACACACAAAGGACAAAACCACACAACACTGATGTCTCATAATTAACAGCACCAAGCAGATGTCAGACAGCATCACCTTTTTTAAACTATATCTACTAACAAGCAGTGCTCTCATTACCTTTATAAAAGTTTTACTATGGATAGATTGTTTTATAGTCTATGCTGATGCTTCATAATCCACAAATTCCTTAGTGGAATCAAGGCACAGAAATTAAAATAACAGTATAATGAGATGAAAAGTACTAAAATTTGACAAATTCCTCTTAAAGGATTCTCTCATGAAGGATCCTCTCTTTGTACCATTTGAGATGCCCCAAGCCATAACTGCTTAAGCTGCTCTCAAATCAGAAATGTGAGGGGGAAAAAAATAGATGATTTAAACATTATTTTTACATCAGAAGCAAGAGATGATAAAATTTAAATTGCTACCAAGTGAAATTTCTGCACTGATAAAATGCTTAGAAAAGTTACTACCAAGCACATCTGCTTCAATCTCCTATTCCACAGACCAACCAACATAAGAATTCATGTTTTTGCAGTCATTCTGTAACACAAATATTTTTACTTAAGAATTACAACTCTCACTACCAACCCATCACTGTTCTGTAATAACCACAATAAAAGCATACATTAGTTTAATTCCAGCAGAACATCTACTTTACCATGCAGTCCAAGCTGCAATTTGCCTACTTTGAGTTGTGTAGAACTCTGTTTTTTGCTATCACAGACCTACCTAAAATACCCACTAATCAGTGAAACTGCACAATGAACAAATCCTGAGGGTTGAATACCTGTATCAGCCTCGTGTTCTTTATTTTCATCTGTTAGAGGATTATCATGAAGTTTCAAGTAGATCTCTATGGCAATGCGTGCTGCTTTGAAGTAGAAGGGATGTTGTCGAAGCACATCTTCTAGTTTTAACAAATCCACGTAAGACCTAAGGGTGATCTTCCTCATACAGTAAGTATGGAAGTCAAACTGGTCATCCGTGATTTCTACAAAATGCTGTCACAATGTAACATAACATTAGTTAGCAAGTATTAACAATGAGATACTAACCCGGACTTTCAAAATAATAATTGAATAAAAGCCTACTGTTTGACAAATACAACCCAACTATTACAAACATTAACAAAACCCTCCAAAAATAAAGTCACGGTAAAAACAACAGAAGGCATCTTAGCCCAGAACGAAAATACATCAATTTCAGTATCTTACAAGTAACCACCTCTGAGAATTTCCAGTTTAACAGATAAATGTTTTAAAGTCGTTGCACTTAAACATAATTTGAGGAGTTTTTCTTCTATGAACTGCTCTATTTTTTTAATTCAAAAAAATTAATTCTGATTTCTACTAAATACTATAGCAATGAATCTCACTCTTAAATCAGACATGAGAAAGTGCTTTCTTTTGCTCAAGCTCTGCTTTCCACACCATCTAATGTCCCTTTGTCTTTGTTTAAGAAGCAGTAAAAAAGTCATTCCCCCCTTGAACTTCTCCAAGTACTTAGGATCTCATATAACCTTACCCTAAACTCAGCTTTGTTTGTCAAAGCTCAGGATAGAAGAGTAAGCACAACAAGCTAATTGTGGTCTCTTCCTTTGGAAGTTGCCCCAGCTGGTGATTTACTAGCACATTTTTAAGATGTGACACTCAGATTAAACACTGTGCCAGATGCACATAATGGAAGAAAAGCACTACTTCTCAAGTTTTAATTCCTCACGTGTCCTTTCGACTGCTGCTCCACACCTGCACAGAAGTTTTTGCAGCATGATCTTTAGTAGTTTTTAGGATTCCTGAGTAGCAATATTGTAGGACCTTTGACTACTAATGCATAGGCAGAGAATTTGTCACTGACTACACTGTTAAACATTGTATTTCATGGGCTGCTTAATCATTTAGTACTGGGACAGAGCAGGTGTTGTCCTTGCGGTTTTCAGTCTGTTTCTGTGATCGTGTATTGATGAAATAATGAAGACTAATAGAGATGCCTTAGTAATCTCCATGATAAACTCCTTTTCTTGCAAAAGCTGATTATTTGCTCCTACTCTGTTTCCCCAGCCATGAATCAGCTATTAAATCCATGAGATCAGCCTCCCTACTTTTTCTGAGACAGTTAGGTCCTTTACGGTGCAAAGCATGAGATAAAAAGTGCTTCTAAAAACCACGACACATTTTATCAACTAGACTGCCCCCTTTGCATAACTGGCCCCTCTAAAAGATTTAGGAGGCACCGCTTTTTCTTACAAAAGCTTTGTTGATGTTTTCTGAATTCAACATATTTGTTTATTTTATGGTTGAACTTTGCTACACCTTCAATTAATCCAATAAATAAATTAAACACAATGACTTAAATGCTTAGAAATATTCTTTTTGGTGGCTTAAGTTATCACTTGATTTGCTGACCTCTTCTGGTACCTATGACAATTTATAAGACTAATAGTTTCTTATACAATAAAATCTTACACTAATTTATTTAAAGGATTTGTGCAAATAAAACACAATCCCGGCAAAATCACAAACTGGTGTGGATTGGAAGCGACCTTTAAGGTCATCTGTTTCCAATCCTCTGCCATAGACAGGGACACCTTTCACTAGACCAGGTTACTTTGGAAATTTTACATCACTTTTTTCAAATCAGAATATTCCAGAGCTGAGTCCTCCCTGCAGAAGAGCAGCAGTGCTGAAATCCCCTAATGCCTCTCTATTTGCAAAGAGGCACAGCTTCCTACTAAGTTCTGCTCTTTCAGCACTTCTTTTACACCCTCAGCTGTCTAGTCTTTTCTCGAGACTTTAATGTGCTTAAAAAAAAACCCCAAATTCACACCTGTTTCTTTTTAAAGTTATGCATCCAAATTTTGTTATTTACCTCACTAAGGACATCTACATTTAATGTGCAAGTGTTCCCCCTTTTAAATAAAATTTCTACTTTAAGAAGAAGCTATTGCTACTTTGCAATAGTTTCTTTTAAACTGTAGCTTTTTTTTAAAAGGAGAAGACAGTTAATATTTTTGTTAATACTTTAAACATTTATTGTGTACGTCTAAAACAGTGCCTTAATAGTAACTGAGATCTGTCCTTTACTTAAGGATGGGCTTGTCAGCTCATCCACTTATTTTTGGACTTAAAGTGCACAGACTCTTAGTTTGTATCTAAATACCCATTTCTTATGTACACTGCCAGAACTAAGATTACTTTTGACAGTTTTCTCCTCTCATCTGGATCTTTAATTAACTTTATAAAATCTTTTCATAAAACACAGTTTACAATGGCACTTTTAGGAGGAAATGCAACTATATAAACTTGCCAGTCACCAACATGAAATCCCTCCTGAAGCTACATGAAATGCACCCTTACTGCTCAGAAAAGTGACATATCAGCAAAGTAAACTTCTACCAGTGTTTTCCCATCTAAGCCATTGAGCTGAATACGTACTCTCTCAATTTCATGGCATTTCTTAAGTGCTTCTCCAAATTTGTTCATTGCCTTGTAGGCTTGTGCACATTCTGTCTGAAACCACATGCACTGCATTTCATTAAGGTTCTCTACTGCCGAGGTTCCTTCCTAAAAACAAAAACAGCATTATACAAAAAATAAATCTCATTGGAGTCATCCGCTGCTATTTCTTTTATCTTGTCCTAATTAAAAGCACAGTTGAAGAAAATGAATGTTAAATCTCAGAACTGGAGTCCTGAAAGTTGGAAATGCCACAGTTAAAATTGACTAGCTTTGTTGATTAATATAAAAATACAAATATAAAAATCTTTGTTACACCCACTGGAAGAGTCAGAAAGACACAATGAAGAGAGCCAGGCAGAGACCATTTCACTGTGACAGCTGCTGATCTTTAGGTTAGGAGAGACCTTCATTCAGTGTTTTTAATACTGTGTGCATGTAAGTAACACATGGAAAAAATGACAGAAAAGTTCCAGCCCACAACAAGACACTGACACCTGCAGGAAATCCTGCAGGATTCTTTCCCCCCCTCAACTAAAACTGCCATGTGCATCTTTCAGAGAACTGCTGATTGAGCTAAGCATCCTCAGAGTAGTAGTAGATGATTATTTCTAATGCAATCAGTACTAGAGAGTAAGGCAAGGCAAAAAGAACACTTTAGTTTGACACCTTCTGGTTCAAATGCTTCCTTTAACATCATCTTAGAGATGCTTAAGGCATTGAGGGAGGTCAAATTAACCTGAATTCATAGTGGGTTTGCATCAAAACTCCCACACAGAGCTACTGAGCATACATGAAACAGAACTTTCTCTCCCCTCATGTCTGCCTGCACAGAGCCTTCATTTCACAAGATCCTTCAGGTTTCCTTTATAAATACCATTCCCCTTCTCTCCATTCAACCTACCTTACATTCCAGGTTTCTCCTGCTCTTTAAGAGAGGAGAAAATGGGACAAACAAACAGAAAAGGCTTTACTTTTGCAGGTAGATCCCAACAGCTTGTTGCCTGTCTCCCACAGAGAACACACAAATGACACTGCCAGTATTCCAAAACTGTAATTTGACAAATAGTCTGGAGAGACTTCACTGAGCTGTTTTGACTTGCAGTTATAAAAGAATAATACCAAAGTAGTACATTTTAAAAATAACTATGTGTGACCATCAAACCTATCAAAATGGGGCTCCAGCAGGGACAAAAAGTGACGCATGAAATCATGCAATTTCCATAACACAACATTTTAATTCCAGGTAACTGGTTCTGGGTAAGAACATGGAAAAATAAAAGAGGTGTAACATGCAGCTTTCCTTTATCACTGATAAACACGGACTTGGGGATGAAATGCTGTTCACACAAGGAAGACACCTCACAAAGGCTCTCAGCTGTCAGCCACACAAAAATTATGTTCCAAGAGACATCCGAAATCTCTAACTTACTGCCATTAGAAAAAAAGAGTCATGGACAACTTTACCAGATCTCTCAAGTATCCTACAGAACCAACATTAAACCCAAAGATTATTGTGCAAAAATTATTTTCTCAGATGTTCTCTCTAAAACAGGCATGCTGTATTTTTCCTACCTAGCAAAAATAACCAAACCCAAGCTTTATAGAGTTTTCACTTATTCCTATGGCATCGTGCTTATCCAAGATTAATTCAAACCCTGCTATGGACTACCATAACTGAAGCAAGCAATCATAGCTGCTCTGAAACAGAATTTAAATATAATAGTGAAGCTGACTGCAAAGTTAAAAAAAAAGTTATTCCACAAGGGATTAGGCCCACATTATTCCAAAGACTTCTAGTAAAGTGCAACAAACCCGTGTAAACTTAGAACACATTTCTTCGGCTTCTTTAATGGAGTTTGCTTTCAACATATATTTTGCACATTTGGAGTTGATAAATCTGTCTGCTGTGTCCAAAGCCTGAGCTTCATCCATCCACCTTGCAGCTTCTTTAATATTTCCAGCATGCTATAAAGATAGAAATTTAAGTTGGATTGAGTAATTGTAAAACACACGTTTTATCTACTCACTGCTTGATATAAATAGGTTTTTCTTTAGACTTTTAAAAAATAAATAGCTTACTTCAAAAGCACCTTGAAGGAAAAAAAAACCAGTTAAATACCTTTCCTCATGATGGAATTACTGGTCTTTTAGCACTGAATGTTTTTCCTGAAAATGCTTAAAGAACTAGTTTGGATAATCCCATTCTGATACAATATCATAGTGCACCCTGAGAAATTGTTTTAAGCAGCTACAAAAACAGGGGGTAAGAAAAAATGAAAGACTCAATTTAATTTATCAGTGTGGTTTTTAAACTAAGAATTCACATTTCTACTTTACCGAGTTAGAAACCTACAGAGTGGATTTTTCATATGCAGCAGAAAATCCCATCTCAAATAGCTTAACAATACCCTTACCTAGAAACTGACTAGAATTCCTAACAAACAAATAACCTTTGGTCACTAAGAATAAAGCCAAACTTACCTTATAGATTTTTGCCTTCACAAGGAAGAGTTCTATCAAAGTGGGAGTACTTTCTATAGCAGCATTTATATATTCTAGAGCCAGGGATGGCAGTCCAATTTTATCATAATGCTGAGCCAAGTAATACTGGACCCAGAGTAAAGTGGTTGGAGGTTCTTCTTTACCATCATCTGGCAGGAGCAAAATGGAGAGGGGTTGTTTGTTCAGTTTATTACTAAAGCAACATACCAGAAGCAAAATGCTCTAAGCACAGCCACTGAAATTAATTCTGTGTCTCTATCAGACCTAGGAGAGCTTTCAAACTACTGGCTCTAGGTACGTACACAAGCTTTTAAGTCCATCCAAGACCTAGGCATATCCTTCTCCTTCTGTGGTTTTAAGGAAAAGGGAGTTGGTGGGTCAAAGGCAGATGCACTCTGTTCCAACTATTTGCTTAGGGCAGTCAGAAATGCAAGACCTCCAAGAACACAAAACATAGTCCCCAAGAAAAGCTCCAAAACTACACTTCTCCTTGAAGATTGTACTATCAGTATATTGCCTTTTGTTTGGCATTTCTGTAGTTATAGATTTGACACAGCTGTCAAACTTCAGTCTTCTGAACAGTGATAAACTCAAATCTTGAAAACAGCGTACTTGAACTCAAAACTGCAAAGACATGACAAAATTCACAGATCCAGGAAAAAAATTTAGAGCAAGTGACTATATTTTGAATACAGACTTTCTATTTGACGGCTGGGGTTCAGTTCTGCATCAGGGGAAAAACAAAAACGCCACATCACCTTTGTTTCTTCACTCCCCATTTCCCCAGCTCTGAATGGACACACAGTGCTTATAACCAGGCACTACTTCCATGAAGCCCAACAGGCTCAGCACTCACCATTTGGGTTAAATAACCTGCAGCTTCTTAGAGAGGTTTCATAACCTATCACGAGCTCTTCTATGATTGCCACCTACACATACAAGACGAGACACAGAAAAAAATAACCTGTAGGCCAGATAGTATTTTATTTCAACTTGAGCTACTTGGTGTTACCCAAACTAGTTATTTTGGTAAGAAAACTCTGTAATATCTTGAATTACATTCCATTTGAGAATGTACTCAATCTCACTTTATTTTTAACAAATTAAAACCAGGCCTCCCTTGGTGAACGCTTACACAGCTTAGAATTACTAAATTTTAAGTTTTTTACATTTACCAACTTGGCAGATGTATGCCCACATATGTACTTCTTTTTTCTCTCCACTGTATCAGGTCATCTAAAGTAGTGCCCATGGAGAGAACACTGAAGAAATATGGTTTCCTTCATCTCTTCAATACACTACAGTTATGAGGTAGAACACATAAAAACTGGTTAGAACACTTACCTTCTCTTTGTCTTTATACAATGACCTCAAAGTATTGAAGACTGGTGGGCAACCTTTGCTGAAATTCATCCTTAAGAACTTGTCCAGACATTCCTTAAACTTTTCACCTTGAGAGGAAAAAGACCTGTTGATTTTGTTTTACCAGACATTACTCATCAATTGCAGATTGTTTATACCTTTAAATCAGAATCTAAGAAACACAAGTGTTGATCACTACCTGCTCAGCAAAACATGCACTTACCAGACAAAAAGTTTAATGGTAATCTTCTTGGAACTAGTCCCCTTGGGTATTTAGTCCAGGCCTCCTCATAGATCTTTAGTCTCTCCATCATATTAGCTGGAAGAGAATTTTACAGTTTACTTTCCCCTTCCATTCTGGCAAGAAGGAAAAGGGGAAAGTGATTCATACCTGACTAAAAAAAGAATCAGAATATATAACAACTCTAATATAATTATAATGGCTTCCTAAAGAACAGAATTTCCTCCTTATTCTTATTAAAACTAATAGACCTTGAATGACTCCAAGGTACCCAGTATCTGCTAATTCCTCTTCCAGCACTAAAATACTAACTGCTTATCTCTCATCTTAAAAACAGCTCCTGCCTTACTGCTGTCTAAAACCTTCAAAGAAGGCCATTCAGTTGTATTAGCTACAACATAAGATTAAGCTAACAGAAGCAGTAAAGGAAAAAATCAAAATTAAAACTGTCATCTAAGAAATAATTCTATTCTTTCAGCCACACACGAAGAGTATTGCAATTTTATGATTCTATGATTTTAGATAAGACAGGGTAACAACAATGACAGAAATATTTCCTGTCTTTCTTAAGGAACCCCAACATTATGACAATATGTACACACTCTGACTAAAAAGCAAAATTTAAATGGGGACTTTTAAAATAATAGTTTTAGTATTTGAAGCAATACAAGCTTTTCATACACATAGTAATTTTAAATATATAGAAAAAGCTTATTTACTACAAGATATCAAATCATTACCTGGCTTAAGTGCCTTTTCTAAGCCTTTGTAATAAGCCCAGTTTTCAGGATTTCTTTCTTGCAGTCCCTTGTAGACTTCAACTGCTTCTTCAAGTCTGCCAAGCTGAAGCAGGAGTTCTCCTGTGTGAAAAACAAGATGGCTTAAATTAAGGTAACAAGGTACTAAAGCAGTGTAACATTTATCCCTCTACACTAAAAGACTGGATAATCCTTAGCTCCATCCAGATTCTAATTTCATAGGAAAAATAAGCACTACATATAGCATTACAAACTACTTGACAGATATGCTTTTACTTTGACAATAGCTGCAGTGAAAGTAAGATTTTACAACTTGGCCCATAATTCCTAGAACTTACTTGAAAATTTAATGCAAAATGCATATGATTTGGCTTTTTTTCCTCACTTACTGAAGTGACTTGTTACTTTAAGTGCAGTTTTTTACAGCAGAAGGCAGTTAAAAGCAGCACATGGTATTTGATGCATACAGCATCTTGAAAACCAAACAAACTGCAGAGCTGCAAGAGAATGGTTCTTCAATCTGGTATTTCATGAAACTTACTTCAGTGTTTTTAATCAAGCCATTGGTTAGATGGATGAATTTTCAAGATTATGCCAACAAGTTTCCTTTCTGTGATACTTCAATCCAAATTAAAATTGATAAAGTAAAGATTAGCTCTAACAATTGTGTAAGCATCTTTGTTAATGCTGGAACTGCAAGAGGAGTAGATTTCCTATTTCACAATGGAAACCTATTTAACAAAGCTTTGCTATTGGCAAATGTTAGGCATGAACAGAGGTGAACAATGTAAGTCTAGACTAAAGCAAGATTTTTTTACCCAATTTAAAAGAGGAAAATGCAAATTTACCTTTCTTCTTCCCTATGTCACACAATTAACATGCAATTTTGTCAAGAGATGCTGCTTTCCACAGTTAGAGTAACTTGAGGACTACACACAGAATCTAGTGCCCAGGAAAAAGTTCACTCACTGAGAATGACAGAATTCTTTCTCTGAGGTGAAAGATAATTTTTTTCCTATTTAAGAGCAGCAAATGCCAACACAAGTTTCAGTGTTTTTCAGTTGTACTTCATCCACAGAGGCTTTTGCATGTGTGCTTAAAATTTGCACACACTCATTTATTACAATAGAGAATACACAGCAGCCAAGCCAGTCCAAACAACACAATGGGAGCTGTGCCCAAAAAATTAATCACATGTACCCTGCTGAAAGCACACAGACTGCAAAGAGTATTTCCATCCTTTTCTCTGGTAACTTCCTAAGGAGGTCTTGTGTTTTGGTCTCAGGTTTATTTTTAATGAAGTCCTATTTACAAAACTTATTTTCATCCCAAACTTTGGACCTTCAAACCCTAAGTATGTCACATAATACATCAACACAGAACATAAAGTATGTCAAAAGATCCTTCAGATAAAAAAATAAAGTCACAAAAAACCCCCACTCCTACCCCCAAAAGTCCCACATCGTGTTTCAAAAATGATCTGTGATATTGTAGTCTCTATCTCCATCTCCTTTTATATGCAAACCAAGTAAGATATTCAGCTACCATGGAGAGTCATCTGCAATCAGTTTCCTTGAGGAAACACCACACCTACCATTACTGTCACTACTCAATTCCTAGGTTCCTTTTGCAAGACAGTGAGATTACTATTAGCAGAAATAAGAACTTGCTACAACATCTACATGAACAAACCAGAGTAAAAGATTTCTTCTCTTTAAGCAATCATCTAAACAGATTCCAGTGTGAGCCAAGAACAAGCAGTACCTTCAATTGATTGGCAGTTTCACAGAAAGACTGTACAAGCATCAAGTAGAAGAGGAACAAAGCACGCTTTAAGAGAGTGCACCCGTTAATAGAGCTGCTAGAATGAACTTGTATCACTCTGCAATCCCATCTGTGGAATATAAGCTACACTACTCTATTGATCTGTTACAGTATTATACACCAGGTTTATAATAATACAACAGAAGCTACCCCAGCCTCACTGAAGAGTCAATTTCTACATGCTGCAAGGGTGACTGAGAACATTTAAAAGCCTTCTGCTGTACCAAAGATGATTCTTCCTTTGCAGCACGTGCTATCCTTGTCAGGGCCACTATCAAAGCTGTAACAGCACAGGGTACACTACTCAGACAGACCTTCAGGACACCACTTTAGGATCTCCTGTCTGAAACACCTGGCTGCTTAAAAGTTTCAGAACAGCATGTCTGTACTTCACTGATGTCTTACCAACTTGGGAGAAGAGCATGACAGGGACTGAATAAGCTGTGAGACAAGCAGTCCTTTATAACAGCAAAATTAAATAAATTCAGCTAAAAATAAATCTGAGTTCCAAAAGATGGGAAAAGCTGACAGTACAGACATCCCATTGTATACTATGTGTTTAAATGTATCTTCAGAAAGTGATTACCTTTAGTTTCTTCAACAGCCAGTTTATCACAGATCTGCTTTTCATAGGTACAAAGATGCTCCAAGGCTTCTTTAAAAAGCCCTGCTTCCCGGAGAACTTGGTTTTGATAGAGCAGCAGTTCACTGTACTCATAGTCCACTTTGTCAGGTGATGTCTACATAGGAAAGGCAGACACAGGACATAGATCAGCCTTCTAATTCTAAAATTTGGGATCAAATTCATTTGACTAAAGAAAGTTTAGTCATGCATGAAGTTTTCTCATCATGAAAGGAATGTTTTATTTTTGGCCTTAGCAGCACTCCATATAGCAACTTCATGTTCTCCTCTTACCTGCTGTGTCTTCCTAAATTCCTCTAAAATTTTTGCTGCCATTTCATAGTCTTCCAGCAAATGGTAAGCAATGGCATAACCGATCCATGATGCTCGCTGTGCAGGTCGGAGCTGAAGCAACTGGTATCTTGTTTCCTGCAAAAAAACAGCTGCTAATTTTACTCTGATACTCTGTAGAATCCATTAGGCAAGATTCTGTCTTCAATATTCTAGTATTTAAAAGTCACTGTGAAATCATTTTGTATATGCATTTTATTAACCAGAGAAAGAATAAACTTTGAATTGCAATGGTGTTCACTGAATAAAAAAGTAAGCCTTCACAAAATAACATGTCCAACCAAATCCTGATGAGTCAGACTAATTTTGTTAATGCATGACACACATGCTTTTCCTGTCTAACCACTTATGAACAGAACATAATTAAGGATACTTGGTTTGAATTGCAGGAACATTTCCAGTGTTTCAAATTAACCTTGAAAGTACATATGTATTTAAATAATTGGAAGTGTTCTTAGGCAACACAGGTCACGCAAACACATCCCTATTCTTTGGCAAGAGGATAATTACAGCTGGAAAAGACAACAGATTTGCTTGGTATCATGCAATTTTAATGCTATAACTTGTTTTGTTATAGACTGCTGAAAGGCATTTTCAAGTAACTTAAAGGAAAAAAGTTACTTCCTATTGAAAAATGCCTAAACTGTCAAAAGTAGGGATTAACAAAGAACAAAAACTAGTTACAGCTGTTTTAATAGAATGATGATCACTCAAAATATTTTCACATAGTGGAGGCTGGAATTTAAAGCAAAGGGGAAAAAAACAACCAAAACACAATCTAATTCCCAGTTTTGAGAGCAAACTCACTTCTTCAGCGACCAGCATATGATTAGCCATGAACTACTGACTTCTAAGCATCCTAACATTTAATCCTTAATGCATTTGGCAACCATGTGTTACTTGTATGTTTAGAGATTACAAAATTTGCATTCACATTTATCCAGAAGCCAAGAAAATAGAAATTTGCAAACACATTTTGCAAATGTGCATTTTGGCAGCTACACTAAGTTTTAGCTATCTTGTCTTGGCAAAAGCAGAACCAAATTTCTAAATGAAAAAAATTAATATGAAAAAATCAGTGATTAAGAATTGTCCTGACTCAGGAATAAGTTCTCTGAGGACCTGTGCTAGTTGGTTCCACACAACTCTGAGCACAGAATTTTCTCCTGGCTATAACTAATGTCACCCTAATTTGAAAAGAAGTATTACATGAAGAAACCAACTAACGTGTTTTAAATACCACAACTTTAGAGGTGCAAGGGAAACCTAAAAAGATGAAAACCTGACAAAAAAATTGAGCTGTCACTCACTAATGCCCAAGCTGGCAGGGAACCAAATATGATTTTTCATGCAGCACACTGCTTTTTCAGTTATTACCTACTGCTAAGAGAAAACTGGGGGCCACTGATGTAAAGGTGGAGCGATATATAGTACAAAGCTGCTAAAAAATACAAACTCCTTTGCCTGAATAAAAGTCAAATTCTGAACACATTGCCTCTTACCTACAGGAATCCTTTCAAGAAAAGAACAAGACTGGAGATTGTCTACAGCTGGGTTATACAGCACCAAAAAAAAACTCAATAAGGCAAACAATTCTGCACTGAGCTGAAAACGCATAATTTAATTTGCCATTAAACCTTTGTATTTTATAGAAATTGCTCAGTAGCACATCTGCTTTTACTTTCATGAAGTGAAAGAGTGGCATATAGTTTTAACACTCTGGACCTAACCATTTTTTCTTAAAGTGTCATTAATCAATCTGCCACCTTTGCTGCAGTTCCCCAGATAATCATTAAATGCAGTATGCATACTCACCCTGTACCCTTCAAGATCCCTCATTTGAATCTGTAGCAGAGAAAGGTCTCTCAAGATTTGAAGATTGTCTTTGTCCCATTTCAGTGCATTTCTATAGCATTTGATGGCTTCATCATACTTCTTGTCTGACCTCTGAAGAAGGCCATAGACATGCCAACCTGGAAAACTCTATTAAGGCTTCCTCTGAATTTGAGCAGGGACAAATGAGCTCCAACATGGCAGTGACAGAACAGCTGACAACAAGCTCTCAAGCTCTTTTATAAATGGACAGGAACAGTACAATTCCTTTTGTCAGGACTTTGCCAGTTATAAGTATACATTCTGTATAATATGCTGTAAACGTTACTTTTCACACACTGGGGGAGGAAAAAAAGTAACAGGATCTCTGAAAACATTCTCAGGCTTACTCAAACACAATTTTATACAACTGAAGTGCTGATAGTTCCTGAACTCTAAGTGTATGAGCATTCTTTTAACAATGTAACAGCAACCACTCATGCTTCCAAAGCAAATCACATGCTTAAATGCTCACCATGGGTTTACAGTTGCACATTAATGATAAAAAACACACACTTCAAGCCAGAAAAATATGTAAGCTAACTGGGAGCGTAAGGACTGCAAAGCATTTGCCCTTTGGATAGCTTAGACAAAATATTTATTGGAAATTGAAAATTCTGAACTTCCAGTTTGAAGTTTAAACTTTTATTTTTATTTTTAAACTTTTATTTTTTATTTGAAGTTCCAGGCTTTTATTGCTATTCTATGAATCAAGCATATGCAGAAATCAAGCTTTTCAATTCATCAGCAAAAGCCCTGTTTCAAAAAGGATACAGACATGACTCTTCAGGTCATTCCTTAGGCCTCTGCGCACAAGTTCATAAGCTTCCTCTTTCTTCCCTAGACAGTTCAGTGTTAGTCCTTTCATTGCCAAGGTTTCTAAGAAAGAAAGAAAGAAAAATATTAAGTTGTTTAATTTTTTATTCATTTCATGGGTTATTCAGTTATTCATTTTCATGGGTTTTAAGCTCCATATAGCAACCCTAAACATAGTATAAATGCAAATTTAGATTCAGTTCTCACTATCAAGATTTCATTATTTTCTCACATGGAAAACTCTACTGTCAAATTATTCACTTAAGTATATCATACACAGCAATAAACCTTTTATAGTACTTCCATGAAAATATGAAGCAATGCTTTATTTTAAACCTGTCTGTTCTACAAGCTTTTGGAGATTTTTTTTTTTATTCACAACTCTGATATTTCTACACTTCCACCCATACCAAAATAGTTGCAAAAAACCTACAAAGCATTTCTGAACAGTGCAAAGAGGCTTTCACTAAGTAGCAAGAGCTGACTAAAAATACAGTGAAGGAATAAACACCTTTTTCTTCTTTAAAAATACGACTATTCCTTCAGAAAAGCAGCAGCCCACAGATGACAGAATACCGAACAATATTCAGCCTCTTCCTTTTGTTTTTCACTTTTATGTGAGTGAATATCGATTTCCCATGAAAAGTGATTTTATTAATCCATACCTGTATTGGGAAACTTGCTCCATGAATCTTAGACTTGAATGATAAAGAATAGGAAGCTCTGACTACTGGTAAGATCAGTCTTTAAAATGACAAATCTTACCAACAGTAAGTGCTTAATACACGTTTCTTACTGCTCTTACTGCTTTATGGGCAAAAAGTTAACAGGGAAGGGTTAAAAATTTAAAATAATTACTGTAAAGTACAGTGAAAAAGCACATGCCATTTGAAAACTTACCTCCATGTTCTGCAAACTTGGGATTGGAAAGGATCTGTTTACAGAACTTCAGCCCATTTCTATACTGCTTATGTTCATAACACCTCTGTTGAAAAACAAAATAAGTTTTTTCAAAAAATTTATAGAGTGGAAGTGTTCATGCATGCCTGAAATGAAGCCTCAGTACAGCTACAGATGTTAGAAAATGTACTAATATTTTAATGAATCCTCTTTATTGAGCTTCCTGTGTTTAAAAATTCTTTCCATTGACAGGAAAAAAAAAAAAAGATGTTAGCAACACCATGAGTTTAAATGTAGAAGTGAAGACATATTATCATACAGCAGATTCTCAAGTAGGACACCACAGGAAGCTTAAGTGCCTGAAGAGATTCAACTCTCCCTTAACACAAAAGCAAACCTTAAGTTTTAACACTGGTAAGCACTGAACCCACTCTGGCCAATTATCCTGAATAGAAACCCACCAGACAACCTCCAACAAGCACACAAGCTGGAAAGACATAAATCATGTATCTCATACACCCAAACTTTCAAAACTAGTATATAGTAACATTATCTTGCCATACTGGAAATTTAAACATTCCTCTACTGTTTTCTTAGTCCAACTGTTTTGTCCAAGCCTCATTCATTCTGCAAGGTGACCACAATGCACTGCAGCACACAGCATGACCTTTTAAAACCAGTTTTAGTATTTTATTTATGTAAATATACTTCTTGTGCTCATATTTAAATATAAGGCAGAAGAAATAACATTACAAACACCAATTCATATATTTTTAGGTCACTTCAGCAAATGCTTGGAACCTCTTACATTTAATTTTTTTGTAATGAAATAAACATTTAAGAGCCCAGGAGTACAGGAGCACACACTGACTGAGCACCAGCCCAAATCCTATTAATCCTGTTATTAATTACAAAGTCATTCATAACAGGATCTCACTGACTCTGGTTGATCCATTCTGGTGGCAGGATGGTGGACAAGGGTGTAAAAATTGGGTACAGCTCAGTTTTCAGGGCCTTCTAAATAAGTTGTTGCTCAGGATTCCATCTTTCCTCACACTGCTCCAAAGCAATTATCCAAGGGCATTCATAAGCACATATGGACACCATGTGTCCTCAAACCATTCTCAACAAAAATATTTAGGAAAGACCCAAGAGGTCTTCCCTTTAAGCAAACGGTTCTAAAAATAAAACTGTAAAAAGTTACATGAATGTTAGGGGAAATGCTTAAAAAAGAAAATGGCATATTTCAAACTTCTGTGTTTTATGCTGCTCTTTATAATGAAAGATGACGTTTAGTGTCTGGTTTTCTCTTGGAAATGCCAACAATAAATTTCAAAGGTATAAAAAATGGCAGAACACTAAGCGCATGTATTGTTTTCTACTATTAAAACCATACAGGTGAAATAATATGACTGAAGACCAAGATGCATCACTAACCACCTATCTTGCTCCCCCTACACTGTCACCCTTGGGAGAAAGGGAATTGCTCACATGGAGCAGGGAGAGCCCAGAGAGAGCAAGCAAGACGTACTCAAAGAGGAACAGATCAACAAAAGAATTCGATGGTTTGACTTGAGCAGACCTTCAAAGGCCATCTAGTTCCACCCACCCCCATGGGCAGAAACACCCTACAGCAGGGTGTTCAAAGCCCCATCCAACCCTGACTCTGAACGCTTCCAAAAGACAACTCCCTCTGTTCACCAAGGGCAGGAAAAGTCAGCACTGCAAAAGAACATTTTAAGGGTTAGGTAAGAGGAAATCTGTACAGGCAACTTTTCTTTTTTTTTTTTTTCTATTAAACTTGACTGGGTATTACTTACACCTTGCAGTCATTATCAGCTTTCAAGCAGCTGGCTGAGTCACTATAATCAGCCAACTAGTCAGAGCTGACACTTTTTTTTTTTTTAATTGAAACCATCAGTCATAAATGTTACAGCAAGCCTCCTCCCTGAAAAGCAGAGCTGCCACTTGCCCCCACCCAGGTAGTTGTGAAAAGCAGCAGAACCTGTCACAGAAGTGGTGCTGCCACAGGAACTGAAGAATGTGTCTGCAGTAACTAAGGCACTGACACAAGCAGATGGGGCACTCTGGATTTTTGCAGTCTGGCTTTGAGTACAGCTTGCTCGGATAGTGGCTATGAACGTGACATCTTATCACTAAATGGTTCCATTTAATGTATTCTAACAACCAGGCTCTCACCTTGAAGTTTAAGCAAAGTCATATGGGATATATGTTAAAGACAGGAAATATTTGCACATAAAATTTTCTAGGGTGATACAGAGCTTATAATGCAAGGTAGTTTGGAACAGAGCGAAGTCACCGAGAATTGTAACAAATTCTTCCTTTAGGCTTTATGGAGGAAAGATTTACAAGTTTATATCCACTTACATCTCGTAACCCAGAAACTACTTGGATAGGCCAACAAATTATCAGGAAACAATCTGGATATACTTTTATCTCCAGAATATAGCTCTGTATATAGACAGAGCTGTGTATACTCCCCAGTGAAGCATCAAAGGTCTCCTTTGACAAGTCAGTTCTAGATCAAGGCAAGTTGGAATGATTGCCTGTCTACAATTTCACCAAGTTTTCTTGTTAATACTTTCAAGGTTATTTCATTCTGTTAAAGCAAACACTTCAAACTGTGGTTTTTTATGAGTTTCCTTATTCTGTGTGTGTGTTCTATGAGCATACTGTATGTTTTGACAATGGAAGGAAGGGAACAAATGAAAATTGAGGTCACATTTAGTTCTTCAAAAAAGAAGAGACTGCTTCCTGATAGTGGGTCCAACAGCATATTGAGATTCCCCTGCCTGAAGCTGTGCACATACTTAACTCATCCTCCAGAGAGATTATGGACTAGCAAGCTTAAATTAAGGTGTGAATGAGACACAATGAAGCCAGGATAGAAGCATATGCAACCCCATGGCTGCTACAAGCATCACTGAACTTATAGTTTCAAGGAACAGACAATTCAAACAAAAATATTTTAACAAAAAGGAGACGGAAAATATACACACAGCCTGGGAAAGGAGATCCTTAAGCAAGTAAGTAGTGTTTGAGTGAGAGAAGAAAAAAGAACAAGCAATTAAATTAAAAAAAAAGAAAAAAATCACAGAAGCAGGAATGGTGACACGTCAAGTATTCTTGGGACAAAGATATAGGCTTCCTGGAAACAGGAATTTTATTCATCTGGGTAGCTTGTTTCCTCCCAGATGAATAGCTTGTAGCAGTTATTCCCAGACCTCCAGTCCTTGCTTCAGGACAGATGTTCTGCAGAAGTAACACATTTCTCTGTTCCAGAGATGGCTAGAAGAGCACAGTTGCCTGCACTAAGCTAAATTCCTGCACATATAAACTTCAAAGCCAGCAGGGAGAGTGTGCTTGTGATGCTTGACAGACAAGTGCTGCAGCTACAGCTTGTGCCATCATGCAATGTAGAAAACATAAAAGCTAAACTTTAAAAGAGTAAGGTTAAGAAGGCTAATGCTTCAGAAGAACAGAATCTGACTCTGCATCAGTACTGAATCTATTACACATTTTCTGCCCTTCAAAGCTTTTTGTTTAATAAGTTACCAGATCTTTTAAGACATCTAACAAACTTTTGTATACATGCTGTGGCCAGAATTAAAACCTATTCTAAACACACCAAGATTCTTTTTATATCCCTTAACTAATTTTCTATCTTTATAGGAAGGAAATAACACCTGCTTTAATACAATTGCACAAAGAATTAGTAAGATGAGGCAGGCAAAGTCTGATTCCTTCCAAATCATGCAAGACTAGAGGAGGTAAGTGACAATTTGCATTTACATTGCTTCCCCAACACCAAGTATTTATTCAATGGATCCGAATGCACAGCAATTACCAGACAGACTGCCATGGAAATTGTAAGAAAATGATGGCCCATATTCTCTAGAATTCCAAGTCTGAGGTGGAAGGAGGGCTTGTATTCTGATGTTCTCTAAACTGTATTAAGGCATCTGTGCAGACTCAGTCTCTGGCCAGCAGATGCCTTACACATGCACACGGCTCACTGTGTCAAATGTGAATAAATTCCACCCCATTTCTTCTTTGGTGGCTGCCATGAAGAAAGGTGAAAAGACTCCTCCTATTTACAGCTTATCTACATCTAGTCACAGCTCATGGCTACACGGAGTTTGTTCCCCCCTTGTCCCAGCTTTCCATTCTTGAATCTTCTCCCATCTACTCTCTAAACCTTGCTGCCAAACCTACAGGTAGTGAACATTCTTGAACCAGGTAACCACAAGGTTGTTATACAAGGGCCATGCTACTGATTGCAGTAGCACTAAGGGCTGCTTACAATAGCAGAAATGACTTTCATCCAAACTTAATTCAGCACTGTTTTCTTTATATACAGTATAAGCAAATACACTGTCACAAGAGCATTTTAGAGGTTTTATATTTTTGAAATTTACAAAACTAGACTCTGTAACTGTTTGCTACTGTGTTAGGTTAACACAATCTGGCTTTTAGTGGTGGCAGAGGAAGCCACAGAGGCTACTTCTGAAAAAAAATCCTTGAAACTTCTACTATGCCCAGCAGAGCCAATTCCTAAAGGTTCTGATGACTGAACACCAATTCTCCCTTGAGTTGGAGAAAAGGAAAAGGTGAAAACACGTGAAGAGAACATGCTGACATGAAGGTCGGTGCAAAAGAGGGATGGGGAGGGGGAGGCGCTCTGGACATCAGAGCCGAAATTCTTCTGCAAGCCATGGTGAGGACTAGAATAGAACAAATTGTTTCCCTGCAATTCATTAATTGCATGGGGGGGATGCAGAATTCACTGGCAGCCTGTGCAAAAAAAGTGCTTGCACTGGAGCATGTGGATCTCAGCTGAAAAGCTGCGATCTGGTGAGAGGTCTGAACAGAGAGAAAGAACCCTTGCTTCTGGAGATAGAGGAAGAAGACCTTTGCTTTTATACTAGAACAACTCATCCTTAAAAGAGTGTACCCCATGAACCAAATGGCCCATGGAAAAACAGTTGTAGGAAGAGCGCTTTGCCTGTGGGAGGGACTCATGCTGCAGCAGGTTTGGGTGGGAATGCTACCTGTGAAAATTCAGAACCACGTTGCAAGAGTTCCCAGAGAACTGTCTCCCGTGGGAAGGGCCCCGTGGCAGAGCAAAAGAGACTCCTCTCCCTAAGCAAACTGAAGAAAGATTGTTTAAAAGTGACAAACTGACTAAAACCATGATGTTTTGTCTCCCTGCACTGTCAGTAGGAAGGAAAGAAGGGCTGGAGGAGGGAACAGGTATTCTAAAGGTTTTAGTTCTCATTATACTCTTTTAAGTCTGTTAACAGATTTTTTTTTTTTATACCTTTTTAAGTTTTATGACTGTTTTGCCCTTAAAATGCTTCTTCCCAATCCTTACCTCAGCTCATGAACTCCTTTTTAATTGTGCTTTCCCCCCCTCCTCTGCTCAACTATACCAGAGGAGAATGAGTGAATGATTTTTTTGTGGGTGCACTGGCATTTGGCCAGCATCAAACTCACAACAGCTACCTATAAGCCAACAGTGTATTTTACCTCCCAAGTAATTCTTCCTTCTCAAACTAGACATTTTAATGGTCAAATACACGTGCTTCCAACTAAAATTAAAGGATATTAGGCAAGTGAAGCATTCTGACAAGCAGATATGTCCCTCAGGGGACATAGCACACAGCAAACTGGACTCTGCCATTTACACATGAAGTATTTTGCACATATTCACACCCAGGAGTGCAAATCCTTTTATCACAAAGCAGTCTTCACATCCTCCAAACATTTGAAAACTAAGGTAAATTATTTAATAGCCATCCACACTTAAACATGCTACTTATAAGAAATTTTATAAAAACTACACTGCAGACTGAAGTGTGTTGTATGTTCAGTAACACCAAGAATTAAGATCAGCTCAACAGCTCTAGCTCAGCATAACACCAGGTGTTACCATGAGCGTGATTAGAAGCTTCACAGTGAATCCACACTGCCACCAAGTAGCACTCAACCTACACAAAGAATCACCTCAATCACAACATCAAGTAGAAAACTCCCTTTCAAGCAGGGCCACTTGAGAATCAATACACAGGTACAACCTGGCTGATTCAAGAGTGTTTTAAAACTAATTTGCAGCAGTGAAAGAAAACAAAAGCACTCACAGGAGTCTATCCAGCCTGGATTTTGCAGCTGATTAAACAGGTGAGAAGCAGACCCAGAAGTGTTTCATGAGCAAGATGAAGACAGTCAGAGAAGACCAACATAAAGGAGAAACCACCTTTATCATTTCACCTGCGAGCATGCAAGACTAGAGGTTTTTCCTCAAGAGTAATTATCAAAGATTAGAAAGTACCATCTATTCCCCAAGCTCACAAGTGGGAGCACTGGGGCATTATTGACTGCTTTCTTTTTATTCTTACTTGAATCAGCACAAGAAAGAGCAGTGTGAGAATTAAATCAATATAGCAGAACCAGGTGGGTGGAATGGGATCACATTACCAATTGTTATGCCGTTTGAAATTGAACAGAAACCAAAAATAGTGTGTAATTTCCATTAAAGAGACAGAATTTTAGAAAAAACAGCATAAAGAACTTTTAACTGTTTTCTCTTCTAAGACTCTGTGTTTTACCAGGTCACACTTTTTACTCCAACCTAACACGCCGCATCTGCAATTTAACTGAAGTAAAATGAATGTAAACTACCTAATACCCCAATACTTAAAAACAATCAACCCAAACCAACCAAACAAAAAGCCCCACCAAAACCCCCACAGGAAACCTCTTCTCACCCAGAAATAATGCTGTAGAAGTAAGCATCCTAATTTAGTCAGGGCTGTGACAGACCAGGTGAAGAACATGATTTTCTTGAGATTGAGCCCCAGAAGACATCAAAGCTGCAAACTGAACTTCTCTGGAGTTCCCTGTACTCAGCCCCTCTCCTTCAACAAGTGACACAGCCAGTGTGACCATCAGAGGAAACATATTGCAGACCATTCCCCATCATACACAGAAGTTACCAGCACAGCCCATCTACACATGGGCACAGGTGAACATTTTACTTGCACGGCCCCAGGAAGAAAAGTGCAACGAAGAAGGGGCCGCTCAAACAAAACAACTCACAAACTTGACACTGCTGTCCTCTTCCCCAGGGTTCTGAGGCTTGAGCCGATCCATGGTGGAGGAGGAGTTGGACTAGATGACCTTCAAAGGTCTCTTCCAACCAAATTATTGGTCCCCAAATTATCCTATGATTCCACAACAAACCCTTTCAACTACAGCAGTGTGCTCTTAGGGGATCCCACAGTTTCTCCCAGTGGCAGTCATGGATGTACACTTGGGGCATCCCATGGCAACACTGGCAACTACGATGCTGTGAGATCTCCGGCAGCAGGAAGCATTGGAATCCATGGCCTTTGAATTACCTAAGGTGTGCATATCCTGCACTGTCAGTGCACATCTGCCACTCTGATTCTATCTATTTCTTCCAGCACGGTTCAGAGGCAGCACTTATCAGACTCAGGTGCTGGGCAGCTCAAGGCTGTTTTCCAGCACAATTCCTCTCTACAGGTAGACGAGACCAGGTCAAGCCACTAAAGCACACTAATTCAAGCTAAATGCAGTAAAGAAGATGCTGAAAGCTGGAAGCATTAGGAGCTACTACTCACCATGAATTAGTGGGTTCTTGGAGCACTAACCATATGAAACAGCTCAGCAGCTCCAGGCAAAAGATATTCCACACCGATTCAATTTCATGACAAACACAAGATATATAAACCCAAGGACTGAAGAAACCACACAGATCTTGCAGCTGTGTTAATGCTGAAAAGCTCTGGAGCAAACTGGCATCGTTTTCTGCTGTCAAATTGAAACAAACTATCCTCTTTCACTGCTCTAAAGTGTTAATTAATTGAATTGTTCAGTGTAACAAACAGCCTCAACAATTGCCTGGTTCAAGGGATTAATAAATCCTCCTCTGCACAGCATGCTTTACTTTTTGTAAGTCACTGGTATCTTCCTAACTAGCACTGCTTGGTAGCATACAACCAGAGGAATAGAAAAGGTTGAAATTCACATTAGTTAGGAAGAATCTAAGAAATACGTGTACCTTTTCATTTAATACTAAGGCAGAAAAAAAATCTATGCTATGTCTACACTTTTGAATTGGTCTTATTTCTTTATTCCAGAAAATTCAGCTGGAAACAGGAGCTGATAAATAGTTAACTGCAGCTCTTCTAGAAGACTAGAAATCATACTTACTGAAGACAGACTTGCTGAAAAAAAACATTATTCAAAATCAGTTCTGTTGGCCTGTACTTGCTTACATTAATCTCTTCTTGGGGAGAATTACCATGAATTTGGCCCTGTCAACCAAAATACACTGACTTCTGTTCACAACCCTGGAGCCCCCACACTCAGGTTTCATCCCTGAACTCATCAAGAAACTGACTGTACCTTACAAGAGATCCAGGATGCACAGGGTATGTTTGGTTTTTAATGATCATCTGAAACAACAAATTGTACCAATTCAAATTCCAAGATGTGGCATAAAAATGTCTAAAGGAGCCTCGGCTGTTCTGGACTGAGACCAGAGCTGAAGTATCCAAGTATCTCACAAAATAATCCAAGATACATGGTGAGGCTACTGGCATTTTCTACCCATGTACTACACCTAGAGTACTCCTCGCCCTTAGCACTGAGATATGCAAGATGAGGTCTGGTAGCACTGAGCATTGAGAAATAGTTAAATGGGTCTATTAAGATAAGAAAGGTTGTTCTTTAACATTACAAAGTTTGCCAACTTGATTCTGTGGTATCACAAAAGCAAACAGAAATCCCTGTAGCAAGTCCCAGTGACCTTACTTTTAAGGGTGGCAGCGAATAATTGTTAATTTTCTCTAAATCCCCTATCAGCAAAATCAGAAAATGCATAATTCCTTATGCCCACTCCCGCTGCATTGACACAGTGCTGCTGCAGACAAGAGATTTAAACCCGAGACATCCAGATAAAGTCCAATCAACAAAATTTCATTACAAAAACCTTTCAAAAACAGAAATAAACACAGCTTCATCAAATTCTAACCAAAATAAAGGATAGTAGCATATAAATAATTAACTTCCTTGCCCCAATTAAAACCACTTTGGGTTCAATTAAGAGTATCTATAGCCTTAACAATGTAAGACTGGCTATAATCTTACAACTGACAATGTTTATGTTAATGAGTCTTTCATTTTCATCAGCAAAACAGATAAAATTATGCTGCTCCTTGGAAATTTACAGCAGTGAATCATGTTTTTACAATTTCTGACAGCTCCAGTGACAAAAAATGGCCTAATTTCATGAACAGGCTTTAGTAACATGTATTGCTCAAGTGAATCCTCAATGGCATCCTAAAGTCTCAAACAGTAATTAATTTCTTAAGCAGCTTTGAGAAATAGTTCTGAAAAATAAGATCAGTGATTCTGCTTAAAGCAGCAAGCCTATCCTGTACTTCCATTCCAATGTTTCTGCCATGACACCATTTCTCTTCCTACTACTACCGACCAAGTAGGGTATTCCTCTTTGCAAAGAAAAATGAAGTAACTGACATCTCAACAGACAAGCAATTGGAAGAGACATGTTAGTAATTCCATATTTCAACAGAAAGACAAGATATGATAAAATTCCAGTGGTGTGCATACTTGATTACTGTACAGCCATGCAAATGCAACAATGATTGCAAACAAACTAATGTACTCGGTTACCGATAAAAGCGAGATTCTGGAAATCAAGTCTTTAATCTTGAATTAAGATGACTTAAGAAGAGACTTCCAAGTCTTGTCACCTCAGCAATCTTAAAATCAGCACCTGAATTTCTATGACAGAACAAATTTTTAAAGGATTCATGCTGATGAAAGTGTTAGTAAAGGAGAAGCACCGGTCTGTCTAGTTTCAAAGTGCAGGGACAGGGAGTAGATTCTGGAATGAAGAAACAGGAAGATGGCCCAGCACGAGGGCCTCGGCATATTTACAGCAGAGGCACGGAAGAGAGGTTGTTCAACAGGCTTTTTATCACCAGGAAGTTCCTGCATCACTTAGTAGAGCACTTCTCAAAGCCAGCATGGAAAGGAAGCCCACCAGCTCAAAGACAATGCCCTCAAGCACTGCAATGTGAAGGTGTAAATGACCACACGAAGAGGAAAAGTCCCTGTCCCACAGCAGACACTCTGCTCACTGCAATGCCCCACTGCAGCACACGGGTCCTGGCTGTGCCCAGCCTGCACAGCACCTAAGGAAAGGATAGAGACAGAAGATGAACAGCTTCCATATGTCAAAATGGCCATGGCTAATCCCCAGTCCTGAACAGGGAAACTGATCTTCACACAATGCAATATACACCAGCTCAGGCCAGTAGGGCATTTCCTTCCTTAGTACATGACTTCTAGAGCACAAAACAGAGTTGTGAGCCAGTGGAACTGTTTAAACAAGGACTGCACACACTCACACAGAAAACACAACCACGTTTCACTTCTGAAATACCTGGACTTTTTTCCTCTTTGCTCATTAAAGGCTAAGCTCACTATGCATGGCGAAAAATACTTGCACCACCTTAGCCTGCCAGAAGTCCAAGAACTTCAGCCTGACGTTTCAAGAGACTGAAAAAACTCTTCCATAAAATATATGGCACCCCTAACAGCTTTATATTTAATTTTTCTTCAACACCTTTTCAATAAATATATTCAACTTCTACATCCAAAGAAAACTTAATTGAGTATTATCTTTGGGATTTGTGAAATAAAACTGAACATCATTGATGAACTGTACCTGACCAGATACAGCGGATGAATAATTTGGCAAAATTCCAGGAAGGGTTAAGGCATGTTCATCAGTTATATTTAATTAAAAATCAGTCAATCTTACATCCTACAACTTCTAGTTCTACAGTTGATACTAAGGGGGATGGGGGTAGAAGGAAATGGTGCACATCTCTTTTTCCATTACTTCATGGTGTATCCAGCCTTCTGTGTACCAAAATGCCAACTTAACCATTACTGTGCTCTGTTTACTATTCTACCCTTTCCCCTGCCTCCACCTGAGTTATTCTCCAGTAACTTCTGCACTGGCTAGAAATTATGTGTGTTCAAAACAATCACAAAGACTCAATTGCTCTAAATTCCTCAGAATCTCTGGGCAGTAGAACATCTACTTGTAGACATAACTATAAAACAGTTAAAACTATAAAAACTGTATGAGCTAGACACTTTTTTTAAATGGAAGTGCAGGTTTAAGGAGAACAGTGATTGCTAATCCTGTGGGTGTTTTTTTTTATTCAAGCTAATTATGCAGATCTCTTTCCTGCTGTACTACAGGAACTCTGAATTGTAAAATGTCTTTCAAAAGGAAAAATGTTTCTGTTAGAAACTCTACATGCCTGTAAAGTGACTAGAAGAGGTTAGTCTAGTTACAGTGTGTTGAACAGGCAAAGACAAAGTGTACACACTTCTGAACTCAGAATTTGTCAGGTAAGGGGAAATGCTGGCTTGTGAGCAAACCCACACACATGAGAAAGGTACTGAACATGCAAGATGCTTACTACTGAGCCAACAAAACAACCAAACTCTAAAAGCTAATTATTGCCCTTTGCTATGCAAAGCTGGGCAGGTTGGTAACATTTGTGTTACAGGTATGTGTCTTAAAAAAAAAAAAAAAAAAAAAAAAAAAAAAAAGAGGCCTCAGGAATTGAAAACAAACACAAAACAGATTGAAAAACACCCCAACTTTATGCTTCACTTGCAAAAATACAAGGCACTTATCCACTTAGGTCCTGTGTTTATTATCTCCACGAAATTCAGAATGGGAATGGGTTTACACTTGTGTTAACAGCCCGTGTACCAGCAATGAGGTATCTGTAAGGCATTGCATCCTTTCAGTAACAGTTGGGCCAGCTCCCAAAGCCTCTGTTGAAAAACCTCATGCAGGCATGCTGAACAGGACACACGGCCTGGCTGGGCCAGGAGGCAGCAGGGATTCACCCAGGAGCACCTCCTTCCCGGCAGGGCGCTCAGAGCTGCAGCTCTTCCTAGGCTGTCCAGCTTCCCACGGAGCACTACAAGGTGTGGCAGAGATACAAGTGCTACAGTCTCCAGAAAAGACGTGCAGAATGAGGAGAGGCTGCAGGATGACAGAGATGTGAAGGGAAGAGTGAAGGCACAGAAGGGAAGTAATTTTTCTTATGGCCTGCACTTAGGACTTCCTAAAAGATGTCTCGCTAATTCGAGTCAAACACATAACTAAAACTTCACAAAGTAGGGTCATTATCTGTAGCAGGACAGACAAGTAGTTCATTAGCAAAGTTTTCAGTGTGATGAAAACCAGCTTTGAGCTTTTTCTGTTCACCACGTGTTATAAAGATACCACATCACAAGGCAGTCTTAAATACCAGACTACACATCTGTCTCCCAGGCTCATCCCTGTGAGACACAGGAAAAGATCACAATGCCACAACAGCTTTAGCCTATCCAGATAACCTCAAACTCCACTTTTATTAAAGACCTTCAGCTTAAAAAAAGGCATACAGAAATCTGCTTGCACTGGGGCACACCTTTTCTAGTCTGAATCAAGTTATGAATGCAAGGCTGCTGAGCCAGCACTTTCTCCAAAGACACTCTTTTTCCTTATTTGTTCCTGCCCTCCACACAAGTACTCAGACACATCCAAGCAAAGGGAAAAATATAAAAAAAAAAAAAAGGAAAGGAACAAAAAACCAACCAAACCCGCTCAGATTGAAACAGGGACAAGCGCCTTGATTCAGTGTACCCTATAATCACACAAACCATCCTCAATGCAAAGGAGGATGCAGCACTGAGCAGCAAGGCCAGACCTGCCCCAGCCCATAACACATGGAAAACTACACACTCAGTACAAGGTCATACCAACTCGAGAGCATGACTGAATCCTTTCAAAGATTTATAGTTCGTATTTACTTTTTAACCCTAACTGAAACTGCATGTCTCATGGCCACAAGCCTGTGCATGGGGCTTTCTAGTTCTACACGCTCAGTTTTCACAAAATATTTTGGAAACAGAAGTGACAGAAGACTGTACACATCCCTCCCACTTAAGAGGCAGAAGTTTACAGAACCTTAAGAGTGCTGTTGCTCCAACAGGACAACAGTACTCATCTTACTCCTGATCTTTGGAATGACTCAAAATAGCAGTCTAAGTCTTTCTGAAAGACAACGTGAGATTTTTAGACAAAACCGACTTTTCTGAGAGAAAACAGCTTGAGCTAGATACAGAATCTCGTAAATAAATCCACTGAAACTGCTCACTAACAAACTTAAGACACTTCCAATTCAACCCAAGTCCTTAGAAAAATAATGTCCCAGCAACACCGCATGAAAGCTCAAACAAGATGTAGCTGAATTGGGCCCACTGTGCTGGTATTAGGACTGTAGACCATCTTAACCTCATTCTGGAAACCAGGCTTCTTGCCTAAATTACACTGAATGCTCTCTCATCCATATGCCAGCCGCCACCCAGCAAAATCGATTGACAAATTTCCATAGGAGTTGGCTGCAAATTAAACTTCAAGAAGACTTCAAAACCTTCATCCTTCTCCACTTCTTCCTTCGAAAGCCATCTTCTCACCGACCAACAAGCATGGCTATTACCTACAGCAAAACAGCGAGTTATAAAAGAAAAAAAGAAAATAAAGCGAACCCAGGGCGGGTGTTCGGCAGGACGACGGCTCAGCAACGGCGAGCGATGAATGAAGCGGCCGCGGGGCATTTCCCGGAGCCCGGGCTGCCTCACCGCGGCCGGCGCCGGGACCCGCCGGGCGAGCGGGCGGACGCGGCGGCCCCGGCGCTGCCCCGGCCGGGCGGGACGGGGCGCGGGCGGCGGGCGGCGCTGGGGCCGGCCTGCCCCGGCCGGTGGCGCCGGGACTCCGCTCCCCGCCGGCTCGGGCTACGAGCCGGGGCCTCCTCAACGCGCTCCCCGCCGCCGAGCCCGGGCCTCCCGCTCCGCCACTCACCAGGATGCGCTTGAAGAGCGCGTTTTCCTTGGGCGGCAGGCTCACGGACGGCATCCTCCCCGCCGCCGGCTCCGGCGCCGCCGAGGGGCTCCGAGGAGGAGACTGAGTGGGCGGGCGGGCTACGTCCCGTCTCCGCCGCTCGGCCGCAGCCGCCGCGAGCCTCCCCGCTGGAACCCGGCCGCTCCCGCCGCCCGCCGCCCGCGGGCCCGGCCCTTCCCGCTCCTTCCCGGCCCCTCCGGCCGCCGCGCGCGCCGGGCTCCCCGCGCCAGCCCCGGGCGCGCTCACGTGGTCCCGAGCGGCCGCCGAGCCGCCGCCAAAATGGCAGCGCGGCGCTTCCCCAGCCGGGTCACGGCGGCCCCGCGCATGCGCCGCGGCCCCGCGCCGGCCCCGCCCCGCCGCTTGTGCGGGCTCCGCCGCGGAGCCGCGGCCGGCCCGGCGTGGTTCCGGAGCGCCGGCGCCACTGCCCGGTGCCGGCGGCGGGCGGGAAGGAGCGGAGAGCCATCGGGCTGCGCGGGGCCCGCCGGGTCTAACGCGCGGCGGAGCTCGCCCGCCCGGGCGCCGGGGCACGGGCGGGGCGGGGTGGTCCCACCCCCGCGGGCGGAGCCGCGTCCGGTCGACAAGATGGCGGCGGGCCTGAGGGCGGTGAGGCGCTGGGGGCTGGTGGCGGCACCGCCCAGCCTCGGTGAGCGGCAGTGGCGGCGGGAGGAGAGTCCCTTGGGGCAGGCTGGTGGGCTTTGCCGCGGCCCATTGACCTAGGGCCGCGGGAGCTCTGCTGCCTGCTCAGGCGGCGGCGTCCCCGCCAGCCAGCCCACCTCTGGCGGTAGAGGAAGCTTCGGCGGTAGCTTCTCTCCTTTTCCTGTTTTTAATCGAAGCCCATGAGTTATTCTTAAATCTTTCATGTGTTTTAAGTTGGTGTTGCTTCCAGGCCGGGGGAGGGCTCGCCATGTCTCGCCGCGATGGCGCTGCCGGCCCTGCCCTGGCAGGCTGTGCCCGTAGCGCGCTTGGTTAGCGGCGAGCGGAGGTGGGGAAGGCCCAGGGCTGGGGGCCTTAGGCAGGGGACAGTAAGAGGCATCCTTAGAGAGCAGAAGATGCGGCGGGAAATTGTTATTGTGGCTGGGGAACGGGCAAAAAGCACTGCTTTGAGTTGTTGGCAGCCCCCCCGTCCCCTCTCCGGCGGGTCAGGGGGCGTGAGCTGCGGGATCAGTGTTACCGAGACCGCTCCATCATTGCATTCCTTCGGGGTTTGTTGTTGCGCTTTGGTTGTTTTCCCTGATTGCACAGATGTCAGTAAGAACCTGGTAGCCTAACCCTGAGGAATGTTAATGGATTTGTAATCTTGTGCCTTTTTAGCTTTTACTCGTTCTGCGTTTGCTGTGAAAAAAGCGAATAATGCCCAACCGAACTGGCTGGGAGTTGGCTTGGCGTTTGGCACCAGCGCTGCCTTGTGGGCTCTCGTAAGTGTTTTCATTTGGTTTTGTTGAACTCAGCTATTCCTTTAAAATCATAATAGTGGCATGAATGCAGTGACTGCAAGCTATTGAGTTTACTGAGGAAATGTGATGGTCATAGCAGGTCTCAAATTTGAAGCATGATTATGTTCATTACTTATGTTTTCCCAGCTTTATGTTGTGCTGTTATTTTAAGAAATGAACAGCTTCTTAAGCTTCTCTCTGTTGCAAACAGAGAATTAATTCTTCAAGCCTGTTGGATTAATGCTTTGGCATTATTTTCCAAAAAGAGAGAAGACCTAGGGATGTGCCCAGATAATGTTGTATTTATCAGACTACCAATGTGTTCTCTTCTCACTTTTCAGCTGGTTAAGGTGGTTTTAGCTGATTTCAATAAATTAAGACCCCTTTTTCCTGAGCAAAGTGCAGATGTAAGATACTCTCTGTTTCAGAGAACTCACAGACTTTATGGTGTTAAACAAGCAGGGTGCAGTAGCCCTCAGGAAGAATCGTGCAGGATCAACAGCACTCCCCATGGTGACAGTGTTTTCAGGGTGGGATAGATTCCCTTTGGGGTTTCCCCCTTTTTTGGGGGTGATGAATTAATTGGCACCCCCCCATGTGGTCAAGAGAAAATGTTTGTCCTGTGAGGCATTGTTTTCACACCTTTTTCAGCTGTTAATTTAGATAGGTTGTGTTCTGGACGGTCCCAGTTACATACTGGTTTGCATGCTGATAACAGGTATTTGATACTCTGTAAACTCTCTTTGTTGTCTGGATCCAGCTGTGAATTGTATAGCTGTTTATAATATTCTGCTCTTTTGTAGCTTATCAAGCAGCATAATGAAGATGTAATGGAATATGAAAGAAGAAAAGCACATAAGTGTAAACAATGTTCATAGTAAGTATGCCCATACTAATGCTTTTGACTTAGCTGAACACAAATTCTGAACATCTTTGACATCTTTTAGGAGTCAAGATACTGAACTGACTTAGAGGTTTTTTTTTTTTCTCAGTACTTTGCATTTTGGATTTTGCTATTCTTTTAAATCATTCCCAGCTTTAAAATGGTAAGGTGGCTGATCTGTATTTTCATATATTCATTTGTGTGTGTATTCCCTTTTAGCTTTCTATCTTGAACATGCAAACTCTTAGAAAATAACACATCTCTTACAGTGTCTGCAATAAATACAGGTTGTAAAGCCGTACCTTATAAATGGCTCAGTGGCAAGGAAACAAGAGTGACTAATGATAGCTTATCTTTTCATCTTGGTTTTTCTTTTAACCTGTGTACAGTGGGGTCTGTGCCTGTAGATGTGCACCATAGGGCAAAGTGTACGTAGTCATTGTCCCTTTTCAGTAAAAAAAACATAATTTGTGTTTCTGCCAGCTAAGAAGTCTTTGGGGATTATGGCCTCAGAGGAATTAACATGAAAAAAATCCTTATACTATAGAAAAACTTGTGGTGCTGTGGTTATTTTTCCCCATAAACATTCCTCTCCAGATAAAAATGCAGGATGTTATGAGATGTTTCTTGCCACTTTCATCCCATCTATTTTTCTTATTGCTAAGAATCTTTTCTTTTCTTTTCTTAGGCTGATGACATGGTCACAAAGAGATGTGCACTACAGAGCCAAGTGTATGTGGTTGTTGTCCTACGAATAAATGAGCACAGAAGAAGTAAAAAGTTACCTAATTACTTGTATGTTCATACATTTCATGTGCATAATTATAAATAAATTATAAAGTCTAGAAGAAACCTGAAACAACTTTCTTTACCATTAATATTTCATTCTGCTGGTCTTGAAGTTGTTTTATGTTTTGATTTCCATTTCATAGTTTATCAGTCTTATTTTCAAAACTGTGTTTGTTATTCTGGAAGGTATATTATAAAATTAAACATCAGTTCAGATGAAGTTCAGTAAATATTCCAGAAGTGTACTCTTGCTCTGCCATCACTTTCACTGTTAAATTTATAAAATAAGCAAATGTAAGAATAGGATCTGTATAAATGCTAAAATATGCATTTTCCTGTGAGCATTTTGGGGACTGGCCGTGCCTGAAAGGTGCCCACAGAGGAAGGACTGCACAGCCCGTGTCAGTGTTGGGTGTGAGCACTGCCTTCTGAACACTTCTGCCCTCTCTGCGTGCATCAAGGTCAGTCAAGGACAAAGGCTGGGAAAAGGCCGGCACGGCAGAATGTGATGCCATTAGATGATCATTAGGGAACAAAGAGGCTCTGTATAGAGAAAGGAGGAGAAACAGGGCTACTGCCTAACAATGTAGGTAGGACAAGGATAGCTGCACAGGTTTGACCCGGAGCCGCCCTTCACTGTGACAGTCGACATGATCCCAGAGCGATTCACTTGGAGCGTCTCACTGCCAGCACCGAGTGCCTTTGGCACCGTGCTTAACCCGAGTGCCCTTCGCCGTCAATTCAGTTGATTTCTTCTTTGGTTTTTTTTTTTTTTTTTTTTTTCTCTTGGAGAAATTCCTTTTTAAGTAAAACAGTAGTTCCTCTCTATCTTCCCTCTCCTTGGTCCGTGCCATCCCAATTATCCCGGGTCAGTTGTTGCGGTCAGTACCGAGCGCCGCTTACCTGCCATAGGGCAGGTCGGTGTGGGCAGCCCCGCGCAATGTGCGCTCCGCTTTCCCCTCCCGCCGCAGCCGGGGCTCCGCTCCGTCCCCGGGACACGGGAGCGGCGTCCAGGTGCGCGGGGCGGGGCTGCGGCTCGGCCCGCCCCCGCGGCACCGAGGCGGGACCGGGCTCTGCCGCCGCATCCCCGCCGCGACGGACAGCTGAGAGCCGGCTTCGTTCCGCTCCGCCACCATGTCCCTTTGCAGGGCCGCCTCGCAGGCGCTGGCCGCCCGCCTGAGCAGGGCTCCTGCCGCCGCCAGCCGCCTCAAGCAGCGTGGTACGCGGGGCCGGGCCGGGGAGCGCTCCCGGGATGCGTGGCGGGGCGCGGAGCGGGCGGCGGCGGCCGAGGGGATGCGCGGAGGTCGCGGGCGGCGTGGGGCCGGGACAGGCGCGGCGGGGGCGGGCACGGCTGCTCGGTCATCCTGGGCTCCGGCACTGGCCGCTGCAGACCCCCGGCCCGGGACCCCCTACCCCCGCCCCATGGCCAAGCGGAGGCCGCCGCTGCCTTCCCTTCCTTATGGAATAGCGGGGTGCATCCCCCCGCTAGGGCAGCCGGAGCGGCGGGGCCTCGGCACGGCTGCCGGCCCCGGTGGGGAACGGGAGCAGAGCCGGTGCGCCACAACCATGGCTTTTGGCGCATCAGGGGTTGTGTAACCACGGGCAAAAAAAAAAAAATCTGCCAGCCGCGTTGGGCGATGGCAGCTTGCTGATCACTGTCCTATAGCTGGCTGCCCCGGCGGGGGAGGGTTAAGGGCACACTGCTGCTGAACGAAAGTATAAATGTATGCAAATCCATGAGGATGCCCGGCTATTGGAGAAGAGTCTGAGAATTGTGTCATGAGACAGATGATGCTAAACATAACCTAGCGCACGATGGCAATGTTTTGACATTGAGATTATTTTTGCAGCTGTCAATTGCAATACTCAGAGCTATTTTATTTTCCATGAGCCCTTTTTCAATGAGACATTTCTAATCTGGGATCAAGTCACAAAATTCCGCAGAAAGCTTTGTTGACCGAGAGAATTACGTGTGTTTTTCATGGCTCTCTTTTGAGGGGTACAGATGAATCCAAGACTGTAGTAAGAGTCAGTTTATAACAAATGAATGGGTAGCACTGCTGTTACAGTTAATATGTATCAAGTCAGGTAAAAAACTCTGTAGTTCTACCTCTCTGCTCTGTTGGCCAATTCATGAGGTGAAGGGTATGGATCAAAGTGGGAGCAGTCTGAAAGAACATGAATTCAAATTAAAAAGCTTTTTAAAAAATTCCCTGTTATTACCCTGAAGCGAGAATTCATTACTTCTGCTGATCATAAGGAATAAGGACAGATAATTATTTTACCTACCTTAGTCAGGAGCTTTTTATATTCTTTTTTTTAAAAAACATTCCTTAGTCTATATAGACTGTGCCCAGTACTTGGAAGCTGATGGTAGACAACACAGTTCACAGAAAAACACCTCTTAGGAAGAGCTCAGCCATGGAGCACCACACCCTGTGTTACTCAGGATACATTAATATGCATCAACATCTGTTTTTATAACCTTTTTGAATCATCCTTTCCCATACAGGCTTCAGGTTCCACGATTCTTTTTTGTGATCATATTTTAGCAGCACTTTACATCACTTTCCCTAACGGTTTTTGTAGCACCTCCTCGCCAGATGTCATCTGGGAGTGTTCCTGGCTCTTCTAGAGACAGCACGATGATCTATCTCCTTGCTGGTGTTGCTGCTTTTGGTGGTTTATTTTATGTAAGTGTTTGGGGATGGAGCTGTTTGTGCTTTCTGAGCTGGCATGGTAAATAAGGTGTGTGCTGGGTTAGGGTATGGTCAAGAGGCAAACCATCAATGAATGCAGATATTGTAGCTAAGTGCAGCCTAACTTAGAAATCAGCTTAAGAGGGTTTAGTGAAGGTGAAAGCCTATTGCTTGCCTGTTGTACTGTTACTTTGATAAGTAGTGCTGGGTCACTCTTAGTGGAAAGCATGTTTAAAACTATGTGAAATGGATGTGTCCATAGATTGAGTAAGGCACCTGTGTCTAACCCCTTGCCTTGTCTTGTCAACCAGAAACATAAGCAGTGTTTCAAAGTGGGCGAGGCAGATGTGAAATAAGCAATCTGAAGCTGCAAGGGGAAGATAGGAACCTTGTTAATTTGGGCACAAAAAAGGAAGATAACAGCATTAGTTACTTCAAGAAAGCATGTTAAAGTTTTTGTAAGCATCTGGTTTTGTTAAGCTTTTCGGTAACCATTCTCCTCCCTGCTCCTAAATGTATCTGATTCTGTGCTTCACATCCCTAAATCCTCCGTTCTATAGCTTACCTCTACCCCTCTACCCCAAGATCTGAGATAGTGCCTAGCACACCCCTGAGACGTACATATTTCCCTGTCCCACAAAATAATTCTCTTGAATGGTAAGTAGCTATCTGTTCAAAATATCAAACATGTATGATTGCATTTCTGGATGAATAACATAGTCTCTTCCTGTCACATTTTTACCACATTACAAAAATAGAAATCTTAATGTAATTATCTTTTAAAATGCTGTTTTCAATTCCTGAAACACTGCAGCGCTTCAAAAGCTGCATGGTATATTGTATTTGCTTTCTAACAATGGAGAAATATGAAATACATATATATATTAGTTTAGCAGATTATTAATTTTTTTAGCCTTGCTTAGGATAAATTTTATATGCATTTTAAATGGGCAGTGGCACTTGCTTAAAATCCCTTCTCTCCCTCTTCCCTCTTTGTGTTTGGTAAATTTGAAGGGATGTAGCTGTAAATTCAGGTATAATTCCCTTTCAGGCCTACAGAGTAGTCAGTTCACCCCGCAGCAAGTTTGTTGAAAATACAAATATTCCACGTGAGAGAGCCGAGGAGCAGAAAAGCAATCCTTGGTCAAGAAAGGGTGAGTTGAGCTCCTTTCTCTTGTTCCCTGGGTACATGAGGATTTGGAACAGATTTCTATATTGTCTAATCAGGCTTTAGCACTGTCCACGTCCTTGTCTGAACTGTGTGAGTGGGACTGAAGGCAGAGGTGGTTGTACAGTATTGTTCTGTTAGAAAGCTCCTGCTGCACAAATTTTGGTAGTGGCCTTAATGTTCAGGCATTAATCTGGTCTTTGATCCACCTGTGGAGTCTCTTTGAATGGAAAGAGTTGATGTGTGAATACTATTAATTGTATAATGGGTATTTGATTTACTGGAAGCTTAATGAAACTTGACTGAATACATAATGCTGTCAAAATCAATTTTGTTCTTTTGTTTTCAGTGGGGGGGAGAAGATAATATCTTTCCTTAGTCAACAGGTTGGCTTCAGGCCACATGCCATCAGGAAATACAGTTCAATAGAGGAAAAAACTTACATAAAAAAAAAAAAACAAACAAAAACTTTCATTAATTTTTTGTCCTACAACTTTGATTTTGTCTTTTCTAATTTGGGGTTAGATGAAATGCAGGCATTACCTAAATGTATAGCAAATCCTTACTTAGCTGTTCATGCTTGAATAATTAGACTGTGTTAGTTCAAATACTTGTAATGGAATGTGGTACCTGTCAACATCAATTAGTGTTAATTGATGTTAATTTCGCATTAATGTAAAGGGTAGAACTTTGGCAAGCATGGCCTTGCTAGGAAAAGCAATTAGGAAAATTTCTTAAGGATATTTAAATATTTTTTGGCTGTTATTTAAAAGAATTTAGCATTGAAGCCAGAGCACTTGAAGCTCTTCCTTTTTTTTTATACTGTTGACTTCTAAGAATTGATTTAATATATTTGCATGCACACAAAGAATACATTTGAATAAATTATCAGGAGTTTAAATTTTGTCTTCAGTGTGAGAGCATGGTTTAAATTGTCTGCCTCTATAATTATTCCTTTAGAGGTCGTTAGCCTTGAACTTCTACAACAAATGCTTTAGTTTCAGAACATTAAAACTACAGACCTTAAGAGTTAAAGTAGTAAAATACCTTAATTTCCAAAAAAGAAAGCAGTTTAGTTTTAAAACTCAGTTGTTTAAATGAATGCTGAGAATTCAGCCACAATTTGCAATCCTTCATTGTCCCTAAAATAGAAAATGTAATGAGGACCAAAGTAGATCTGTCCCAGGGACCTGGTGTCCTGCTGTTCAAGACAGAAGTGAGGATTACCCTTATTGCATTCTGACTGCCATAGCTGGGAGAATGGGGAAGCATTAAGCAAACCTTCCAACACATTCCCAGTGATGTCTCTTTTCTCCTAAGGTGCACTTCTGCAAGGTACTGAGTTTTGGCCTTGGCCTCTCCACATGTTGGAGTGAAATACCCACAGCCCTGAGTTCTCAGCAACTGATCTTGGGCGCTCTCCAGACATCCCATCATCTGCTGCTTAATAAGTCACAAAAAGGTCACAACCAGTGGCAGATGATTGCTGCCTCCCTTTTTATTGATAGTAAGAAGTCCAAAATGTTTCTAAGGCCATTCAGTGAATACAGTTGAAACTTGTTTCCTGTATTATTTTCAATATTTGACTTCTGAATAAATGCTCAACACAGAGTTTTTAGTTGGACTTCTGAGTGGTTAATTCCAATTCACAGTACAAAACCACCGTTGAATCAGCTCCTTTTTAAAATCCTTCTTCATTCCCAGCTGTGTACACCCAAAAGAACAGAACATAAAGAATCATCATCAGTTCTGTTCTTACTTTTCCTACAGAATCCTCTGTGTGCATTCTCAAAAGAGTTATCACCCCTCTTCCTCCCCTTTTTCTCCTGTTCCCTGCACAGTCATATTTTTTGTGTTTACCTTGTCACAGAGTGTTAGAATAGTATTGCTTTTCCCAGAAGTGCCATTGCAGTTTCTTTCCCTGTGCATTCTTTAGAGTCAGTCCTTATACTTTTTCCCAGTAAGCATTGCTGATAAGAGCAGTTAAAAATTCTGTTCTCAAAGTATTCTGATATTTTTTTAGGGGCACATTAAATCAAGCCTAAAATAAGCTCTAAAGCAGAGCTGGTAACCATATGAAGTGATGGGTAGAAAAGCAGTATGCCAAGCAGCATGTTCATAGCATATTTGCTGCCTCTGGTAAAAGAACTTCCTAGGTGGAAGAACTTAAAGCTGGAGAGCAGCTGATCAGAGATTCTTTTGATAGGATTTTTGTGATTTCTCAGGTGGGGTAAAATCCTCCCCTTGTGCCTGAACCCAAAATGTCTATTACAGAGAACTGTACGTAGCAAACAAGAGAAAGAATCATACTAGGGTTCTTTGTTGATTAGAGGGTTGAAATGATATTTAATGGTATTTTAATTATTGATAACAGACATTTAGAAAGAGATCTGATAGCAAATTTTCTGTGGCTCGTTTTAACTGAAAGCTACTCTCAAATTAGGGAGGGATTTAAAAAGCCCCTGGAGGAGGCCTGACTCAAAGTACCAATAGAAAATCTGGGACATCATTTCAAATGTAAAATGATGTTTGGCTTGCAGGATGTTCTCCTTGCTTATTTAGTGAGTTTTGTCTTCCATTTGTTATTTGCGTCCTTTAAGATTGTTCCTGATTTCTTTCTTTTTTAGCTATGACTTTTCTTTTTAACTTGATGCAAGCTGATTCAATCTTTCTAATCTATACTCTGCTTTTACACTTTCCAGACTTTCTAATCTATGCTCTGCTTTTACACTTTCCAGACACAAGGGAAATCTCTTTCCAAACCTGAGGAAGTTAAATACAAACAAAGGACAATCGTTTACCATTGAGTACATTGCAGCCTACCTTGGGATGACTTTGTACCTTCTATTGTAAAACTCCACTTGTGTGAGACTTTTAAAGAACTACCTATGTTTGCAAGGCCAAACCATATTGAGCTCATTACTGAATCTGCTTTGTAGAAGGCAGTTCTGAGATGGAGAAGCTGGCTGTTCTGAATTAATGCACTCTATATTTGACTGTCCAATAAAGTGTACTGAATGCTGATCTTGGCTGTTAGCCTGTTCTTTGTGTAATGAATTAAGGGTTTTTTTTTTAAAACAATGTTTTCTTAAAGGGACATGATCAGGTTGCATAATGCAAAGTTTTGATTTTTACCGAGCAATGAATGGACTTGTCTTGAAACCTGAACACCAAATTACAGGCTTTCACTGGCATAAGAAGACCAGGAAATGAAACTGATCTGTTTAGTTTTAAACAGATACAAAATAATCAAACAAACTCTGACTATGTCTCTTTAAGCTCTTTTGTTTCAATTCTAACACAGTTTACACTTTGTTACAAACTTATTTCCAGTTCTGTTTTTTTTTCTTGCATGGTGAGTTGGTTCTAGTGGTGAACTTGTGATGAACAGTTGGTGTATAACTTTTCCTTTGTGAACTTGATGTTAGTGCATGTTTGCATGGTGGTTTAGCATCTCTGTTGCTTTGTGCTGTTCGTTTTTCATGACTTGTCTCGGTTGAATTTGAAGTGATGCATGACTGGGAAACACTGTTTTTCAGGTTCTAAGGAGTTGGACCCATAGTGGTGTAGACAAGTCTTTAAAAGGGACTTGTGAGTTGTAAAAAGAAAATAGTCAGTCATAAGTGGTCATGTATCTAAAAAAGTGAGCTCTGACCACTTGAAATTAGCAAGTTATTTTCTTACCTATATAAGACCAAATGTCCTATTCCCCACGTGGTAATTCCACAGAGTCATGCTCCCTCTGGCACCTGTGTGTGAACCATCACCGGCCCTTTCAGCAGAGTGCTTTGAAGCAACACTTGACACTGTCCTTTTTTATCCTTCACTGCACCCCCAACACTTGCTTTAAGCCACAGTTTCTTTTCTTACTGCACTGAAACACATAATGAAATCAGTAATTAAAAATATGGTTTCCTCATCTTATAAACATAGATTTTTTATGCCACATTAGACAATATGGGGGATTAATTATTGATCTTTTTGTTAATTCTGATCCCAAATCTTAGCTTTCCACTTTGAATTTAAATGAGGATGATGATGATAAAAAGTATTTGGTGAAATTTTTTTTGTTGCATGCATGCATTTTACTCTCTTTATTGTATTGAATAAATCCTTAGAAGGTGATGGAGAAGAGGTGGATGAAGTCACTGGAGCAGAGAAGACCATGGAAGGAGCTGAGGCAGCAGCTGCTGTGGAACCTGCAGCGCAGGAGGGGAGTGCTGGACCCACAGCACAGGATGAGCCTTCTGGGGTATCCCCAGAAGCTGGAGGGGAGAGTGACTCACTGGCTCCAGAGGAATCCCATGCCATGGAGGAAGCACAGCAGGAAGCTGCTGCTAATTCAGAAGCTGATGCTAATTTGGAGCTTGCTGATAATTCAGAAGCTGCTGCAGTTCAAGGTTAATTTATGAATGTAGTTTTTGAGTGTGTGTGTTGTGGGTTCTAAAGCTCTGCCTCTTACAGAATGTTAAGAATGAGCATTCAGTGTTCCTAATGGAGTTTGTCCTGCAGTGAAAACTGATTCAGGCATTAACATTGACATATCATGAGCATAAGGCAATTAAGTTTATTAAATCAGTGAAAGCATCCCACCTCTGGCACCAGAGTTACTGTCTAAAACAAGTAGAGTCAAATGTTTTATTTCCATACCCCATCCTATTTCTTAAGATATTAAGTTGAGCTTATAATGTGATCAGTTAAGCAGTTGTTTAGTGATGTAGCTCTCAAGGGTTTTTTAAGGAATCTAAACACTTTAGTTCACTAGCCATTCCAAAGATATTCACACTGAATAATTGTATCTGTTCTATCAATGTAACTTAAACAGGATCGTGCATAGCAAAGAAAATGCTGTCATGGACTCAATTCTAAGGATATATTAGACTAAAATTTTCACAACACAATAAAACTTCAAATTGTTGTTAAACACTGAAATTGGTAAGTGGCAAAACATTCAGTATTTTGAGCTGTCAGGGTGTTTGAAATATTTTGGTTTATTGTGCTTTTCAAAAAATTGCAATAATACAAATGCAAAACTATCCATAAAACGTGCAAGATACAGGATTGTAATTTAATTTGGCAGATTTAAAAGTATTTTTTAAATTTTCTTTTTACTGCTAGTCTTGAGAGGATATGTCTAAAACACAGATCAAACTGAGAATAAAAATATTTTGACTGCTAATCTAGGGGCGTTTATCAGAGCACCATCAAAGGCATTAGCAGATTTGGAATGATTTTCACTTTTTTCTTGGTGACTCCAGTGAGGAATGGATGCATCTTAATTGCCTTTTTAACAAATAAACTTGAGAAATAGTGCAGCACTTCTAATTGCTGAGTTTTATGAAAGGTCCATGTATGAATGTGATTTTCATTCAAATGCGATTAGTTCCTGTGCTTGTCTCTGAAACCATCTATTACAAATAACATTTTAAAACAATACTTAGTCTGATCTGCTGTCATACAGTTTATAGAAAGTAGAAGTAAGTACCCTGGCTGTGATTATTACTGCTTACATATAGAAATATTTTTAAAGTAGTAGTTAAAATACCTAGAGCCCTAAAAAATTCCATTTCTATGGAATATGTAGACCGCTTCATTTATAAAGGAAGTAGTCTGTTTAATGTTAAATTTGGTGAATTAGAGCCATTAAGAGATATGTTTAAAAATGTATTGCAGCATTTCTTGCTCTAGAGAGCAATTGCAAAATTTCCCTTTAATTTCATAAGCACTTGCTTGTGTCTGGAGGTGGTTGTGTATTCCTTTGACAGTGCTTATCTATGAATAACTGTCCATTGTTGGATAAGGTAGGATCTTCTGTATGGTAAATATTTCTGCCATTTTATTGAAGAGGCTCTTCCCTGAGAAAGGGAGGCTAGGATCTTCCCTGTGAAACATGGTGCATAAATTGATTATATATTAGGAATAAAGTATTTCTTGTGAGGGTGGTGAGGCATTGGAACAGTTTCCCAGAGCAGCTGTGGGTGCCCCATTCTTGGAAGTGCTCAAGGCCAGGTTGCATGGGGCTCTGAAGAGCCTGGTTTAGTGGAAGGTGTCCCTGCCCATGGCAGATGGTTGAAATGAGATGGTCTTTAAGGTCCTTTCCAACCCAAATCACTCTGTGGCGATTCTGGGATTAAGTCTGAGGATCTCATTCTGGACATGTTGATGTCATGTACTTCGCGATCACTCTTTGATAAGAAGGAATACGGCTTGTAATTGTTAGTTCCTGCTGGTATTTTCTGGAAGTGTATTGGAATAAAATCCCAATATTACCAGGTGGAAAGTGCCTGGGCTCTTCTGGCCCTTGCTGCTTGGCCTGAGGTGGCAACTGTGGTGGTTTCACCACAGAGACACCTCTGGCTGGCTGGATGCTGCAGCTGGGCACTGGAACCAGTCCAGGCCAGCAGGAACTCAGGTTTACCTCGGGTAAAAGTCCTTAGGCTAGGTGAAGAGTAAAAGGAAAGGATTCTGTGGAGGGTTATATCCAGACTTTTATTCCAAGGTCACAGACATCTGAATCTTGGTAACAGCTCCATTAGAATCCCCACCGCATGGTCTCAAGGTCCTTTTAAGCCCAGGGGGAGGGAAGGGACAGGTGAGGCATCAACCAGGTGGGAGGGCAGGGTCTCAGGGGAACAATGACACCTAGAAAGGCCAATGACCTTGGCGCTGAGGGGCGTCCTTGGAACTTCACCAATCAGATGAGTTGGCCCTGCTGGCCTGCTGAGATTGATGGGCAGCTCTCAGCAGGAGACAGGGGAGGGGAAGGGAGAAGGAATTGGCACACCTGGGAGGGACTAGGACAGGATGTTGCTTCACGCTGCAACAGAAGTGGAGCAGCTCTTTAGAAATTTTACTTTACTGATTTCTAAAATCTAGTCCAGACTTCTGTTATGCTGAAAGTTGTAAGAGAGTCTGAGGGTCCTCCCAGGTGCCTCCTACCAAACCTTGCTGCAGTGGTTTTTCTTGGCTGGGTGGTAAAGCTAGCTAGAAACAAACCTCCGGGATGTAAAATTGCTAGCTAGAAACAAACCTTTGGGATGTAAAATTGCTAGCTAGAAACAAACCTTTGGGATGTAAAATTGCTAGCTAGAAACAAACCTTTGGGATGTAAAATTGTCAAGAAATTGAAGCAAAGGAGTGTTCTCCTTGCCTGATCTCTTGGGTGCTCCTGGGATGTTATAACTTGCTCCTGAGCATAGCTGTCCTGTGCCGCTGTACCCCAGTGCAGATTGCTGTCAACAGCTGCTGGTGACAGGTGTGACCAGGGACTTTTTAAATGTATCCTTAAAATATACTTCTCACGTCTGTGCTTTTTCTGCTGCCTTGGCATTTCGCTGTCTTTACTGTCTTTGGGGCCTGTCTTTTTCAAAACTTTCTCAAAAACCCTCTAATCCTATGAATTCCAACGCCAGGGTGGTGACCCCTGGGGCCGTCCCCATGGTTCACATGAGGTTACACCCAAGTCCTGGCCTGGGAGGCGGGACAGGCTCCTGCTCCAGGTCCCCTTAGCACTCCCTGCTCCCTCGTCCAGCTCTCCTCATCCCTGCAGAAGAGCAGCAGGGCCCCCAGAGCAGCTCTTCCCAGGAGTTCCTGACCATGGAAGGAAGGCCAGCAGAAGCGCATGGCCTGACACACAGGCCTAAACCAGCACCCCTTTCCTCCAAGCTACATAAGAACTAGTTTCCATTGGCATCATGCTCACAAGAAGATGAGGGTTTGTTTCAAAAGTTCTCTGCTTTCTCTCTACCACTCAGTTCAGTGTCTACTTGCAGCCAACAGCTATTGTGCTTAAAAAAATTCTAATTAAAATCCTGCTGGATGTAACTTTCAGTTTTGGATTTAACCATCTTTATCATTCATGTTATCTCCATTTAGAGGGGAAAAGTAGCATAGCTCCACTTGTACTGAGGTAGAGAGGAATTTTCTTTCAGAACTTTGGAAAAAAACTATATATTTAAGTAACTTTAACTAGTTTTGTTGGCAACTTGGTGTTACTTCTGCAGATGAAGGTGTAAGTATTTTTATTGTTACCAGCGAACCTCTGCTTCTTCAAATGCCATTGTTCTTTTTAATCTATAAAGCTTTTAATCTAGAAAGCTTTCTCTAATGTTTGGAAGTGCAAGCTGTGAAGGGATGCTTGTCTCCAGCTCCTGTATACAGAAAATGTAAATGTATCATTTTACATGGATGTGCAGAAAACCCCCCACCGAAACCAAAACAGATACCAAACAAACAAACAAACAAAAAACCAACCCAGCCTTGGAGGTGGATGCTTAATACTTAATCAGGATCATTTCAGACAGTTAACAATGGTACCTGCCTGGAATGTTCTCCTTGCCTCAAGTTAAGCAATTTACAATCCACAATTCCAATCTGGAATTCTGTGAAATACTGTGACCAAAATAAGTACTGAACTATGTTACTCTGTTCCCAAGATTTTAACTTCCTCTAAATTCTAATTCTCTCTACCTTTTTATTGCTTGAGCTGTCACTCTTGGTCACTGGTTAAATTCCTGTTTTTCTCCTTTCACAGTGTAGTCTGTGTGTGGGACCATAAATTAAATTTTTCTCCAGACAAACCACATGCTGTAAAATTCACCGATTGGCAAACTGCTATTTGGATTAGGCATCTGTGACTTCTGGTGTTTGGGTTGCCACCATAAAGTCTTCTCCAACTCTGGTATATGGAGGCTTGAGGTTTTGGCATTATCAACTGAAATAAGAGAAGCAATTCACCCCAAACTGTGCTTTTCCAGATTTCTTCCTGACTTCTCTAACTGTTTTTTTAATCTGTTCTTTAAAGTATTGAAGGGCATGGTCTCTGTTTGTTATTTCCAAGGCCATTTGAGTGAATGACTGGGTTTGAGGCAAGGTTGTTGCCTCTGTGACTTCTGGTGTTTGGGTTGCCACCATAAAGTCTTCTCCAACTCTGGTATTGAGGCTTGAGGTTTTGGCATTATCAGCTGAAATAAGAGAAGCAATTCACCCCAAACTGTGCTTTTCCAGATTTCTTCCTGACTTCTTTAACAGGTTTTTTTTTTCTTTTCTATTCTTTAAAGTATTGAAGGGCATGGTCTCTGTTATTTCCAAGGCCATTTGAGTGAGTGCCTGGGTTTGGGGAGGATTAGTGAGTGAATGTGCCAGTGTTTTCCATGCTAAGCTGCAAACCCACTGCAATGGCAGCTGTCTGCAGCCTAGAGAAACAAATGGAGGCTGCTCTGCACAGGAGCTGCTGCTCTTGGGACGGGACTTTGGCTGAGCCCATCATACAGTGATGCCAAGCAGACAAAAGCACCTGATACAATCAGTGCACACTGGCTTGGCTTGGTGCACTACCAAATTCTGGGTGTGCTGACACTGGTAGTGCTTAGAAAATTACTGAAGAGTCCTCAGGGTGATTTGCAATTGCTCATAATTATTCAGAGGCTTTCAGAAAGATGCTGCTCAGGTACACCATTCTAGGCATCTGTTTGTGTGAGGTGGGGGAATGAGGACTTTTTCTCTTTACTGATTATGATAGACTGATGTAACTAAATTAGGCCCTAAGAAGTTGAATTATGTAAATATTATCATATGGGGGAAGTATCTGTATCTGGAACTGGTGTTGGGTAGTTCTGTTTCACATTTATCACTTTCTTTTATCTGCCTCTTGGATTGCTGCACTTACCTGATTGCCATACATTGGCCACTAGTCTCTTCTTCTTCCTCCTGATTTTCCTTCATAAAACTGAGCTTTAGATGAGTCATCATAACATAACTGCAAAATCTCTGTTGGAAGAAAGTGAACAATATTTAGAAAACAAATTCTGTAAAAGTTGTGAGCATTGAAGAGCTCACAAGAGTTGAGAGTTGAAGACCCCAGCTGGTCCATGGAGAGTCTGTTCAGTTTTGATCAGCTTAGCCAGAAAGAATTTTACAGCATGCACTGGGCTGGGGAGGAAGATTTTGGTAAAATGGAAAAAGCCCTAGAAGTTCCCAGCTGAGTGCAAACAAATAAGTGGGAGAGAACTGCCTAAAATGACTGTCTTCCTATTTGTCTATTCTAGAACAAGGGGGCAAGTAGCTTCTCAAAAATGGTAGAAGGACATACAGTGAATAATAATGCCTAAATGAATGTCACTATTAATGAGAAAATAGATGTACTGCTTTTACTAGTGTTAATAGCTCATTGTCATGACTTAAAAAAACCCTTAAAATAACTGTGTGTATTTAAACTGGAAACCAACAACTCACTTTGCACAACAAAATCTGTTAGCATTTAATTTACTGTACTTAGTATTACCTGTGTTTGAAATGTTCCTGTAAATACAACAATCACAGGAATACTGTTGGTCTCCTCATTTAGAGAAAAGGTGGCAACAGGGACCCCTTGCTGTTTTCCTATGGTGGCAGTTCAAACCAGAATGGGAACGATGGGGATTTTGAAGTTAATTTTTGGGCAATGTTTCCTGTAGCAGAGAAAAACATCCTTTTCAAGCAACAACCTTGCTCCTTTAAAAACTGTGTAAGTGGATAAAACTAAAATGTTAAAGAAAATGTCTTAATTAGAAGTGTTTTTAGAACTCCCAAAGGATTTAATACATCAAATTATTAGGGTGCTTTTCATACACACGGTTTATATTAACTTATGCTAGTTTTCCTTGTGATCCATTCCAATCAGTAACTAAAGATTGTTCTATGTTTAAAGCAAACAAACAAACAAACAATGTGAGTTGCTCCTCATTGCTACAATTCCATGCTACAGAATATAAAACAATATTCTTGAAATTTATGAGGTTAATTTATGGATTAATGTGACATGCACTGTTATGCTTTTATTGTGACCATTATAGGGATCTCTGAATCTTTTTCTAATCATCGACTGTAGAATAAACTCTCTTCAAGGGAATCTTCTGATCATTAGTATGAACTAATGAGGCTTTTCTTGGGAACTAGTGACCTACATCAGACACAAACAACCTGTGATGTGCTTGGCTCATTGAACACTTTTTTTTTTGTATGGAGTGATGAAAATGTTTACTCTTCATAATGGGCTTTATAATGCCATGGTTTAGGCTCTCAGCTGGACCTCATGGATTTTTATCTGGATTGCTTGTAAAAAGGAAAATATTCATATTTGTGTGGTGGCAGGTTTATTAGAAATCCCCGCTTTCCTTTGCTCATCAGTTTTCCAAAGACCTTGCGCTGTGAGCCTTTGTGTTCATCCTATGGAATAGCTGGGATGCCAGAGGGACTAAACTCCTGATGCCCATGGGCTGAAGTGAGGGAGGGCTGGGGTTGAGGCTGCCCTCCTGTTGTGTCCAAGTGACAGCACGATCAGGCCAGGTGGTACCACAAACAGGTCAGCAGCTGCCAGCCACTAGCTCCTATCCCGTGCATTCAAGGATAGGAACGATCAGACTGAAAAATAATCAGGGCTTTCCTAAGTAATTGCTCTTGCCTTGACTCTGTTTGGAACTAAAAAGTTTATTTTTTCCTTTGTGGAGCTCAAATGCTGATTTCACAGTATTGTAGAGAGGCATTAGTCTGTGGTCAACCACCTGGGACCTTTTTTTCTTTTTTAAGGCCAATGTAGGTGTAAAGTGGTTTTCCTTTCCAAGCAGTTAAGTTGAGTAACTTGCTCTAGCTGGTTGGAATCCTAAATGTTCACTGAATAAAATGCCAGAGAGGAGACAGAGAACATTTCAGATGGTCCTGAGAGACATTCCTGGTGATGGGATGTTCCTGATGGGCATCTGCAAGCCCTCCATGCTGAGCTCCCTGGATCTTCTTGGCCAATGGCACCTGAAGCACTTGGTCGTGTTACAGGGACAGCTGCTTAGCTTTGCCTGTTTTGTCCCAAACTGTATCAGTGATTATTATTTCCCCCTGTTCCTTTTGATGTGGTTTAAGCCTCCATGAACAGAGGGAGAAGGTGTGGAACCCAAGCCAGCCATGCCTGGGGTGACAGGTGGCTTCTGGTGAAAGCATGTGTCTTGTTTTGAAAATACAGGTGTGTGCTAAGGAAGGCAGGAGCCTTCCTTGAAATGGAAAATGTAAACCCCCTCCCTCCAAATTATCATAATTTTGAAACTAAGAGTCTCTCAGGCAAAGATAAGGGAGTAGGAATAACAGTTCTCTACTAGGAAAATTAAAATACAAATGCAATAGTACAAGAAAGCCACTGACAGGGTCAGAATATGGCCTGACACCTGTGGGTCAGGGTGTTGGTAGCAGTCCCATTCAATGGTGGCTCAGCCCTCCTGCAGTGACAGGTGTGGTTCTGCTGGAGCTGGGATCCTGTACAAGGGTGGAGTTTTCCTCTGAAGGTCCAGGGGTGGTGTAGATGGGCCTGGTCTTCCTCTGGGAATCCAGTGGAGAAGAAAGCTGCTCCTCTGGGAATCCAGTGGAAAAGGCTGCCTGTGGTGTTCCAAATCTCAGATTATACCCAGGTAGGAATGCTGGGCTCCTCCCCCTGGGTGGATGATGGATGATGGAATTTTATCAGCCATGCAGGGACACTCAATGGCCCATAACAGAAGATATTTCCCAGAGGGAGGATTGGTTGTGGAAGAGATAAAGCAAACTGCCCCATGAACAGAAGGTAACTGCCCCACGTCTAACAGATGGCAGATAGAATACACACGTATCTTATAACCCAGGACAGCATGGAAGGGAGCCTTAGCTGTCATCACCACCTCAGGATTTGGAACAGTTTACCTTTCCCTTTTCCCTAAGGCTGATGGAACCAAAATATGTGAAGTTACTCTTAAAGGGAAAGACAGCTTCTTGCTGCTACTGCTGTCTTCTCCCCTGGATTAGATCTGAGTGAACCAAGTACTCCTGCTTCTTGTGCTCTGTTTTGCAGGTTTTCTCAAATTCTTGAATTACTTTTCCAAAGTGACAGAATTTGACTCTTTAAAAGTCAATTCTACTTCACTGCCAGTTTTCCATTAGCAGGTCTTTAAACCATTAAAATGAACCAGGACTATTCTGCTCTGCTTATCTTAACATTTCAGGGGACATCCTGAGACCTTCAATGGACTTGACTGAGCAAGCTTTCTGTAAACAAAAACATCACATTCTAATGTAAGATGGTCTCTAAAAGACTAAATAAAATACTGTTTCTAATTTCACAATTAAATTTGACTTTCCCCCTTCTCTCTGCCAACCTTTGGAATTAGTGTGTGACGTTGGTTGTGTTGCAGGCAGCTTGAATTATCAAAGCCTTGTTTTGCACTCCAGCTTTGGTTTGCGTGCTCCAGGTGGATTCCATTTGTATGATGCTGGCTAACTTGTGTTATTTTAGCTTTATAAAACCAAATTTTTCTGCAAAGAATATTTTTAAAGTAATTGAACCTGGTGTTTGGCATTACAGATACCAGCCTCATCTTGACTGCCTAGAAAAAAAATTCATCATATGAAGGGTACTGCTTCAAGTAAATGATTCACTCAGAAAATTGTATTTTTAAATATCTTTTAAAATGGCAGGATACCAGTGCCTGTTTAATTTTTTGTTTGCTTGTTTCTAAATGGAAAGATCACTTTTAAATAAATCAAATAATTAGGATTAGAATCAAAATATGTTAGCTTTAAATAGGTTGGTAAGGAAATGCAAAACTGAGGGGAGAAATACAGGCTGAACTCCTGAGAAGGCTGGGTTATCTTGTATAACCTCGTTATAAAACTTCTGTCCTGCTGGAAGGAATCCCCACCTCTCCCCAAGCAAGGAAAAGACTGAATACAGCTTTCATTTTAAAATCTGGAACAGCTGTCTTCTTAATCTCTCTTGTAAATCAGGAAAACGTACTTAGAAAACCACTTAAAAATACAAGGTAGAAGTTTAAAATCCACTAAGATTTTAAAAAAATAATATACAAATTAGTTTGTATCTCTTCCACTTCCTTGTTTCAAGGTCATCTTATATCATGTTTTCTACTAGGTTGTAGGACATGATTGCCATTGTAAGCTGGCCAAATTTTGCACTAGGGCTTTACATCCCAGATAAAACTCCAGGCTGTTTCTGCATAAAAACTGCCCCAGGAAAGTTGGAGAGCTTGTTTTAAAAGCTTGAAGGCTTTTGGAGAAGAGGCTGTGCAAGCAGTAGGATCTAGGTTCTGGAAGTCAATGCGCTTGCATGGGGTTCCCTTTATGATTACCAGGAGAAAGTCAGTCTGGGCATGTTATTTTTTATTATCAGCTGCAGCAGAGATGAGTCAGTCACACAGGGCACACAAGTCCCTGCTTATCTTGTCACTCTGTTCTGCTGAGCTCACAAATATTCACACAATTCAAGCTGACCATCATGAGCATGCAGAATCACTCTGCATTTGGACTGTTTCCTACTCTAAGTGCACAGAAGTGTATAGCTCTGCACTCACTCTCAGGGCTGCAAGTTCAGTGCTTGTAAAAATTGTCTTTAAAGCCTGCAGGAATTACTGCTTTACATAGGAAGCAGGTTTTGGTGGGTTTTCTTTCACTGAAATGATAGGGATAGTTTCCTAAAAATGACATTTCTAGGTGAAACATTGAATATTGTGCTAATAAGCTACTGGAGCTTCCTAAATCTGATGCCTTATTAAAAAAACAAAACAAAAAAAACACCCCAAAACAAAAAAACCCACAAAAACCCAATTAAACGCAAGCTTTCAGAACAAATCCACAATTTTCTTTTGTCTGTAAAATCAATTTCCTGTTCTGTATTTGTTCAACTCAAGCCAGATGTGTTTCCACCACAAAAGTGGTTTGATACTGCATTCGGTGGATGCGAAACATTGCCCAGTCACATTCTGTCCTTGCAGGTGCAATTTGGGAGGCTGCATTTCTTCTCCAAATGGTTGTCTCCTAAAGCAGAGGAGCTAAGGACTGCCTGGGAATGCCTGTAGCTCCCCTGGGCAGGGGCAGGAAATGTTTGGGTTGGGATTCCCTGTTAGACATCAGCAATGGATATTGCACAGATGCTCTACACTGATGGTTGTGTAGTGCACGTGTGTTGTGGCTCTAAAACTAACCTTGGGGATGCTTGCCCTCAAAATCCCTGCTGTGTCCAAATCCTGAGTGCTTTGACAACAACTGTCCATGCAATATGCAATGCCCCGTGGCTACAGTTAGCAAATGTGATTAGTTTGATTCCTCTAAGGCTTTAAGTTCTTTTATATTGTCTTTTGCGGAAATCACAGGAAAGTTAAGGTCCTAATTCAGACCTGTAAGTGTATGGTATACCTAAATGCCTGACAAAATTAAAGAAAGCTGTAGCCAGCAATACTGGGATGCAGCTACTTATCCCAGGAGAAAATTGACAAATAGCCAGTGAAAAAGCTTAAGAGAAAAAAAAAATAAACTTTCAGAAAAAAAAAAAATACACAGAGGGTGAGATTTTTTGCTACTAATATTTTTTGCTACCTTGCATGAAACTGTGAAGTAATCCTTCTGTAGAGTAATATTCTGTAGAGTAATAGACCCTACTAGGATGGGGGGAGTCACAGCACACCAAATGAAGCAGGAAAATTGTGAAGCCATTTAACTTCAGTGCTTTTGATGAAGGATATGTGTGTGCAGGGGGAAGTTTCCCCCAGAGAATTAAGAAGGAGCCCAATGAGCCCCACTTTTGTGGATATGGAGGGAAACAAAATAATTTTTGTCAGGCTTTAAATTGTATGGGTGAGGATGGAATTATCCCTTGACTGAGATCCATTTGGCAGGAAAGCTGCAAGCGGGTGTTTTGGTAAAGATGTCAAGGAGCTGGAGTGGTATTGTTCTATAAGGATAATACAGCAGCTGAGCATTCAGTGGAAAGCATAACATTAAATTCCCCGTGTCCTCATTGCAGAGAAGCAGTTGCACAATTCAGATTGTTTTGTTCACTTACAGCCTGTGGAAGTTGTAAGAAATCTGGCATAAACAGACAAAATGGATCATAATCATCACTACATGAAAAAATGCAGGGACTTCAGGTTTTCAAACTAATCATCATTCAGGACCAAGTGAAGATGCTGTAACTCCTCTACAAATATTTAAAAAAAATATAAAGAAGCTTAATATTTTAGTATTTGAATTAACAAAAGTTAGGAGTGATTTTAGTTACATCCATTATTTGCTGCAGAGCTCATGAAAGGCTTATTAACAGTAATTTAACAGACAGAAAATCCTTCATCCAAGGATTATGGAAAATGAGTCACCATTGTACCAGGCAGAGATTAAAGTATCTCATATGAAATAGGGTGTTACTGCAGGATTTTACATGGAGCAATTGCAAGAGATTAAACTGGATTGAAAAAATATGAAATGCATGCAGATGAAAAAAAAATAGAGGGTGTGAATAGCACTGGGAAACACAAGGGAGAAATGCCTGAATTCTGTCACACTTTGTGCCACCAGCTCATCAGTGAGGTCTCAGGCAGTTTGTCTGATGTTCCTCATGAGGAAGGACCCAACGTGACAGTCCCAAATCTGAGATAGGCAGGGGGCTCATTCTCAGCTTGCCAGGGCATCATTCACCTGGCTTTGCCCTGGCACGGCAGCAATTCCCTGGGACAGAGAAAGATGTGCTGGCCTTGTGAATGGAACACAGAGCATTATTGTCATCATATTTCTAAAGTCCCATACCTTCTTGGTGATTTTCTTGTAGGCAGTTCCTCATTGCACTGCCTCATTATTCCTGCTTCTCCAGGGCTCCTTCAAGACTCTCTCTGATTGGCCAACCCACCCCCTTTTATCCCAGTTATCTTCATTAGTCACAGCTGCAGCCCATCTAGAACAACTGTGACTTACCGGGGCAGGGCCCATATACAGATATTCAAGTACAATACAGATATTTTCCTAGGACTCAAAGGCCACCTCCACTATATTTCCACATTCTTTTACACTTCTTGGCTGTCTTATCTTGTAATCATGGCAATCACGTCGGGGTCACCAATTGTTCTCATCATATTTCTAAAGTCCCATACCTTCTTGGTGATTTTCTTGTAGGCAGCTCCTCACCGCACTGACTTCTTCTTATGCAGATTGTTCCTGCTTCTTCAGGGCTCCTTCAAGACTCTCTCTGACTGGCCAACCCACCCCCTTTTATCCCAGTTATCTTCACTAGCACAGCTGCAGCCCATTGAAGGGCATCGCAGCTGCAGCCCATCAAGAACAACTGGGACTTTTCGGGGCAAGGCCTATATACAGATATTCAAGTACAATACAGGTATTTTCCTAGGACTCAAAGGCCATCTCTACTATATTGGCCATTAATTATAAACATTCAAGATGGGCCAATCAAAAATCCACCTGTTGCATTCCACAACAGCAGATAACCATTGTTTACATTCTTTTTCTGGGGTCTCAGCTTCCCAGAAGGAAAAATCCTAAAGAAAGGATTTTTTGTGAAAAAGATGTCTGCGACAATCTTCACCAGCCAGTCTGAGACTTTGCTAGAGATAAGGCCTGAAGGAGAGAGACCCAGTGCAAGCTGCCATGAGCATGGACATTGGGACCAGCCGCTACTGCCACGTTTCTCCTCTCCAAAAGACCCGTGGCACCTGGAAGGGGGCTCCAGCCACACGTGCTCAAGGAATGGATGGCAAAGCCACTCAAATACAAGATTTGTGCCCTAACCAAGGGCAATTTTGTATATAAACATACTGCACCCATTCCACAGACACAGGTTTTCAAAATGCAATGCCTGCCACAAGACCCTTTGTATTTTAGGCACTGACAGCTACTTCACAGAGACATGGATGAACACCTTGGGAGGAATCCATATTTTTTGCATTAGATTGCCATGAGGAATAATTCAGACCAGAGACAATTTTTTCAGTACAAGTGGTTAATGTTTGTTTTTAAGGCAGGTATTCATGTAGAAGACAAACACAATTCCCATCCAAAGGAAATGAGGTTTTGTTAAAAAGCAGAAAAGACCATGGTGCTCCCTCTAGTTGCCTACTGATCTACTCTTCTTAGTGCAAAAGAAATTAGAATACTCATAAGGAAAAAAAAATTAGATACTATCAGCCAGAGAAAGAACTTTTGGTAATATAAGCTGAATGTTTGATGTTACAAACTGAAACCTAGCAGCTTGTTACCATAGCGAATATATGGCATTACATCAAGTATTGCTTGCTGTAAAATATCTAAAGTTCCAAATTTCAAATGTTCTATTTCTATTGCATGGCTTTTCCCTACAAAGGCAAAAGTGCCAATTCCTGAGCATTTCTTTTTCTGTTGCTTCTTCAAAATTCAGAAAGCATTCTGAAAAGTAAAGTGAAATAATTGATGTTCAGAATATGCTGTATTTAACTAGCTGTAAGATGATATTTGGGGAAATATATGGGATGCTAGCTCTGTAAAACTCCTATTTGCTGCATTTATTGAACTCCTAAAGAAGCTGTTTACTTACTGTGTTTAATAGACATGTAGTTTGGTACAGGATGAAACAAGACAGAGACAAACTTCCTACTGAGCAGTTAAACAGTGTGATGATGGAGACCTCTGACAGGAAGAAGAACAGGCTACAAGAGAATTTACTCAAGTAAAATCTAACATGCAACTGCTGAGTGATGTGTTCTCTGTATAGAGACTCCCTACTACTAAATATTACCTGTTACAGGCTTTTTATAGAGACAGACTGCTTTATGCTTAAAGGAGTATTGAAAAATGGCCAGCTGGCCATTGCAGCCTGAATTGCAGCCTGAATCTTCAGCCTGATGCTAGAATACTTTTACTTTAAAACTACCCATGATGTCTTTCCAAGGTTATGTGGAGTGTAGATGTAATGTCCTATGAATTAGACAGAAATCAGAAAACAAAGCAACAGTATCTGCAAGAGATAATTTATACATTGGAGAATATTTGCCTATGTCTATATACATGAAAATAGTTCCAGTTTATAGGTTTCTGCTCTGGGGTTGGAAAGAGGCAGACTTTCCCTGGAATTCCAAAGTTTTACATGACAAAAGTTAATCATCTGATTGATCCTGTTGTGTTCAGCCACTTCAAGCATATATGTTGGGCAGGTGCTTCATGCTTTGTGAGCCTTGGTTGCTCACCCTCATTTACGATGGTGAATGGAAAGAGAAGACAAGTATCTTTATTAAGCAGAGTCTTGGGTGTTGCACCTTCTTCTGCCCATGAGGAAAACTTAGTGACAAGAAGGATTAGCCTCAGCAGCTCAAGAGATTTCTGATACACACTCAAAGAGCCACGACAACGATGCTGAGGAGTTGTGGTGAACTTCAGGGGGTGCAAGAGTCCAGCTGGGTCTGAAATGTTTGTGTCTGTGAAGTGCTGGCAGCTGTGTGCACTGAACCAGCTGCAAGAGCATGCAGAGCTCAAGTGATGCTGTGTGGCTGCCCATGATGGCTGTGTTTGGCATCACAGCCTTAGCAGAAAATCTAATTTTCAAATTATCTGTGGTGCAGTAGAAGCAGGTTGCTAAATTTGATTGTGGCAGTGTGGTGAGCTCAGCGCCCTGCTCAGTAAGTGGCTGGATGTGAACTTCATTAAGAACAAAACATTCCCCTTGTGCTGCATGTAACACATTTTATCAACAGCTGTCTTGATTTGAAAGACAGAATTTTCCTAAATTGCATTGGTGTAAAGAAAAATATAGTGCATGTGGTATGAATAAGGCTTGCAGTGCTTTGATGCAACTATAAACAATCTGATATTGCTTTTGAAGTTGAATGATGTAGTTGAATGCAAAGAAAAGTGTGTGTTAGAATCATCACTGTTGAGATTTTAAGCAGGAGTTTAGAAGGTCTGGCCTCTAAACTCTTTTAAAATTAGAATTAAAAAGATAAAAGGAAAAATGCCTGTATACCTAATACAGCTTTGTAAATTCTATCCCTTTAGTCCAAGGATCCTCTGGACTAAGGGAAACGACTTAGTTGACTATTTGCCATTGAAGAAATAATTTCCAGTGTTTCTCATTGGTGTTTTGTCTCCACTTGCAGTTTCTGAGGAGGAGAAGAAAACTGAAGAAGATGCTAAAGAGCCCTAAAGGTACACAGTACAGTTGCAGCATGTGGTTTTCTGCTCTTCACCTACCTTTTGTTCTCAGTTAGTGGCAGTTGCAGTATGTGGTAAATGGATATGCAGTGTTTTGGTGAATTTGTATTTCTGCTCTCAACAAAAAATAACTTTATTGAAGTATTTCTTATTTTTTGGGAACCACTGCCGGCATCTTTAAGGGGCTAGGGAGCAAATTCTATATAAATTGTCACAGTGTGTGTTTATTTATAGCTTTATCTTAGTCTCATGCAAACTGGATAAAGACCTGAGAGTTGTAGCTTTCTTCCAAGCAAAAAACATCCTTTGGATATTTGGTTTAAATTATATTTGTGGCTACTGGACTTCTGGATTATTGTTCTATACAATAAAGCAATAGCCCCCTGGACTGTTTTATTTTAAATAATTTTTTTCATTATTAGTCTCTCTGCACTTGCAATTTGTGCTAATGAAAAATACTGAATATTCTTTCTATTTTGCTAGTGTCTTTCTCATGTGGCTTTATTTATTATTTTATTGTCAGAAAAGTTGCAAGCGTGTGCCTCTCAAGGTTTTTATTTTTGCTCAAATTGAAAGCTAAGAGTACCTGAGGGTACCACATCAGAAAATCAAATAACCAAGAAATTCTTTCTGCTCGGGAACACATAAATGCTGTGGTATAGAGAAGGCAATTGAGTTAGGAATCTTTTTTTTTTTCCTTGTAAACATCTGACAAACCCTACAAATTGTTGCTATTCCAGGTTTTGATTTAGACAACAAATACCCTCTATAGCCAACTCACTTAATGAAGGCAGAGATGGTAACTGAAAAGGGTGGGGGATGGCAGGGAAGGCAAGCTGTAGGAAACATCTTTGATGTAACAAATTGAAAATAGATGAAAAAATAGATTAATCTCCTACTAGTGTACAGGTTCACTCGATTCTGCTTAAACTGCTTGGACTCTTCTTGACAAAAAAAATTACTTTTTATGAGTATAGCAACACAAGTTTATAAAAGGGCCTCTCATTGAGTTTCAATTTGATCTTGTTGGCAGGGGGAAAATGATTTATGAAATATTTTACTATTTGGTGCTGGAAGATTAGATTACTGGTCATTTGACCAGTTTGCAAGTCTTGAACCACACTGCATTCCTAGTCAGGAAATAATTCCTTTTTTTTTTTTTTTTTTTTTTTTGGTGTTTTGATTGTAAACACTTTGGAGTATGAAGCTCAACTCTGACTTTGCATTAAAACACATCGTACTTTTTAAGGAATTCAAGGCAAAGAAAATGAAATTAAAAGAATGTTGACGTGAGAATCAAATCACTATCTAGTTAACTTTTCTTAAAAAAAAATTAACTGATTATTTGGTGAAGGGATAGAGGAAGTAGTAGTGGATTAAATCCTCAGATAAAGCCCTAAACTGATGCTCAGAACATGCCTGAGTAAAGATGTTCGGCCATTCTACTGAGTGTGGCTGTTGTGCCCCTATTGATGGAACTACTTGTATCAGTAATCTCAGCACTTACAACTGGTTTACCTTGTGCTTAATTTTAAGCATGTAACAATTTGTAGAAGTCCAGCATGCAGGGGAATCCACTTATGCCTGAGCAATGTGGATGAGCGTGAAGGATTCCTTGAAACTGGGCTCTGGTGGTGGCAGCAGAGCACGTTTCCATAAGCCATCAGATCAGCATGATTTACACATCAGTGCTGTGTATACTCTGTACTTGACTGTAACCTGCAGTCAAATTCACAGTGTGCTTTCAATGTTTGCAAAGCAAATGACCTGCTGAATGGTGTCTGTTGCTAAACACCATTTATTGTTGTTTCCTCTAAATCAGATTTTTTTTTTTCTTTTTCCCCAGTGAACAGTGTGGACGCCTTTGGAAAGTTTAATGCGAATATTTGTGGCAATCTACCAGCTGATTCCTGTGTGAAACCTCATACTCTCCCTTGAAGACATAAAAGAAACTGTGCAGTTTGTCCTACCACAGATTGGTCACTATGGCCAGTATTCAGTGCTGCAAGAGATGAATTGTGTTGCCTAGAGAAACGCTTCTGTGACTAACAGCTCTGCTGTAGAGAGTAGCATCCAGTCAAGCCACTCAGCATGTCCTAAATACCTGTGCTAAGAGAAGCAGTGTGATGCCAGATGAGCTCCTTCTATGTCATTGTTGTCCTGATGTGTACATTGATTTCTTACTTTTGGTCCAAACTGTTGTGCGTAGTTATACATTTGTAACATTCCATGCTGAAATGTAAGCAAATGGTTTTAAAATCAAGCCAAAATATTATAAAAGTACCTGTTAGCATTTTTAAATTAGATCACAGGGAAAATAACAACGCGTTTGCTCCTGAGTTTGGCTTTGTGATTGTAAGCACAGGACATCTGGCTGCATATGACCTAATCTTCCCCCTGCATAAACATTTCAGATGCTACCATTCCTTGCACAGTAACATCCAGGAGTAAGCACTTGAAGGCTCCTGCTTTGGGAAGAAAACCTGTTTGCAAGTAGTAGCCATAGGTAATTTACAGCCTGACAATCCAAACAGCACTGCTTGGCATTGGCACCGTGTACCAAAGTGGTGGCTGCCTCCTGCCTTGGGTGTGCTGGGCTCTGCTCCTCCCAGCTCCCATCCAGCTTGCTGTGGTCTCTCTGTGCTGCTCTGTCTTGGCAGGGGCATGCAGTGGCAGAGCAGCAACACAAAAGTTTGGTATAAAACTTCAAGCTGGTTCACCAGCCCTTTAGGCCATGGCAGAGCCTGTCTCCAAGCACTTGCACACAGAGAGCAAAATCCCAGGCAACAGGTGTTCAAATGGACAGGCAGTCATAGGGACTAAGAAAGAACCAAATAGCTAAATAACCTTGTTTTCTCAGTATTTGCTTCATTAAAAAAAATACAATTATTATGAATAACAGGTTTGGATGCCACTGTGCTCCCAACCCTCCATTCTGCTACGTGCATGAGTGTGCATCTGAGACCCCATTGCAGCCATCACAGAATGGCAATGGTTCTAAACCAGAGCCAAATAAGGTATATTATGTACTATTTGTGTAGAAAGTGTGTTTCATAAGGTGTGTCTGACTCTTCTCTTCAAGCAGAAGTTTGGGAAATGTTGAAAGAGAAACAACAGCATCATCCTACACATGGCACAAAGCAACCCATGCTCCTTCCCCCATCATAAAGCAAATTACTGCAGTGTTCCAACAAAGATATAGCCTGTTGCTCCTGGACCTACTTAGGAATAACTGGAATAATGCAGAGGCAAAAGCAGGCTCCCAAGCTTCAAGAAGACAAACCACAGCCTTCTGCTTAAAGGATAAAGCCTCTGTGATTAAAAGCAAATTCTGTAGACCAAGCTACTGGAATAAAAATCTTAGACTGATACTTTGTTGGACAAGAGTCTGTATTTGTCTTGTAGATTAAAAATGCTGTGATGGATGTATGCACTTAAATGTTCTATTTTTTCATTTTCACTAATTCCTAGTAAAAGAAGCCATTTTAACTGGATCTAACAGTAGGGTTTCTGATATGGTAAGCTTTTCTGAATGGTTCTTTATCTCTGGAACTGCTCTGATACATGGCAAAGTATGTTAGCCCTCTGGAACAGCTGCCTGAATGACTGAATCACAAACTATGGTTTCCAAAGCTTTTCGTCCTTTCAATTTCAAAAAACGGTGAGAGTCCCAAAACAGCCTGTACACGCTTTATACCAGAGTTCCTCTTTTTTACTTTTGTTTTGTTTAGGTTTAAAAAAAAAAAAAAAAAAAAAGACGTGCAGCACAGCATGGTCTGCTTCAGCACTTGAATATTTTAGAGTAACAACAGTGATATTTTGCAATATTTTGCAATCCGCAGAGGTCTGGCCATTGTTGATTCAGTCTTGCTAGTATGGAGTCTGAATACCACATAAATTAGAATTTTTCTGTCCTTCACTTTCAAAAAGTGAATTTTTTGAGTTGCTAAAGGCTGTGATGAACCAAGGAAAATTTTGAAACAGATCATAAAGGAGAGCAATGCCGCAGCAGAGAACAGACACAATGCAAGACTAAAGGAAAGGAGACTGGAGGAAAGGTTTGCTCTTGGCAATACACTTCACTGGCCAGAGCATAGCTTGAGCTTCCAGAATTTGTCCAAGCAGCACGTTGCTCCCTTGCTGTCAGGAACTACCTGTGAAAACAGCTGGCAAGGATTTTCACCTCCCTTTAGTGCCAGTGAGCCCCTCTAGCTCACCTCTCTGAAGGATCACAGCCTGTTGTTGCTGGCAGCTGTTCACAAAACTGAAAATTCCGGAGATGGCAAAGTCCATCTGACAATTTCAGGTTTACTTTTTGCCTGTGTTGCTGTAGGTACAGAATTTCAATGTTATTTTCATTTGTTTCTTTAAAACATAAGACAATTACAAAAAATCATAATTCAAACTGCAAGCTTGTACTCAGAACTTAGAAAATCTTAGAGTCAAATACTTTAATCAAGATTTCTTGTGTCTGTGCAACAGGCTTTGATGTGTGATACTACTTTTTTTTTAATCTGTCCTTCTGGAAAAGAAAAAAAAAACACAAAAAACACAAAACAAAGACAAAACCCCAAAGAATTCCAACCCAGCCAAGAATGTGCTGTGATTCTTTTCCTCACCTGGTGGGCTCTTTCTGTCAAAAATTTTGAGCCAATTAGCCACCCCAACTTCTGCCTTACCATGCAGGTGGGAGGAACACGGTTCCAGCTGAGTGAAGAATGAGGAAATCAGTAGCTAAAATAAGGTACTTGTAGTGTTTGGCAGCATATAAGGAATGATGATGTGACACCCTTGTGGCTGCAATCACCTACTGTAGGTCCTGTTTTCCCCCTGTGGGTGGTTTGGAAAGAGTGGAGAGGAGAGCTGAGAGGACAGAGGCACATAGAGGGTGAAGGGACAAACAGGGGCAGAAGGAATTTTATGTTAAAGGACATTGGAGCTCACTTTGTGTGTTGCCCATGGGTCGGCGCATTTCCACGGAGTGCCATCCCTGCTGTGACACAGATAATTCTGTGATTCAGAAAGGCATTACTTGGTTGTGTGCTTTTCTTGCTCTGCTCACCTGCTGCAGAAGATGGAGGCTGTGCAGGATGATGGAAGTTAATTCCATTCCCAAACAACAGGCATCAAGCATCACCACGGGTAATTGGATTCTCCTGCATTCTGGGCGTTACTCCTTTATTTGGGATGCTACAGGAGATTTTGCCTCCTCCAGCTTTACTGAAGGGGGAAAATGGCTAAAACTAGGTTTCTGTGCTGGAGTTATTCCTGCTAGTTGCTTGAACTACACGTGTGTTGAAGCAGCATGGTTTGCTTGTGGTTTACTGAGAGAAACCAATTTATTTTTAATTTATGCCTCAACATATGTTATAAATCCATTTTATGACATGGGGTAGATGCCTCAGGTTTTAGCTTTTATATTTTTCAGATTCTGTGCTGCTTTAGTGCAGGGGTCTGGGCTTCATGTGAGGGGATGGTGAGCTCCGTGCACAGAGCAGGGAGACAAAACAATTCCTGCTCCAGCTGGGCACCAAGGACAAATGATCCAAATCTCAGGCCCAGGAGCACAAACACCGTGGGCTGGAGAGAGAAAAAAAGGATGGGACTCCATGGGCTGGAGCGGTAGCTTTAACTGGACAATTAACTCCAATATGCAAATGGACCAAAACTTATAAAAGTGAGAGACCCTGTGATTGGTTGTCCATTTTTGTGACCATTTTGGGTTCACTGGGGGTGTAGCCCTGGCTGGGCTCTTGTGCTGCCCAAGGTGGATCCATTGAGGCCTCCTAATAAATACCTGCTTTATTCTTCAGCTCTGTCTAGCCTCTGTTCTAGGTCAGCCTTCACAAGGCATCAGGGTGAAAAGTACTAAAGGGGCTGTACCCACGTGTGGAGCCTTAACACCTGCCACATGCAAGAGGCAGCTGGGGCATGTGAGGGGGAAGGAGACCACCAACATTACAGGCTCTAGACAGGCAACCCCTCTGGAAAATGGTGGGAAGCCCTACCTCGGAGGGAATTTCACCTCACAGCCAGTGAGAGCAGAGAAAGCTTCCATGAACGGGCTGCAAGCAAGTTACTGACTGACTGACACCCTCCTTGTGGTGGGACAGACCTGCAGATACCCATGAAAAAAATGCCTGGGAAATCGGGCTGTGGGAGGAGTCTTAGCCCACAGAAGTGTTGAAGTGCAACACAACTTGCCCTGCCTTTTTATTTTTTGGTTTCTTGGAGGGAGTGGGGTCTCTCCCAGAGGTTGAACTTGTTCGGCTCCCCTCTCTCGCACACGCGCTCCATCTGCTGAGCAGATGCTGATTGAGCATCCAGGGTGTGATTGATGAATAATGCAATGCCTGACTCTCACAATTAAAAGGCAAATATTATGTGTATGTTAAGAGAAGTTTTATAGATTTATAGTTATGTTTTACCCCCCTGTCCTAGGTTACAATATTAAGAGATATCCTCTTCCCATCCTCAAGCCCTGCTGAAACCAGGAGGGGCACTGTTTCCTCCTTATCTCCTGTTAATGGGCCCATCAATGCCTTTCCATATGACTCAGAGATAACTCCCTCCAGGAGCCTTTTCTGTTTAATGGACCCCCCACATGACCCACAGAATGGTATCAGCCCATAGTGAGATGCTCCGCCCAGGGGGAGGAGCTAAGCATCCGCAGCTGGATTCCCACCTGGATATAATCCGGGGTTTGGGGCAGAACAGTCAGTCTTTCCCCTGGATTCCCAGAGGAATGGCCTTCTTTTCCACTGGATCCTCAGAGGAAGACTACACCCTTCCTACAGGATTACTGCTGCAACAGAACCACGTCTGCCACTTCAGGAGGACTGCAGCCACCAATCCAACTGGGCTGCTCCCAACAGCCTGACCCACAGGGTGTCAGATTGTGTTCTGACTTTTTCAGTGGTTTTTCTTTTGTATTATTGCATGTATTTTGGTTTTCCTTTCCTTTCACCTAATAAATTGTATTTCTGACCTGGAGTCTCTCACTGGTTTTGCTTTCAAACAAGAACAACACCCCTTGCACTGTTATCACGGGCTGGCCTGGGTAGTCGGGGCATTTGGGAGGGTCAGCTCATTACTATGGCAACACCTGACCTCCAATCAAGGTGTAAGAAAGTGATCTCCACCACTGGACAGCAAAGGAGTCGATTGACAAGACTTTGGGAGGGACTAAAGGGTTAAAAGGTGAAACATCCATTGCGTGGATGAGCACATGGGGGCAAAAAATCCTTTGCTCCTTTTCTCCATTCAGTCTTCTGTTGTATTTTTTGATAAGGTTTTAATAAACCTTTTAAAGTTTTTGGAAGTGAGTGTCATTTCTCACACAAGGTACAGTGGTAACTCTCTTTTCCTCTCTCTATTCCCTTTTCTATACCTCTTCGGTAGGAACACTTATCACTTATCTTTCTTTATCAATAAACAGTTCTCAAATATATTACTGCCATGGTTGCGCTTTATGTTGTCCAAAAAATCTATCAAAAAGAATCCTCCCTGACTCCCCTTGTGGCAGGATGGGACATTTCTCTGTCTGCAGATTTTGCTACTTCATATCTTTCCCAACTGAAATGATGGCTTTAGCAAGCTCTGAAATGCTGATTTTGATTAATTCCCAACAGCTCCTGTGTAACAAACAGGAAACTTCTGAGCAGTAGAAAACTCTTCTTTATAATTATTTGTATAAGGTTTCATGTGCAGATCCAGTCTCTTACTTACCTAAAAATCTTGCTTTTTTTAGCAATAAATAATTTTACTTTAAAATGAAAAATCTTCATGTCTTAGAGATCTTTACAAATATATATGTGTGAGCTCTGCTTGTGCCCTAGGAAAAGTGTTAAAATTGTTGTAGTTGCTGTTTCATCTCAGGAAGTTCAGCTGCCAGTGTGTTTTCTTCTCAGTTCAGCATTGACTGTGATATACAAATCAATTAAAGAGGGAAATATAGACAAGTGAAGAGGAGAGACAGTAATATGCATGAAAATAATATTTTCTCTATAACATAATTAGATTACTTAGGCCCATGGGGTTCATTGATCATTCTCCCATAATGTGATTATTTTTTTTCCTGGCTTCCTTCTTCCTGCATAAGGCTATCTTCTTTCTGAGTAGTTAGTGGGAAATGTTATTATCCAGTGAGGGCTAATTGAGCATAATTAACCATTGGGTAACTCACATCATCAAGCAGAAGAGGGCAGTAAATCAAAAGCAGCAAGACTGCTAAAACCTGGGACAGAGAAAGAATCCCTCATCCCCAAACCCTGGAGCTTAATAATACAGGAGAAATTCATAATGTATGCTTTTTTCCCACTGAAGAAAATTGGCTTGAGTTTTTTGTTTGTTTTGGATTTTTGTGTTTGTTTGCTTGTTTTTATTTGTTGTTTGTAGAAAATCCAAAACACACAAAAAATGGTTTCATTCTGCTGTTTTAGTAAGTGACTGATTTCCAATGCAGCAGGTTCGCTGCTGGGGCTCTTATGAAGTGAAAGGAGCCAAACTGGGATTAAGTGCTCAAGGCTTGACAGTTCTTGCCTCTGGGAACACAATGATGCTGGATGTGAGTGTCTTTGCTACCATTTAAATTATTAATGAAGTTCTATGAAATCAAAATCACGTCAGTCTCACCTCTCTTCACTTACTACAAGTACTGGCAGCAGCAGGAAGTCACACAAAGTACCAGTTCTAGTTATAAACAAAGAGAAAGGGACACTTTAAAGTGTCTGAAGTTGTTACTTTATGAGAAACTTTTAATGGCTTGATTTCTACCCCACTGCCTTTCTGCACATCTCTTCCCAGAGTCTTGTGCTCTGTACCAGTTCTGAGATAACCTCACTCGCCACTGTCAACGTGAATTGCAGAGCTTGGCTGCTCCTAAATGAAAAGTACTTTTCAATGCTGAAGTATTATGTTATGGAAAACAAAATGTCCTTGAGGACGATTATTTTGTATTTTTTCTTTAAACCAAAACCACCAAAAATAAACTGGCTAGTCTCTGTATGGAATTTCTTCTTCACAATTTCCAAATGGTTTCCCTGTATAAGAAGTGGGCATTGTGTTTTGTGCTACCTCTAAATTAAGAAAAGTAACATGCCATATATATCCCATGTATTTTCTAAGTGAAAATGAGGTAGAGCTGTCTTTCATACTGATTCTTTTTCTTTCTAAAATATTTCAACTGCTGTATTTTAAAGCCTCACATACAGCAAAAAACCACATAGTCCTTTTTTCTATGTAATTCTTTCTTTTTAAAAGCAGGATAAATTTATTCAAGAATAAAATCCTGCCTGAAACAGGCTTGTTTTGGTATTGCATTGTTCCTCTGCTCAAATCATGTAACTCCCATGTATTTAGTGGTGTTACAACCCCTGCTGGGTATCAGAAGGTTCTTGACCTTACCTACTTCAGAAGCAAAGTAGGTAAGGTCAAGAACCTTCTGATACTCAGCAGGGGTTGTAACACCACTAAATGTGGCTTTAAGGAAAGGAAGGTGTTTGGGTTTTTTGGTTTGAGGTTGTGCTTTATTTTATTCTGACTTGTCTATTATTAAGGGAAAATTAGAAATGAGATGGACTTAATTCAGAAAAGATTAGGCCTTAGCATGCAATTTAAAGGCCTTTACAGTAAAATATAACTGCTTTAGGAGCTTACATTATTGTTGTGGTCATGGGAGGCAGAGAGATGACACGACAGTGGGGTTTCATGCAGCAGAGAGAGCTTCCACGGCGTGCCCAGCTCTTATGCACCCCATTCAAAAGACTCTGCATTTGAGCCTGACTGGCTGTGAATGGTAACCACCCAGCTCACCTGGCCAGTGCTACCTGCTTACATTCACATCAGGGTTTGGTGGGAATCTGCTTTCTGTAGCCAAACGCCTCTTCCTTTCAGGCTCACAGACCAGCTGTTCCGCTGTCAGACGGTGGGAATAAGATCAGGGCGGTGGATAGGAAGTTTAAGTAAATGTGAGTTGACACCAGTCATGAGTCTTCATAGCACAGAAACCTGGCAGCAAGTCTGAAACTTTGCCTTAATTCATGGCTCCCAGCTGCAGAGTAGAGCACGTTCTTCATATCTGGGCCTGTTCTGACTGGGCTAAGGGCTATTGCATGAGTGATCTGCTTGATCTGGGCAAAGGCTTGTTGCTGTTCAGGGCCCCAGTGGAAATTGCTCTTTTTGTGGGTGACCAGGTAGAGAGGGCTCACGATCTGACTGTATTCGGGAATGTGCATCCTCCAAAAGCCTATGGCACCTAGGAAGGCTTGTGTTTCCTCCTTGTTGGTTGGTGGAGACATAGCTGTGATCTTGCCAATAGCATCAGCAGGAATCTGATGCTGTTCATCTTGCTACTTTACTCCCGGGAACTGGATTTCTTGAGCTGGTCCCTTTTACTTTGCTCTTCTTGATGGCGAAGCCAGCTTTTAGGAGTATCTGGATGATTTTCTCCCCTTTCTCGAACACTTCTGCTGCTGTCTTTCCCCACACAATGATGTCATCAATATATTGCAGATGTTCTGGAGCCTCACCCTTTTCCAGTGCAGCCTGGATCAGTCCATGGCAGATGGTGGGGCTGTGCTTCCACCCCTGGGGCAGTCAGTTCCAGGTGTACTGCACGCCTCTCCAGGTGAAGGCAAACTGAGGCCTGCATTCTGCTGCCAGAGGAATGGAGAAAAATGCATTGGCAATGTCTATAGTGGCATACCACCTTGCTGCCTTGGACTCAAGCTCATACTGGAGTTCCAGCATGTCCGGCACAGCAGCGCTCAGCGGTGGAGTCACTTCATTCAATGCACGATAGTCCACGGTCAATCTCCATTCTCCTTCAGATTTACACACAGGCCAAATGGGGCTGTTGAAGGGTGAGTGGGTCTTGCTGACCACCCCTTGGCTCTCCAGCTCACGGATCATTTTGTGGATGGGGATCACAGCATCTCGATTCGTTCGGTACTGTCGGCGGTGCACTGTTGAGGTGGCAATTGGTACTCGTTGCTCTTCCACCTTCAGGAGACCTACTGCAGATGGGTTTTCTGATAGTCCAGGCAAGGTGTTCAACTGCTTGATGCTCTCTCTTTCTACAGCTGTTTCTATTTCTTTCTCAAATGCCTACCTGAGTCTCTCTAGGTCTTGAAATATTCACTTCAAAGGAAGTCTATGCTCAAAATGCATGGGGCCTCTGGGCCAGTCACAATAGGGTGTCTCCTCCACTCATTTTCAGTCAGGCTCACCTCAGCTTCCACCAAAGTGAAATCCTGGGATCCCTCTGTCACACCAGCGATAGAAACAGAGTCTGCCCCTACATGTCTTGATGGTATTAATGCACACTGTGCACCACTGTCGACTAAGGTCTCATATTTTTGTGGTTCTGATGTGCCAGGCCAAGGAATACACACAGCCAAAAAACCATGGTATTCCCTGGCCTCCACCTGTCTAGAGGCAGGGCCCCTCTAAGCCTGGTTATCCTTCTTTCCCTGCACATACGTCTTAGAGGTTCCTTCAAGGGGATCAGACATGTCATCATCATCATACCTAAGGGTTTGGCGATGGGCCACTGGAGCTGCTTTATTTTGGTGGAACTTCCTCTCTGAGTTTGTCTTGTCCTGCAATTCAAGCACCAGTTGTGCCAGAGCAGCAGCAGATTTTCTATCCCATCTCTTCAAGTTTTTTCTACAATCCCGCAGGAAGAACCACAGCTCAGCTCATGGGGTGTACCTTCTCTCACCATCTGGGGAACATCTGCATTTGGTACCAGAACCTCTGATCTGTACTGCTGAGATTTGGAGAAGATCTTCTTTAATCTCCTCTCTGAGTTTCTTGTGATTCTCCTCTATCTTATCTTCTGCCTTCTGTAAGAGTGTTTCTAAAGCTGCAATTCTGGCATGTGTTAGGCCATGCATGGCAACTGCCTATGCTCGGAGCTTCCTTGCCATGTCAAGCACGGTCTCCTCCCTGTCATCCCACTCTGTTATTGCTAAAGCAGAAGTGTATACTCTTGTGGCCCAAGTCATACAAGTTTTTGCCACATCATGGATATACATGGTACCAAGTCTGGATTTACAGTGCTTAGGTCTTCTGAAAAGACAATCTCTGCCACTGCCATTTCCCTCAAGCGCTGAATCCCTTGCTCTATTGTCTTTCACTGGGTCTGCTGCATATGGAGATCGTCTGCGCACAGATATTTTTGTGCCACACTTCCCAGAGGCTGTGAGGGTTAGCCCCCCTCATCATTCCTTGGTCGATAACTGGACCACATGACAGGAATTCCATTTGCCTCGCTTCAGTGCCATCCAGAATTGCAGCGTTGCCTGCAGCGCCCTGAAGATGGACTAACCAACTAATTATAGATTCATCAGGTGGTCAAACATAATCCTTCCTTAGGCCACAAAGGTCCTTCAGGGAAAAGGACCCAATAGTGACTTCTGATTTTGTGTCAGTAATTGGCTTTGAGTGTCCTTCCCTTGGATCATCATCATCATCTACTGGCCGATCAGTTTCGGTTGTGTGTTTTCTGCCTCTCGTGGTAGGAGCAACAGCCCTTGGTTGAGTCTCACTGTCTGGTTTAGATGCAGGTTTAGGCTCACTATCTGGTTTAGCTGCTGGCTTAGGCTCACTATCTGGTTTAGCTGCTGGCTTTGAGCCTGGGCTGCTGGCTGCAGCCTGAGTGACTGGGGCAGCTGCTGATTTATCTCCCTGCCCCCTGCCTCTGGCTGCTGCCTTACAGTATCTAACAGTGTGTGATAAGCATAGGCCAGGGCCCAGCTTATTGCAATGATCTTTTCCTCCTTAGGGTCATCCTGCTACTTCTCTTTCAGTTATTTCCTCACCTCAGCTGGGTTCTGTATTTGTTAACATGGAAATTACCGGGCTACGGGATCAGAAAATTCCTTCAGGGTTTGGTCCCATTCTCTCCCATTCTCCACATCACTCAGAGTTTTCCATGCTTGGATCTACTTCTGGGTCAGGGGTCTCATCAGCTCTTCTGGACATCTCAGTCCTCATTCTAGAGAAGCTGCAGACCACATAGAGGAAGCTTACCAGATTAAATACCAGAAAGATGGTCTCTTTAACATTAAGGGGAAACTGAGCATTCTCAAAAAGTGATGTAGCAGATTCAAAGGAGAAGAAAGAAAGAAAAGGCCGAAAAGCCTCATCTCCTGCTCCTCCTCTAACTGGGTGCAATTACTAGTAAATCCCCTAAGCATGCTACTGGAACTGGGATGCAGGGTAGGATGAAGAAATTATAAACCATACATATCTTGAAGAGATTCCAGTACCTTTGTAAACTCTTTATAAATCATTATCACTGAGCCTAGCAAAATAGCTATTCTAATCCGTGCCCCTCTACTGTAAAAACTATGTGTTAGGGATGATACTGGAGCTATTTCTGGATAAGAAAATAGGCCTAGGGACCAGAAAGGTAACAAACCCTCAAAAAAGCCTAGGGACCAAAACCACACGATGGCTTCCACTCAGAGAGACACCACAAATTCAAGCAACATGGCTACTGACTGCTTTATTCCAACACAGAGTAAGTATAACTAAAATGCAATCAGTACAGACTTTTTCTAATTTCTCAAACCTCACATTGGGCACCAAAAAATGTATTTGTCCTGGTTTAGGAGAAATTCGTGAGGAAACCTCTAAAGGGGTTCCTCTAGAAAGCAGATTTAAGCATCTCCTCCCCTAACTGGTTTGGGAAAAAATATTTCCTTGGAGAAAAGTGGAAGAAAAACCTGTTTATTTAACAGGCAAAGCATTCACCACCACAAAAATTGAACAATGTTAAAGAATAAAACCTCTTGTCAATCTGAAGAGATGAGGTGTAGCCATCAATTGTAGTCATCATATTTCTAAAGTCCCATACCTTCTTGGGGGTTTACTTGCAGGCCACTCCTCAGTGCACTAGCTCCTTCTTTCACAGATTGTTCCTGCTTCTTCAGAACTCCTTCCAGGCTCTCCCTGACTGGCCAGCCCACCCCCTTTTATCCCAGTTATCTTCATTAGTCACAGCTGCAGCCCATTGAAGGGCATCACAGCTGCAGCCCATTTAGAACAACTGGGACTTCTCGGGGCAAGGCCTATATACAAATATTCAAATACAATACAGATATTTTACTCAAAGGTTATCTCTACTATATTTCCCCCTTTTTCTATTAATGAAACATGTTAATTATACATAGTACATTATTTTTATGATACATATATTTTCCTAGGATTCAAAAGCCATCTCTACTATATTTCCAATTCTTTCAGAGTTCTCTGAAGAAGCAGGAACAATCTGCGAAAGAAGGAGCCAGTGCAGTGAGGAACTGCCTGCTAGAAAACCCCCAAGAAGGTATGGGACTTTAGAAATATGATGACTACAATGAGGAACTCAGAAAATCCTTTTCATGGATTGCAGCTCATCTCAGCCAGTCTTATCAGTCCCTCCAGTGCTGGAAATGCCCCAACCCAGGCCTGGCGTGGTGGCCACAGGTGTGAGCTGCCAGTGCTCTTCCGGGTGTTCAGTCCAGAACAAGTTTAAACAGTTCTAAGGAAAAGAAAAAGCACAGTCTAGGGGACTTCTCTGTCTCAGCTAGCTAAAAACTAACTAAAAGCAAAGGAGAGCTCTCTCCTGCCATCTGAGCGTGCTGCAGACAACACAGTCCAGGAGAAGGATGCAGAGGAGCAAGTGCAGCTTCTGATAACAAACTCTGTGCTTCTTCTCTCCTCTGCTTTGCTCTTGGAAACAGTCTTAAAAATGCAAAACTTAATATCCAGCATAAATAAAACAGATAATTAAGGATACAAGCATCATAAAGTCACCCCAAAACACAGGCTGAAAAAAACCTGTCATTGAGGGCTAAAATTCCCATCCAGTGTTTCCAGTCTAACAAGGCAATTTTTGTCAGGAAGTATTTAATATTTTCCTTCCAATACCCCACCATTCTCTTGAGTTGCTCTTTTCTTCCATTTATTTCATAACTGTCATCTGCTATCTTCCATCATCCACTATTAATGAGATTTTAACTCTACATCTCTGATATATTTTTGATACAATTTACATGCTATTAAAATAATAACATTTTCTAATGTGCAAACACTGAATACTGTAATTTCTAGCAGCAACATGGATGTCAGCTATATTGTTACTAAATGACAATGTTTTTCCCCATATAATTTGAGTCTTGTTTTTAAAGGCAAACAAAAGACCTAAAAGTGATACCTCTTACCTTTTAAAGAGCAGACAACTGATTTTTTTTTTTTTTTTTTTTGTTAATATAAACTAGGAGCAACATCTGTAACTGACAACATTAAAGAGTATGCCTTATTACATATCTGGCAGGCTTAGTGTGTGGTAAAAGCTCAATTTTGCTATGGTGTGTGCTTTACTACAAAGCCACAGCTCATTTAAATTTACACCTCAGTAGTGGCCACTTACATAAGAGGCTGCTGGTAGCACCACCTATTATTAGTAATGCCTGACATGTTTTTGGAAAGAAAGAATCACTAACGTTTCCACGCTTCAGGGCACAGGACTGGTATTTTTAGGGCTACCTTTAATCTCAAGGAGATGTTTGTGCCATCCTTGAGTAAAATAACTGCCCATGTTATTTTCTTGGAAAGCTCAAATTGTGTGTAACCTGTAAAAGTCAGTCAGATGCCAGAGCTTAAAGACCCCTGAAAGATTTCATTTCCTCAGGAAAGGAAGCTGATGCCCTAAAAATGCAGAGGGAAGAAATACTCAGTTCAAATGTGTAAGGAAGAGGAGCCAGAGCAGTAGAGCAGTGGGTGGTCACATGCATCAGGCAGAAGCTGAGGACTGGAAATCAGAGTTGGTGAGGCAGGAGATGCAGAGTGCCAAGGGAGATGTGGATAGTCAGATGGAAGCTGAGCTGTGGCAGAGGTACTTTAGCACATAGATGGAGGTGAGGAGCAGATGTGTGTGCTGAACTGCCTGTCCCAGGGGCTGGGCTCTTGTCAGAAGGGACATCCTTAAATCAGACCCTTGCAACCTACAGGCACAATGGGGCCCAAATCAGTGTGAGCAAAACCATCATCCTAGAGCTCCTTACAGCTCCTTACGGCTTTCCATTGCAGAAAATCTCCTTGCAGGGGGTTTCCCTCTGTGTGTAATGAAAATGTAATGCCTCCTCTTCAGCTAAAACTCTTCCATTTATTTCTCTGAAGTGCCAAAGAACGGCATAATGCTTGAAGCCCAAGGCTTGTAAAGGAACCAATTCTGTTCAAAACTTCAGACCCGCCTAGATCAAGGCAGTCTTGATGCATACTTGCTTCGTGAGCAGAGTCTGACAGCGCGTGAAAAATGCATGTATTTTATGATTGGCTTTTCGCAAATATTAAAATGAGTATTATATGTGTTGTGTTAGAAAATAATGCTGTATTAATTCTCTTAAGTAGCGTGGAAAATATAGTTTTAGGTTATAAAAAATGTTAAAATAGAAACTATGCTATGTAGGATACTTCTTTTAAAGAAAGGACTCGCAGCGAGATAGCAGCCACAGGACACCTAAATCTTCCAGAGAAAAAGAATCTATTGCCCCATTATCAGAAGAAACGAACTTCTTCCTGCCTTGAAGGCGCTGTTAGGATTCGGAGGAAGAAGTTGACGACGACCAGACAGAATCCTGTGTTTGAATGGAATTTATGCATCATGTATGAGATGTATGAATATACAACAGGTTATTGTTTTTAAGGGTTAATCCTCTGTTAACGTGTGTCCTTTTTCGGGCTGGTGCTGCCCAGAAAAAGGTACCCCGACGTCCGTAACTCTTTGCTTTTATTGTCTCATATTGTCCTAATTCAATTTGTCCAAATTATTATTACTCTAATTGTATTACTATTTTTTTAAAATAACGATTTTGTTACTATTAAACTTTTAAAATTTTAAAAACAAGCGATTGGCTTTTTTCACACAGCGCATCTCATACTGCCAGGGAACAACAAGAACTGGATTAGGAATTTGCCTGGTTTCAAACCCAGCGCTCTGCGAGCCGGCGGGGTACAACTGCGGGCCGGCATTTCAGCGCTGCGCTGACAGGACGCCGCCGGCACGGGCTCCGCACGCCCCAGGCTCCGCAGCCGGCCCGGCACGGGCGCACGGCGGCAGGGACAGCCCCGCGGACCGGAGCGCGGTGCGGGCGCAGGCACCTGTATGGCACAGCGGCGGGGCAGCGACACCCTGGGGTGTCCCCGCAGCCTCCCCGCGTCTCGAGCACGGGCTGCTCTCGGCTCGGGGCACGGCGGCGGGAGCAGGGGCCGCTGAGGGGCCGCTGAGGGGCCGCCGCTCCCCGCGCGGGATCGCCCCGCGATCGCCCCGGGGCCCGGGCGAGCCCCGCGCAGGCGCGGAGCGGCCGCGCATGCCCGCAGCGCCCCCGCGCGCCCGGCGGCGGCGGCGGGGCGGGGGGGGGCCGGGCCGGGCCGGGCAGGTCGCGCGCTGCGCCCCCGCCCCTCCCGCGCGGGGCGGCCCCGGCCCGGCCCGGCCCCGGCCCGGCTCTGCCCGGGCGGCGCCGCCGCTTCCTGCTCCCGGCCCGGGCGGGCCACGGACGCGGCCTCCCGGCGCACGGCCACGGTAAGGGCGCGGTGTCGGCTCCTGCTGCCGCCGCCGCGGCCGGGCGGGCGGGCGGGCGCGCGCTGACAGGCGGCAGCTGCCCTGCCAAGGGGCCGCGGGGCCGCGGCGGCTCGGGGGAGGCGGCCGGGCTGTGTGGGATGGCCTCGAGGCGGCGGGGCCGGGGGCCGCTCCGGCGGCGCCTCCCACCCGCCGCAGCCGCGCTTTCGCTTTCGGAGGAGCTGGGGCCGTCCCGCCGCCCCCCGCCCCGCTGCCCGCGGGGTCCGCGCCGCCGGAGGGGGCGGCGGGCGGTGCCCGGAGCTGTCAGCGTCAGCAGCCCGCGGCAGCGTGACCTCCCGGGCCGGGCCGGGCTGCGAGCGGGGCGGCGGCGGAGCGGGAGGCGGCTGGGGCAGCGCCAAGGGGCAGCGCCTTGTTTACACAGGGCGCCGGGAGAAGATGGCAGCGCGGGTGCGCCGGACACTCGCTGTCATGCGTGATCGCTCCGCCGCGCTCGCCCCGCTGCGCCCTGCGCCGCCGATAAACAGCGCGGGGCCGGCGGACTCCTCGTTATAGCGCGGCCGGGAAACGTCGGACTGGGTGAGCCCAGCTCGTGTTTGTCTGCTGCCCTCTCGGATGCGTCGCCTCTTGTCTCTCTCCCCACTTGAATAATTCAGTTTTTCATTCTGCCTGCTTCCCCCCGTTATGGCTGGTCGCTGTGACTTTTCTTTTGTCATTTAACTTCTTCAGCAAAGGCACCACGAGCTTACTGCAAGTTTAAAAACAGGTTCTGGGTCTAGTCCTTATTGCTCTTCCTTCTCCACTCATTCCATTTCGTACAGCGGACAGGATTAGTTGCTTTCGGAAAGGCGCTGGGAAAAGGATGGTTCTTTTGTGTGGTGCCATCAGCGACATACTCTTCATCTCTCAGGTTTCAGTAGTATCTGGTTCAGAAGGTGCCTGAAGTTTAGACTGTTACACACATCTTAAATTCAATAGTCTCATGAGCTACTCAGGAGCTTTACCACCATAAAGCTATCTAACTTAAATCTTACAAGTTTTTGACCTCTAGAATATACTGCCAAAGCTAATTATGGAATTTTTGCACACTGCTTCTTTTTAGAGTGTGTGTCGGGGTTTGTTTTTTAAACCTACATCCTCACCATTTAATTTAATCGTCTCTGCTGCTTTATTATGTAAAGTGATGAATAATTCCTCCCTACTCTGGCTTGTGGGGGAGTGGGAATGATTGCTAAGGACCAACAAGCAATTCTCTGGAAAGAGAGGTGCAGGTTAAGGGGAAGCGTGCGAGGCTGCTGTCAGAGGGAAGAGAAGGTTACAGGGTATCTTTAAATAGAGAGCGGTGGGAAGAGAGCCTGCTAATAGGATGAGATGCAGGAAGGTCCGGGAGCAGCCTGCTGAAGCCACAAAGCTTTTTGGAGAACGTTAATAGTTTCTAAGTGATTATAAGCTTACATGTTTTGGGGCTCATCAGCTTTAGCTTTTGAGGTTTCAGAGCAAACTTTGGATGTGCAGATTATCAAAGTATGTAAGAAGCTCTTCTAGTGTTTTACTGGATTTGGTGCATCATTAATTTGACCCAGCATAATAGTTTCTGTGCATTCAGGAATAAATTTACTGCTTTTTTTGTATGAAAACTTACGAAGTGTGGTGTGGCTGGGACTACTTTGCACATCCCTTATTTTGATTTGTAGGTTATAAATTTTAGTGCTTGGTCTAAATTGTGAGGTACTGTAGACTGTGTGGTTTGCATGCTCCCCTGACCTCGTGGATGCAAAGATTTACTTTGTATCGTAATTTTGATATAACCTGTGCAACAAACTTTAGCAAGAAGCTTAGGATTTTTTTTTTCTGCTCAGACAGCTTTTTCAGTAACTTAATTTTTCAGTCCTTAGACTCGTTGAGTTTCAGAAAAAGAAAGCCAATTTGCTATTTCTTCTGCACGTGCCACTATGAATCAGATAGCCAGAGCTGTAAATATGATATGGGAAAACATCTTTAAAAAGACTTTTCAGTCAACATGAAATGTTTTACAGAGTGTGCTGTGGTTTGTATGTGTCAGAGTGATAGTGGCATTTACTGCTGTATTTGAGGTTCTGCCTATGAAGGAACACCTTGGTGCCCTTAGGAAGCTTTGTTCCTCTTCATGGGACTCTGCAGTGATCTTGGCAAGTGTACTTCTGCTCGTGTAACTAACTTAATTTTCAAGCCAACTTTCTTAACTTTTTTGTTTTTGATTAAAACAAAAGAAGGCTGTTTTGGAAAACAAACAAACAAACAAACAAAAAAAGCTGTGTGTGATGCTACTGCTAGCTGGAGTTCTGCACTTGCAGTTGCATCTGTTTTGAGGGTTTTTTTTGCTAGTTTATTTTATAATTAAAATAAAAATGTGCTAAAGCTATTTGCAGACTTATATTTAGAGTTTTGTTTTGAAATTAGTCCTAAATAACTTCACGTGAAGTGTGGCCTAGAAGAGATGACTTTCTCTACCATCCTTTCTACACTGTTGTTCAATTATTATCTTTTATTCTGTTGAGCTGCATGTTTGCTTCCCTGTTAATTTGATAGGTAGTTATGCACAGGGGAATCACCTTCAGATACTGTTTTTACTGGGACGTGTTCATCACAGTTGTGATTTTGTTTTTACTGGGACGTGTTCATCACAGTTGTGATTTGAAGCTTTTAAACTTTCTGCCAGAAACGTAAGAGAACAGTTTGGATTTCTTGTAGGCACACGCTTGGATACATAATGTAGGTCAGATAAATGTACTATTCAATATGTGAATGAAGTGGTGTTTTGCAGCCTTTATTGCAAGTGCCCTGTAGCCTCTGAAGACTTGCTCTAATTGGTTGTCTTGACCAGTGAAAGTTATAAAAAATTTGAGTCTTTGTTGTGTGTTTTGTAGTGTAAATAGTTAGAAGCTTCTTGCTGTTGGGGCAAAGTATTCAAGCTTCAGAATTTTTCGTTTGATTGGGATTTTGTTTTTTATTATTTGGTGATGGGAGCATGTAGATTTATTTTTGTTTTCCCATGAGATATGTATAAAAATAACAGCAAGGATGTTTTTGTGGTCATAAGGGTTTTTCCAAGTGTTTCAGAACTAGTTTTTCTCTGAATTTTCCATTACCAGGAAGAACAGGAGTGCATGTCAGAACTGTAATAACATGATTTGGTAATTTTTTTGGAAATGTTAAATTTATTTTTTCTCCTCTGATGTTATTCTGTATTTTGCTTTATTGTGAGCATCTGTCCAGAGAGGAATTAAATTTGTAGCGTGAGGTTTTTTGTTTTTATTTTTAACCTTTCTGCAGGTTGTTCTGTAATTCAGAACTAGTTGTACTTTGAGCCAGCTTCTGTGCTTGCTAATTGTATCACCGGGGACAGCCTGGTCTCTTACAAACCTGAATCATCTCTTACTTTAACAGTGTGAGTCTAATTGTCTTTTGGCCTTTTTGGCTGACTTAGTTTTGGGAAATGTGAATTTCTGAGCTGATTCCTGGAAGTGACCAGACAGCATTTTCCTTTTACAGGAATCTAATGAGTTGGGCCTTGCTAGAGAGAGGATTGGGAATAGATTCAGTGTCCTGCTGAAATTTGAGGGAGAAGCAAAAAGTCTTCCATTGAGGCATACTCCTTAGGGAGAGGGATGAAGGGAAATGCTGGTTCACGGAGAAAGGGCTGTGTCTGTGGGAATCTCACATCTATGGAGGTGTGTGGGTGTGCTTGAGTGTCTGCTTTAGCTTAGAACTTCCAAGCCAGGCTGAACTGAAACTCTTTTACCTTCTCACTTGCTGACGAGTGGGCTCGTTGTTTTCTCTACCCTGGCAGAGTTTTGAAAACATTGCTGACTGAACGTCAGTGTGAAGTTCAAATCCTATTATATAAAGACTTGGAGTACCTTGATGGACTATTGCACATATTCAGTCTGAAGATACAGTTTTGTTCATGAATGCTGAGATTTAGCATCTCACACATTCTTCTGTGTACTTTCTTTCCCCTGTAAGGTCCTTCCTGTGATTTCTGCCCCAGCTGGAAAATGAGGATTATCATTTATGTTTCTGCATCACCTTGGCTTCATTTCTATAGGAAATCAGTGATTCATGTAGAGATAGATCAGCATAAATGTAATTGAAACCTTTTGTAACCTAGGAGACAGAGTTTTAGAGAGAACCTGATCTTGTAAACAGTATTGGGTGTTTTCAATTGATGCAGTTTGGCAGTTACTTGGTTGGCCACCTGTGTGGGATTATAGTACCTAAAATATAAATATACAGTAGATGTGGTCTAGTATTTTATTTATTTGCATTGATATTTATTATTATTGTTTGTTTGCATTAATATTCTGCATGAGAATTAGCTTTGTGATGTGCTTAAGCAGAGGTACCATATGAAGCACTGTATGTTCACTTAGCTGTGAGTCTGAGTTGCAGGAATAGTGCTGATGTTTGAAACAGGTTAGAAGGTTTGTGCTTCTAAATTAATATGCAATTTAATTTCTTTGGCCTTCTATTTTGGGTTATGGATCATTGGCAATATTTCTATTCTGTATATAAATTGAAAACTGTAGAAAAAGAAAAGATTTTGCAATAAAATGGATTTTTTTCTTCTGATTGACTATTTTAGCTTATTCATAAGCAATTGTTTTTCTACTTAATGTATTTTTTGAATTTAAAGACTTTTGGATAGGTAAGGAGTAGGCTTTTTGTTCTAAAAAGTCTGCAGGGTGTCAGGTGTATGTGGCTCCAAGGGATGCCTGTTAAAGGCATTTCAGCCTGAGTCTTGTTTTGGAGAGCAGAGGAACTCTTAGGTTTCTTCTTCATCAAAAAGTGGTGCTAGCTTTACAAGTGAAACAATGGAAAATAAAGTAGTAACTTTGAGGGGGGAGGTTTGTGCTGTTACAAATTAAATATAATTAGGTATGAGTTGTGCTTTGTCATGTAGAGTGGACTGCCTCAGTGAGCAAAGAAAGCCTTTTTTTTTTTTTTTTCTAAATTGTGTATATTTTTTCTTTCTTTTCAAATGTATCTAAGCTTATTCCTTGGTTAGTTTGTATCTGGCTGGGGAGATCATCAGCATTTGTAATTTTTGTTAGTGTAACCTTGCCTGTAGGAAGCCCAGTTACCCTGCATGAATCCAAACAAGTGTTTCCCTGAATGTGCAAGATTAGTTCAGTTTAAACCAGCTTCCTGCTATTGAAAAGCAGACTCATTGAGCTTGCCCATTGCAGTATTGATGATGATTTCTTTCTTCAATGCATATTAGATGGTCCTGTTTTCTTGCAGAACTCAGTGATTGTTGTAGCCTTCCAATGGATGGATTTTATTAAAATGTTGGGCCAAATTCTGTCTTTTGTTACAAAGCACTGATCTCACTGTTTGCTGATGCCCTATTTTGATGTAGAGATGCAGCATGCAAGAGATTTCATAGTATAAATTATGGAAATAACTTAAAATTATTTTGTGTTTCAGCAACCTCTGCCTAGCTGTTTAAGAGCAGTGGACTGTGAATCCAAGCCTTTGATATCCTGAGGTTATCAGCGTTAGTATCTTCAAGAGAGATAACAGTTCTCAAAGAATCTTCGGGGGATGCACCATGACATCAGTAGTGATTGACAATGGAGGCCCTGCCCTGGAGTTTGACAGCAATGAAATAAAAAATCAAGAGGTTAGAAAAATAAATAGCACTTATTTACTATCAAACTTTGAAACCTTTTATCTTAATTTGAAAGAAAATTTTGCTATGAGCTTGCAGATGAAATGGATCTGAGATTGTTGTGTAAGGAGGAAGAGTGCAGCCATTTTTCAAATACCTTTTAGTAGAAGAATTTGTTGTCACAGCAGTGGAAGCAGGAAGTCTTGAAGTCTGTAGTACAACTGTAGACTGGGTTTACAAACTTATATTCTATATTAAGCTTTCTTTAAACATCTCAGATGTGAGGTATAGAACAAGTTGAGCAGAACAATACACAGACCTCTTTTTAAGTTAGCCAGCACAGCATATTTTATTGTATTTTGCATTCTTATCAACAATAAATATATTCTACTCTTCTGTAGCTTTTAATAAAGATCATCTGGCACGGTTCTACTTCTGCACCACTAACTGATTATATATGCTTTTACAGACATTTTGATTCCTAAATAAGTAGAGATGGCATATAGGCTTTGAAGTAGTCAGTTCTTCTGTAATAACTTAGGCACTTTACCCAAAACATGTGTTTGAAAGACACAGGTCAGATGTAGGTACCTTGCAGTGCATGGTCAAAGCCTTTGTTACCTTTCATCAAGCAGAAAGAGGAGAAATACTTCCCACAGCTCAGTGTCTTCATTAGAAAGTGTGCTCTTTTCTAATATCTTAAGCTGTCTGGTGCTTTAAATTTTCCTTAAACTAAGGAAAACTTTGAGATTTAGAAAGTTCCCTCTAATGGCTGATAACTATCTGTTATTCTTTTAATCTCTTGCTTTGGAAGAAAATTTCCTTTAAAAATATTTGAAATTATTATTATCATTATTTCGTAAAGAATTTAAGAACATAAGAGGAAAACATTGACATAGAGTTCAATAGTGCAGTATTTAGAGCATTTTTTTTCTTTTCTTTCTTTTTTTTTTTCCTTTCTATAGGAAAATGAGCCTGTCTCTGAATTCCCAGCAGTGGTTGTGGAGCCAGTTCCTAGTGCCAGACTAGAACAGGGTTACACTGCTCAGGTCCTGGTTTATGATGATGAGACTTACCTGATGCAAGATGTAGCAGAGGAACAAGAAATTGAGACTGAAACTGTGGAAACAGGTAGACTTACTTAATTCTTTTCTTCCATGAGGTTTTTGTACTTTTAGAAATCCCCAAGGAATGTATCTATCCACAGGATGGAGGTCTTGACATGGGGTCACATCTCTTTCCTCTAAGCTTAGTTTTGCTTAGGCTTCACTGGTGACAGGATTACCTTGGCAGGTGAAAATGTCACCTTCCATTCAGAATGCTGCATTGTAACACTGTGTCTCCTTCCTCCTGAGCAGGCAGAGCTTCAGTTACGTCTTTGCTATGTACTTATGCAGGGAGTTTACTAGACAACTAAACTTGGAGTTTTTAAAAATCAGCTGAGCCATGAAGTTGGTTGGAATTCAGTTTTACACTGTGTGTGAGCCACACAAGTGCAGGGCAGCTGGAAGTAGGTACTGTGTGGCTCTGTTTACCCCATCTTCCAACTCTTGTCCCTTCCTGTCTGTCCCTTCCTTTCCTGCCTTTTTGGTGCAAGAGTTTGTTATTGCTGGTTTGGTTGCAGGAGTGGGTGGCTAGGGGGAGTGGAGTTGGACTGTCCTTTTATGGGTGAAAAGCCTAATACATTGAAATTAACACATCTATCTATAAAATGACAAGTTAGGAATGAAGAAAGGAGTGGAGCTTTGCTGTGAAAGATTAACTGTTTAGATGAACTGAATCCTTCTGTACACCATCTCTCCAAAGAACATGATCAGGAAGTTTGCTTTTTCTGAGAGGCACCAAAGTGTCTGCAGAAACAAAAGCTGTGCTGCCAGAGCAGCCCTATAACCTCTGACTGTTGGGCTGTGATTCCTGCTCTCTTTCCCTCTTGCTTTCTTGTGTTGCTTCTCATACTTCTCTATGCTAATCTTGCAAGAAGAAAAATAGCAAGGAGACCCTCAGCTGTTTTGTATTTTTGTTGACTTAAATCTGGATTAGCAGAGTGTTGGAGCATATGGAGCTGCAACCAATGGACAAGTCCTCTTGGGCACTCCATATGTGACTGGTGAGACCCACTTGACATTGGTAGCATCTGCTCCTATCCTGCAGCTACCTTATTTAGAGCTGGAGTTTAAATTCATGATGTCAGGAAAGCAAAATAAAGGTGAGAGACCATCCCAGCTGCTTAACTTGGCATCTCATTAAGGCTATATGCATTCCCATCAGATTAGGTAAGTTTCAGTGCAGATTTCCCAGTAAACAGTGCATGCAGTTGCTCATACATCCTTCTCAAGTTGGATGTTATCCTGTAGCACTGCAGCAAAAATCACAGGCATCAACTTCACAAGGTGAGCATGAGCTAGTGATGCAGGTTTTGGGACAATACTTACAATTCCAGTTTATTGAAACATGTTTTGAAAGAAATACGCTAATTAGAAGTTCAACTAATAAATGTAAAGAGAAGTTATGAAATAATGTATTTCTTAAATTTAATTTCTGACTATGGTAATAAAACTTTTGAGGATAAGGTAAGTGAGAAGTGAGAGTATTCTCAAACTGAGTTTTACAACTTAAGTTTATATTGGAAAACCTTAAAGAGCTTATACTTCGAACGTTTTTGTATTCAGAAGTTGTTTTTTAAACATTAAATATGCTGTTTCTAGTAAGATTTTTGTAGAAAAGTGGCTAAATTAATGGCTAACAGAACAGCTCTTTTAGGATAAAGAGCTGCTGCGAATGAACTCTTTATGTTTTTAAGCATAATTTTACGGCCATAATAAATGGAGGGAGATTACAGTTAAAAACTTGTAGCTCTTCTATAGCAATAGTTTTATGTAAGCTGCTGTTCAAAGAAAGGGACATGGGTGCTTCCAAGCCTTGATATTTGAAAGTATAGTCTTAAAATCTATAGGGCAGTTGATCTGATAATTTGGTGTCTGTGGCTGGAGATGGTCAGAGATGTGTCTTGACTGCATGTAGTTTGTTGGTGTTTTCTGTGTTGCTTTTGTTTTCACAGTTTGACATTAATATGTTCTTAAAAATTTAGTATGATAAGATCATGGTATATTTAAATCAGTTCAAATATTTATTTGTTGTAATAGTTTTGATCTAAGAATTAATAGGCAGTGTAAAGCCAGTAAACAGTGGAGGGGAAATTAAAGTTAATGAAGATTTTAAGAACTATGAATGCACACCCATTCCTACAGTCCATCTTTTAAGTATTATTTGTGTAGTGGTATTAATCCAGTGTGGTTTTCATGGTGTAATTACACATGACAATGAGTAGTGGTCCTTGCACAGAACTGATGTCCAGTGTTGGTGAAAGGAGTGCTTGGTTTAGGCTGTTCTGAGGGAGGCAGTCTTGTGGGGTATGTGTTGTGAGCGACATGTTTTGACACAGCCAGGAGTCTTTCTGAATTATTTCTCATACAGAGAGGTAAGATGGGCAGAGAGAAAGTATGAAAGCCGAGAAACATTCATTTTGGTGATGCGCCATTATTAGCAGCGAATTGCAGGACAGTGAATCTGAGTGTGCTGTTTTTAAATTTTAATTTTGTAGTAGAAATACTGGGCTGTGGGTAGGTAGCAATTTACTGTAGGGGAGAGGTGGGAACAGGTGCCATGGTAATTGTTAATGAGAAAGCAGGCCAAGGCAATAAGCAAGGTACAATGTTTAAAGAGAATTTTAAGGTGCTAATTTTTTCAAGTACGTGCCTTTATTATGCTAATGATCCCAATTTAGAGAGGTGCAACAGTTTGATTTCTGTACATCTTAGAAGAAAAATCTATTATTGCTAAAGTAGTCTCAATACATTCTACTTCATAAATGGCAGAGTTAATTCCTACAAAAAATTTCATGTTATTTGATAATTGTATTGTTGTTGCACCAAGAATGAGTAGACTTAATACCTTTTGTGGTTCTAGATTCTACAGACAGCATTGTAAATACTAAGACCCGTCTTAAAGAATCCTTGGCATTACTTGAAAAGGATCCCTTTTCACATAATACATCCCCCTTTGTCAGTATCTTTCCTGTTGGCCATGGACCTGATTTTTTTCTCTTTCTTGTGACAGTTCATTGGCAATTCCAATGACTACTGATTTATGTGGTTTAGAGCATTACAACACACATTCAAATAGCCTCGGGCTACTTTGCAGTTAATCTAAAGCTTCATAATTTATTAAAATATAGCATTATTCTAGCCTCCAGAGATAGAGATTAGTACCCTGTGTGAAAAATGTTGTAGGGAAGCTGCTGTGGGAAAATTTACTTAGGACAGTAAAGAGATGATCTGTGCTGTGCACAGAATGGTTCTACTTGTGGTTTGCTGTTCTGTGAATGCATTTGAGACTGTGTGGACTATAAGGACAGTCATGCTGAGGCAAGGGTAGAATCAGGGTCTGCAATTTGTTTTTAATTAAAAAACTTCTCACATTTATGAAACCACAATTCAAATAAAACGTACTACATGATCATTATAAGTACTCATGAATTTTTAGTTAATTCTAGTGGAGTATGGGAGTTTTTGCCCCCCATCAGACTCCTTCCCACTAATCTATCTTGATTCGTGAATCAAGGATCATTATTTATAATTAATCCTTTAACTGTAAAATTAATCCATTAACTACTGACGTAAAACCCAAGTGTCTTTCAGCAAACAAGAAAAACTTAGTGGTCCATTGTTTTTATTCTAGAAAAATATGCCTATTTGCTTGGAATAGAAAAAGGAGTTTTCTAGAAAAAAACAAAAGATAGAAATCTGGGTCATTTCATGTGACCTTATGACATTCTTTGTGGAAGTAGTGAGTGCCTTTTGTAATTATTGGAAGGGGAAATAAAATCATTAGTTTGACAGAGTATTTAAATTTCTTTCTTTTTTTGTTTGATGTTCTTGGGAGGGGTACCTTTAAATCATTGAGAACTGAGTTACAGCCTTAAAATTTTGCTTACTGCAACAGTGAACATGTTTATATCATAGAAGACACATCCTTCTTTACAAGTTTTTAATAATACTCAAATTCTGTTGGATTCATTTCCTGCAGTTTTTTTTCCCCTAAAAGAAATTAGCTCTTCAGTTTTAGGATTTATTCAACAAAACATTTGTAGTTTGCATAGTACCAGAAGCTGCTTTCTTTAAAGAAGCAGTGTGTCTGAAGTTAACAATTGCTACAATTCTGTTTATTTTGTCGCTACACAGAACCTGTAACATGGACGTAAGGGAGTAATCTAATGTTGGAATTTACCATAGGAGCAGTATGGAAGGTAACAGAGTCGTGGTCTGCAGATTTTGGACATGGAGGCTGCCTACTCTTTCAGTTAACTAAGATATGTATTTAAGTATTGCCAGTGTAGACCCTGATTTAATTGTTTAAGTGACTCTAACATCTTGTATGAATATTTTTCCCCTTATTTTTTTTTATTAATCATCAAAGCACCAAGTACAAGTTTGGGACTTACGTTTTCATCACAGCTTTAAGATTAAAGAAGAAACAAAACTACTGTTTTCAAGAAGCTGAAGTATCATTCAATTTGTGAACTGTCACCAGATTTTTAAATTTTATGTTCTGTCAGAAATCCTCTCTGTGGCAAAAGCTGAAAGTCTGTCTGGATTCTAAAACTCTTATTGCCACAGGGAGTGGAAGATCTGCATGAAAAAAACGTGGATCTGAAAATGACCTTTTCCAGGATGGAAGAATATTGGGCTACAAAGACCAGGAGGTTCAGTTGAAACTATCATGTAAATTGATAGCCATCCTTAAGGAGGGAGGATATTGAATCAACAGGGAGTTTATGCTTAACTCTCCCCCAGTTAAAACAATGGATAAATAAAATATTTAGTTTAGGGAAATCATCTTCCTTAGAGGAAATTTCAGATTACTGGTTACACAGTTATCCCCATGGGAATCAGCTTTGCATCTCTATGTCCAGTCTTTAGTTACTGCCTGTCCTTCTTTCTGTCTTTATATGTCTTCCCTTATTATGATTAAAACTGCTTCCTTATAATGTCTCTTATAGAAATTTGAGCCTGTGAACTCTATGGTTTTTCAGATAAATTTCCACAGTTAAATATAATCTACTAAGAACTTGGTATTAGATCTGGTTAGAATCTGACGTTTGCGATTATGGTATGTGTGTGAGGGATAGATAAAACAGTGTTAGAATTCATTCTGGCCAGGCATTATTTGATTAAACTGCTTCTTAGAAAAAATGAGTTAACACAAACATCTGATGTACTTCTTGTTAGTGCTGACATACCCTATTGGCTGAATGTCATTTCCTTACACTGACAGCTCAGTGAGAACTTCACACATGCAGAAAGACCATTTGCTTTAGAGGACAATGCTGACTACAAAACACAAAGAGTATGGACATTCCAACAACTTGATTAAACTCTCATTTTAAGTTGGCACTGTCTTCTTCTGTTACGTTGGGTTGCAGTTTGGAGACAGGCACACGACTGAACGCACTGAGCTCATGCCACAACAGCTCCTGTTTATCCATGGATGCCCCCTTTTATAGGGGGTTCAGAATTCCTGCACTTGAACAACCAATTAGTCGGGGTCTCAGCACTGCTCAGCTCAGTGGCCAGTGATATGTCTGCATTCAGGGTTAAATGGCATTGGCTGGGGTTCCTTGTTTGAGTTCAAATCCAAACTATGGTTGCCTCACCTGGGGACTGGTTTACTTTTATTCTAGAAGAAACCAGGCTAGCCACATTGGGTTCAGTTATGGCCACATTTATCTGGGCAGCTTCAGAGCAGCTGCAGCTGCAACATTCCTCAAGGAGCGAAGATGAAGCCTATTTGCTAGATAAACAAGATGAAACTTTGCTTGCTCTACTGCAAGAATTAGATGCCTCCTACACATTAATGGGGTAAAAGTTTGTCCTTTGGATGTCAACAAATTTTATTTTACACACCATGTTGCTACTGCTACTGCATCCATGTGAATCCTTATTTTGCCAAGAAATCCATTGCACTTTTTGTAGTTAAATGTTGATGACAGTGAGGCAAAATTATTCCCCTCCTATTGCATGTGCCATTGTGTAGTGCTTGGAGCACTTATGGCAAGGGTATATACATCTTTGTTTTCAGTAACATTCTTAATTCAGAAACAAAGTGCAACTGCAACTTAGATTTTATGGCATCTTTGTTGGTGTTCTCTTTTTGGAGAAATTAAGGAAAAGAGCTCTACAACTGCTCCATGGACAATAGTATTTTAACATGATGGTAACAGCTGGGTTGTGGTGTCCAGTTCTTTCTGGATTTCAGGTTTCTGCCTTGTAGCATTCAGTGCTCCATTCTTACTGAAAGCATGCTGCAAGACTAACTATTTTGTAATAAAGTCTAATTTAACTACAGATTTCAGGCATAATTTTTATTTTCTGAGGCTGATGTGAGGCTAATTCAATGATTTGCTGGTATGGGGCATTATGGGTTGGAATTCAGATGCACAGATGAATTCTCCTCCAAACTCCCTACTCCACTTGCGGCTGGGAGTGCGAATTTGTAGGCTGTTACTTTGAAGACCCAGCCACGGCATTTTACTAATGTAAGCTGAAAAATTTGGGGGTTTTTACCTTGAAATTAGAATGCAATGGGGCATCCAAACCCATTATGGTATGAGTGCACAAGAGTGTGTTTTTTGTTTAAAAAGATAGTGAAAAACTATTGACAGTAATGATTTTTAAAGGTGATCTGCATATTAAAAAGGAGATTGTAGTTGACAGCAAGCTGTAGAATGAGAATAAAGCCGTGTTTATCAAGGACATTTAGTCCTTAAAAACATTCAGTGGACTTATAGAATAGATGTTTGTTGTTATCAGAAATGCCTTAAGGACTTCAAAATGATGCATCTGGGACAAAGAAACTGCTCAAGTGTGGCATGGTTTATATGCTGGTCTATTACCAGTCTCAAATACTGTTAATTTTGTAAAATCATACAGAGTGCTATGCAAATACCTGACCTATCATTGTCTAATAGACTGCCCTGGAAAGAATTTCCTTATAAAGCAGGGAAATGTAAATATTGATTGTTTGTGGGTTGGTAGTTTGGTTTTTTTATTTTTTTCAAGACAGCTGAATTTTCTTACTCTGCATGCACAAATAATAATGCTGAAATGTAGACACTTGCTATTTTGATTAAGTGTTTTTCAGTTTGTCAGAAGTAGTGCCAAATCCTGAGGATACATTTGTTTTTTCTGTTTGGAATCATTAATTGCTGTATGAATACTGACATCAGGACCCTGAGTTCACTCAAAGGCACAGATTGTGACAGACTTTGGTATTGTTAGACTTCAGATGGTGTAGTCAAGAAAATGAGCTTGGCATAGTCATGGACCACTTTCCTCAAAATTTCCCTGTATCTTCCAGGGAGACTTTGTGGTTATTTTGCTATTTTGACATTTTCTACTGTCAAATCCACAGTGGATGGTAATGGTTGTGTTGATATGCTGATAAAACAGATGGCTGCATCATCTTGTATGTTTTCTGGCATTTAACTGTTAAAAATGCTTCTTTCTATTGTTACCTTTGCAATGCAGTAATAGCTATGAACACTGATGGCCTGCTGTTGAAGACAGCAGCTACTTCTATAATTATTAGATCAGAATTTCTCTAGGATCCTGGGCAAAACTGACCTTTCTGTAACTTTAAAATTAGTAGATTATTTGGGCACTTGGGACAGGGCATGCCTGGACTTCTGAAATTACTTGCAGCTTTTTGAAGTGGTTGGTATTTCAGGATTATCTCAGTTATCATTTGCAATATCTTGTGCAGACTGCAAATACGGCCCTCAGACTGTGATAGGTTGACGCTGGCCAAATGCCAGTACACCCATGAAAATAATTTTTTCATTTTCCTCCTTAAGCAGAGGAGAGGGAAAGAAAAGTCATGGGGTGAGATAAGGATTAGAACAAAAACACTTTAAGGGCAAAACAGCCTTAAAATTTTGAAAGGTATAAAGAAAAAATTATTACCAGAATTCAAAGAGGATAATGAGAACTAAAAAGAAATTGTTAAAACACCTTCACCCTCCCCCACTCCCCCATTCTTTCCTTCCCACCGATAGCACAGGGAGACAAAACACAGGATTTTTAGTCAGTCTAAAAGTCTTTCTTCATTTAACTTACGGAGAGGAGTTACTTGCTGTGCCGTGGGGTCTTTCCTACAGGAAACAGTTCTCTGTGAACTCTTCCAACGTGGTTTTAATTCTCACAGCAAACAGTCTGTCCGGAACCTGCTTGCAACGTGAAGTCCCTCCCACGGGCAAAGCAGTCTTCCCACAACTGCTTTCCGTGGGCCACTTAGCTTATGGGGTGCAGTTTTTAAGGATAAGTTGTTCTAGTATAAAAGCAAGGGTCCTTTTCCTCTGTTTCTGAAAGCAAAGGTTTTCTTTCTCTCTGTTCAAGCCTCTCACCTGATCACAGCTTTTCAGCATCCACATGCTCCTACAGGAGTGCCTTTTTCTCACGGGCTGTGGGTGAATGCTGCATCCCTGCATGCACTCCATGAATTACAGGGAAACAGTTTGTTCTGTTGTAGTCCTCACCACAGCTTGCAGAAGAATCTCCGCTCTGATGTCTGGGGCACCTCCTCCTCCCCATCCCTCTTTTGCACCGACCTTCATGTCACCGTGTTGTTCTCATGTGTCACTACCTTATTGGAATAAAACCCCAATATTACCAGGTGGAAAGTGCCTGGGCTCTTCTGGCCCTTGGTGCTTGGCCTGAGGTGGCAGCTGTGTATTTCACCACAGAGACACCTCTGGCTGGCTGGATGTTGCAGCTGGGCACTAGAACCAGTCCAGGCCAGTGGGAACTCAGGCTTTACCTCGGGTAAAAGCCCTTAGGCTAGGTGAAGAGTAAAAGGAAAGGATTCTGTGGAGGGTTAGATCCAGAGTTTTATTCCAAGGTCACAGACATCTGAATGTTGGTAACAGCTCCATTAGAATCCCCACCGCATGGTCTCAGTGTCCTTTTAAGCCCAGGGAGAGGGGGAAGGGAAAGGACAGGTGTGCCACCAACCAGGTGGGAGGGGGGAGTCCCAGGGGAGGTTGGGATAGGTGAAGCAGGAAATGGCATCACACTGCCACAGTGTCACCCGGTTGTTCTCCTCGCGTGTCATTACTTTTTCTCTGACTCGGGAGGGAATTGCTGTTGATAGGTTCGCTTGTTCTCAAGTCCTGTCGGCTGAAATGGTTTTTCCAGAGCTCTGCAGCGCTGAAAGGTTGATCTTGTCCAGGCCCCGCATCTGGGGAATCGCTCGCCGTGCTTCTCTCTGTGTTGGTCAGGTGCACAAGCCGCACTGGCTGCGGGCTCCGCTCCGTGCCTGTTCTTTATGCGGGATGCTGACAAAAGAAAAACTGCTGCCGCTGCTGCTTTTGTCTTTCTGTCCGCAGCATGGCTGGTTAAAAGCGGCTAAGTAAATAAAGTCCATGGCGAGCCATGCCGAGACAGCTGCAGCCGTGCCCGATTGCGCAGCTGCTGGCGGTGCCCGGCCGGCCCCGGCTGCGTGGCCCGGCGGCCCCTCTGGGAACGGGCCCGGGCTGGCTCCCCAGCCCTTCTGAGAGCAGGGAGCAAGACAGCTTCCCGTGGTTTTTCGTTCTTAAATAGGTTATCATAGAGGCGTTATTGGCTTTTTTCTAACTGGCTTAGCAGAGTGCTAATTCTCAGAGCCAGGCAGCGATTGGTTTTGCCAGACATGGAGGGAGCTGCTAGCAGCTCCTCACAGAGAGCCACTTGCATGGCTGACTTTTTCCCTCTCCACCACAAAACAATTAATGCCAAACCAGCACACAAACATGTCACAGACATCTTTTATGGAAAATCCTTTCCTTAGGATTTTTCCTCCTGAGAAGCTGAGAGGCCTCAGGAACAAAATGTAAACATTGATTATCTGCTGCTGTGGAATGCAACAGGTGCATCTGTGATTGGTCTCATGTGGTTGTTTCTAATTAATGGCCAGTCACAGTCAGCTGGCTCGGACTCTCTGTCCGAGACACAAGCCTTTGTTATCATTCCTTCTTTTTCTATTCTTAGCCAGCCTTCTGATGAAATCCTTTCTTCTATTCTTTTAGTATAGTTTTAATCTAATATATATCATGAAATAATAAATCAAGCTTTCTGAAACATGGAGTCAGATCCTCGTCTCTTCCCTCAACTGAGACCCCTGCGAACACGGTCACACAAACAGATTGCTGTCTACCCTCCACTTACTTAAGCTACCTCAAACAACTCACCTCTGTAAGAATAAGCAAGTGCTTTATGATAATTGCCTTTTCCCAGGGTAGCTTTGTCTTACTAGAATACAACTGGAATCCTCTGGGGCTAAGAGTAATTAAATGCCCACAGTTTTTTCTTTCTGGTTAATTATTTGCTGTCAGTGGAAGGAAAAGGTGCAGTTGGAAGGCTGTACTTTTAGCATTTCTAGCCACAATGCTTGTGGAGTAGTTTTCCAAGAGAAACTAGTCTGGTATCAGAGAATCTTTTCATCATATTTGTGGGAATTGTAGGAAACGCAGCTTTGCGGAGGAGACTGTGGGAGTGGAGAGTGACAATTCCCCTATAAGCCCTGAATGCTTTGTTAGTTTTGAGAACTGTTCAAGGAGATGCTTAAGATAGTTGATGATTCTATTCCAATCCAAGTCTGCAAGTCTGATGAAACACACCAGTTTTTCCTATTTTGAATTTACATGTGCTGTTCTGGATGCAATTAGTCACATCCAGCTGCTTTTTTAAAAATTGTCTCTTGGTTTTTCAAAAGAATCGGAATGAGTTTTAACTAGTGTATATTGCAGAGAAGAAGTGATACATCTCCTTTATTGTGAACAAAGTTGTCCATATCCCTTAACCAGAAAGCATGAGCTGATAGATATTTTACTCCTGTCTTTATACAAGAATGGAAATACAATTCACTTGTCTTGAAGTTACTTAAAGCTTATGACAAACAGAAATGTAGTAACTAGAAGAATAATTTTGAATGGTAACTTTCCAGTTTATTAAACATTTTGACTGACTGGGTTTTTTTCCTGGCAGTTAGTAAATGTAGCATGATGGTCTATCTGGCTATCTTAACAGCTGAACTTGCACCTTAAAAAATTACAATTAAGTTTAGTCTGTGTATAGTAAGAGCAAAACCAAAGAAAAACCAGTCAACAATAAACTAGGGTAAATAAACATGTTTCTGTCTGACAAAGAGTGATGCTGGTCCAGAATCTGTTCCTCTACTTTTTTTTTTTTTTTAACTTTTTTCATGCCAGAGAAATAAAATCTGCAATTTCCTGTGGCCCTGTTCCATTACAGTATTTCTTGCTTCAGTGGGCCACCCACTGAGTAGATTTTGTAGCCCTCTTTTTCAGCCTAGAAAGGAGGTGTTAAAGAGATTAAAAAGTTAAATCCACATTTACTTTTTTTCCTGTTGACTTTTTTTCCCCTGAAATAATAAGATTTTATTAGCATGACAAATCAATCAGCATTCATAAAATACTAGAAATAATATAATTTCAACAGATGAAACTGCAGGACTTTTGGAGGAAGTTGCATTCCTCCTTAAAGACGGTGTTATGCTTTAATACTAATATAGATAAGGTATGCACAGGTCTCTTCATAATTTGTTGTGGCTTTTTGCATATTAATCTTGAAACTGCACAGGCTCAGATTCTTTTAATTTCCAAGTGATTGGAATCCCTTGGGCATAGAGTGATATTTTCTCTTGTGCATGATCAGAGAGAGGGAAGAACGAGAACATTTGTGTGCAGCTGTTCAAGTCCATTTCAGGTGCACTGGCAAACATTGTGCTAAGTCTGTGCTTGCAGTAGTAAATAAATGCTGCTTAAGAAAGTGGTGTTAAACCAAGAACTTCATGTTCAATACTTTTTGGGTTTTTTTTCATTTTGGACCTGTGAGGCTTGTCAGAAGTTACACAGTGCCCATTACGTGCATGCACTTATTCAAGGAGTCCAAACATCTCAGGCAAAACTTTATTGGGTATGAGTGAAACACTTCAGTTTTTGACTGAAAGCTGCTATCCGTAAACAATCCTCACTGAATTACACAGCAATCAAAAACGGAAAAACTATGAGTGCACCTTTTCCGAAGTATGGTAGTGTGAATTCCTGTTGACATGGGTGCGGATCTTCAAAGGCATTTAGCATCTCTGTACAGCTTTTGATCTGGATCTAAACAGACAAACTTTTAAACTGTATTTTATTGCTTGGAGTGTGGGTGAATTATAGTTTTTAACAACAGGAGGTACACACAAGTGTACAAAGTGACAGGACTACAGGGTTATTCCAGTACTCTGTACATAAGCTGAAGCTATGGTGTTGCTAAACTACATCGTGTAAAGATTCCACTTCAATCTCAGGATGTTCTAATGAGCGACTGTTAAATTTTATTGCACATATAAGTGTGTGCCTGCCTAATATGCCTTTTCTTGTCCTTGGGCTTGTCTCCACTAGGAAAATTTCTGCTGGAGAATACAGCAGAGTCCCCTAGTGGAAATATGCTGATGGGAGGAATTCTTGTTAGCACTGCTGTTCCACCTCTCTGAATAACAAAAGCTGACAGGAGCACTCTGCTGTTGGCAAAGCTGGATCTGCATGAGAGCTTTTTGCCCTCACAGCTGGCTAGGTGCCTTTTTTGTCCGTGCTTCTGGCTGTGGAAGAATCTTGACGGGCAAAATTTTAGCACATACCTATCCTTGGGTATCATGGCCTCTCAGGAGTGTGAGTGTGGATGATGTTGCTTGCAGGTCTTGCTCTTTATCTGAACAAATGTAATTCCTTACACCCAGGAATAGATGAGTGCTATCTACAAAATGCCTGATTTTTTGTTTGCATATTATAAACATTATCTATAAATACAGTCATGGAAATGTATTCCTATAATGTCTTGAGAGTTGTAGTGAAGGAATAGTATTTGTCAAGAGTTTGAAGCACTGAATTTAGCAGCTGGAGTTGATTTTTGCTGGATACTATTTTGTGATTTCGGTGCAAATTTCGGGAAAATTGTTTTTAAATTGTTCCTTCTGCTCCAGGTCCTAGGACTACTGAAACTTGAGAAGGGAAGAGATTGTGTAGTCAGATTGCAGCTGGATCCCTTCACCTTCTTTTAATGGACCTGTGAAGATGATGTGTTCAAGGAAGGCTCTGTAGGCAGTGGGTGTTTGCGGGATCCTTGACTTAACCTTGTAGGCCTACTCAGGTGTGTGGTTTAATGCAGGAATTCCTGTGTGTAATTTCCACCCATAGCTCCGTGTGAGACATACTTGGCTTTTGTGAAGTTTTACCCTGGGAGTCATTAGTGCATGGACTGGATAGGAAAGTGTGGAGTCTGTCCAGGCAGGTAACACTGTGGCCTGACTGACACAGGCGTTCTTCAGGGGAGAGAGGATGCAACCCTAAAAAGTGGTGGTAGTGCTTTGGGTTTGTTGTTTTTCTTTTCTTTTTTTTTTAATTAAGAGAGCAATGAAACTTTTTTTTCACCCCACAAATCTTTTCAGAGATGAATGATGGATGGGACCTATGGCTAACTGGAATAAGCCCCGTTGCTCTAACGGAGATAGGGTGGATTGCAGGCACGGAGCTTTTCCGACAAGTTGATACTAACATAGGTGCCCCGGGGACTTGTCAAGGAGAAATCTTGTTAATGCGTCAGCGGTCACTTCGGTGAGGACTGTCCGGGTTATACCGGTAGGCGGTTTAGCCCCGGTCACAAAGCGTCACCGGGGCACGGAGGTGCGGATGGCCGAGGGCTGCGGAGAGATGGAGCGGAAGGCGTCGGTGGCGGGCCGCGCCGCGCCGCGTCCTTGCCCTGGGGCGCCTCCGGGGCCGCGCGGGGAGGCGCTGCCCGTGCGGCGGGGCGGCCGGCGGAGCGCGGCGGTTCCCCCGCCCGCCGCGGGCCCCGCGCTGCGGCGGGAGCCGGCGCGGCACTTCCTGTCTGGGGCGGGCAGCGGAAGGACCGCGCGCGCCGCCCCGCAGGAAGCGCTCCCGCCGCCGCGCGCCGTGGCGGTGAGCGCTCCGCCCGCCCGCCCGCCCGCCCGCGGGAGCGCGCCTCGCCGCCGGCCGCTGCGCGCGCCCGCCCGTCAATGTGAAGCCGCTCCGGCAGCGTAAACATGGCGGCGTCCGTGCATGAGGGGCCCACGAACCAGCTCGACCTCCTCATTCGGGCCGGTGAGCTGCTCCGCGCCGGGCCGCCGCGGGGCGGGAGCGGGGACGGGCCGGGACGGGCCGGGGGAGGACGCGGCGCACGTCGCGCTCCGGCGGCGAGCGGGAGGCAACGGAGGGCGATCAGGAAGTGATCACCTTGGTAGCGGCCGGCCCGCGGCACTTGCCTCCCGGCGCGGGCGGCGCCGCCGGGAGTTGCGGCGGGGCGCGCGGAGGAGTTTAGCGGGGTCCGGGAGGCTGGGGCGAGAACCAGGAAGTGCGCGGGGCTGTTGTCCTCCCGCCTTTCCCGGCCCTCTCCTCGCTCCGAGCGCTGCCGCCACGCTGTCTGAGCGGGCAGGCCGAGTGCCGCCGCGCACCGCGCGCAGGGCCGCGGCCCGGTCTCCCCGGGCACCGCACCCCCGCGCGCGTCCCCCGCTATAGCGGCGCCTGCCCCCCGTGCCCTTTTAAACTCGGCTCCGGCGGCGGGGCGGGAGGAGGCGCCGCCGGCAGGGCCGCGGCCCCACGTGTGCGACGCGGGGGGGCGGCGGCGCCCCCTCCCCCCCCACGCGCGCCGCGTAGCGGAAGCGGCGCGTTCCCCCGGGGCCCCGCGCGGGGGAGGCGGGGGGCGCCGGCCGCCAATGGGCGCGCGGCGGGCGCGGGAGCGGCGGCGGCGCTGCGGGCGCGCGCGGCGCCGGGGGGAAGCCGGCTGTAAACACGGAAGTGGCCGCGCCGCCGCCGCACGTGGCCGCGCCCGCCTGCGGGAGGCTGCGCCGTCCCGGGCCGAGGCTGCCCCGCGGGAACCCCGCAGCCCCGGCGGAACCCCGGCGGGAACCCCGTTGGGAACCCCGTTCCCTGCCGCCGGTGCCGCGCTTTCTCTGGCCGCTCCTCAACACCGCCGGACCTTGCGGCCGCCGGGCGCGTCCGCTGCCGGGGCGTGGGGCGTCTAGCCGAGCTGTAGCGCTTGTTCGGGGTTGTGTTTTGAGTCCTGCATGGTTTTGGCCTCTTTCCGTTCTGTTCTGTCTGTCTGACAGCAGGATGCTCCGGTGATCGCAGGACTTGTCTTAAAAGTGTGGTAAAGCCCTGGAGAACGAGCAAGGTTACAACTGACCCAAACCTGAAATGCAGCGTCAAGCATTCAGTTCTCCACCGAAGTTGTACTAGTTCTGATTTTATTTTTGCCTTTACATCACGAATCTGAACTCCTAAAAGTAGTCCTTGGAACCCTAAACAGTACAGTGTATGGCATTATAGGTAATGAAAATTGTGCAGTAGCTGCACGTGAATTTTCAGAGACAGTCGAGCTTAATACTGGCTTTGCATTGACATGGCAGTGGGTTTTTAGAGGCCTAAAGATAAATGCTCTGTCGTTTATCAGTGTATTAAGATATGTTTTCAGAAAGGGCCAAATCACATCATCATCATCATCATCATTTATTTTACTTAATGTGGAAAAATACCCAGGGTTTTTTGAAGGAGGATGACCCACACCCCAGACGTGGAAAAATACACTACAAAGCAGTGAAAAACTCTTGTGCTGCATAACAGAGTGCGTCCTAAGCATTTTGACACTTGGGTGTAAGATGGAGCAATAGCTTGACTTTGCCAGGAGAACAACTTTGATTTCTGCAGGTCTCACTGCTGCAGATCTCAGTGAGTTGTTTTTTACTTTTGATTGTCCGTGAACAGAGAACGTTTAAGTAGTTGGTCATTGTGTCAACACCTTCTTAAGTCACTGTAACTAGATTGCTTGAGAGCCAGCCCTTAGATAAATAATGAATGACCTTTGCGTTGCTCTTTTTGATGTCCTTTGTCATACTAATCTCATTAGCCCAACCAATTCATTCCTTTTTTTCCATATTTGCATTGCAGTGAGTGATACCTATGCATATCTAGTATTCCCATCATCATACTATCAAGATACCATATCTGTTTACTTAGTTTTCTATGTAGATATCACGTGGATTTAAGTGAGGAATTCTTTATCCTAAGGAATTATAATAATTACATGTTGCTTTTTCCCATGGCTGCTGCTGGTTTCAGTGTTGACAAAACTTCAGTGTTTAATAACTCTGGGAAATAAGGTGGACCAAAATTATTACTGCTTAGAGTTCTCTTAATTGCCAGTTGTAAGAGCAACTCCTAAATGACTTTACAAAGATATGTTTTGGCTTGGTAGTTAATATATCTGTCAATATTGGGCTGATAACATATGGCTCACAGTGAAACAAGTGTTTTGAGATGGTTGCTCTCATCTTTGTTATTGATCTGCCTTTATGCAGTGGGTTAGGCATCATCCTTAAATTGTGTGCAGCTGAGAGTCTCGGACAGAGGCAGGCTTAGGGAAATACTGAAAAACCCAAGAAATTGGTTTTTGGTTTCTGAATAAATGTCTGCCATGAAACGAGCAGTAAATTGAAGAATGCTTTCTTTTCCAAGTCAAGTTTTGCATACAGAAAGATTTCTGGGCATTACCTGTAGAGGCAATTCAACTGCTTGAATTCAAGTTAAGATGTTTAAACACTTACTGACTTCCACTGCTGTTTTTAAATGCTGAAATAAAACAAGCACATGAGCGCCAGTAAACTTTAATGAGGTCTGTTAGTGTATAGGTAGTCACTCTCCTGAGTTCCATGCTTGGAATTGTGAATTCTTCAATAAAATGTTGCTTTGATTGCCTGATAGCATTAAAGGGCAGGCTGTTGCAGGTGCTACTGCAGTGCAATGCAAAAGAATGCAATTTTGAAAATTTCAATCAATTTTTTCAGTCTCAAAAATTGCTTTCAATAATTTTGTTAGCCTTATGTTAAAAGGGGGGGACATTGTTACCAAATGAATAGGTTGTCACTATTTTTTCTTTAAATCCAAAGTACAGCCCTTTCAGACTTAATTACCAAGGTTAGTATTTTGTAACAGCTTTTGAGAACCTTGAATAATCTACTATACACACTGTTTGGGTAAAAAGTGGAGTTAGCAAACATTAGGCCAAGAGTGAAGATAGATATCAACTAGCCTACTTAGCTATTTACACTTTATAGCTGAATTTGTTTTTTTGAGGTTTTTTCTATAAATAGATCAAAAATTTTAAATTAAATATTCTAAAATCATGTGCTAAGGACTCAGATTCTTTAATAAAAGCAGTAAGATGAGATTTGATTTTAAAGAATGGAAGATAAGTAGTGGTCTTAGCTCTCATGTGTTCTAGATCAGCAAATGGCAGTTCTCTTGTTACTCAGTTACAAAAGTGGGGAAAATTTGCTTCCATCCACATAAACTACTTTGCTTAATTTGGGCAAGTTACAGTTCTTTCTGAAATGATTGTATAATATAACAGACCTACTACACCTTGTATTGTTCACTGAAACAATACAGTCTATTTTAGCTTTGGGGTCTTGAATATAGTTGATAGCATAAATATAATAGAAATAGAATTGGCATTTTTAGAGAAATGGGTGACACGCTTCAGTCTTTGATTCGAACTGTGATACTTGTGTATCAAAGTCTTGGGAAGTTGTCTTTTTTTAATTGTGGAATCCTACTTGTTTTGTTTTCCTTTTCTCCCCATCTTTTTTTTTTGTGAGAACTGTTTTGCTACAAGTATAATTTAGTTGATGACACTTGGTCTAGTCATTTGCAAGAAGAGCTGCCTGTTTTTATCTTGTCCCTTCTCTGAGAGAGTCTGTTCCCTCACTTCATCTTTCATGATGGGTTTTTTAGCTGTTTTTGTGTACCATGCCTTCTATCTGAGCCCTCTGACATGCTGTCTTCTGTTAGACATTTTCTAGCATGTCAGAAAGATATTCTACATAAATTTGTGCTAGGATACAAATTTCTCTCTTTTTCCTTCCCACTGTGTTGGTGCAGTAAACATTCCCTGTGAGGAAATGCAAACTCCTGATGTTCACTGGGTAGAAAAATGCCTCTAAGGCTAAAAACCATGTACTGGGTAAAGGGGAATTAGTTAGCTGGGAAGACTTGAAACTTGGTAATAGAACTGAATTTAGTAAGTGTTTTAATAGCTGTCCTTTTGGCAATGTTAGATTACTTTGTTAACTGTCCTGATAGACAGACAGCATGTGTTGTTCAGCCAAAGCCAGAAGTGTTACTATTTTTTGCTTGATATTTTTTAGGTGACAGTCTTAGTGGAGTCCCAAGTAGCTCCCATGGGAAAAGCGTTTGTGAAGTGTGTATTTTCAAGTGTCAGAGGCTTTTGTGGAGTAGATAGCGCTGTTTTTATTGGAAATTGAAGGCTTGCATAGGGGAGAGGTTGAGTGGCTCCTTTGCTTTTCTGTTAACAGTTCTGCAGTCCTAGTCCCTAATGCTGGTTGGATTTCCTTTTCCTCCACTCTGGTCCTTCAGCAGAATATCCTGGTACTGGAAAAGTACATAGATGGCTTGCTGCTATGTTTCTTGCCTGGTTCCTGCCCTATGCTAAGTACCTCTTAGTTGTGGTGCAGCATCTAAACTGTTCTCTGTAGGAAAGTTTTGTATGCTTTTAAGCATTTAGGAGGTAGTGAATTCAGTACCCTCTTAAAATTGAGATTTGTCATCTGAGTTTGAATTTCTTTACAAAAGTCCTTTATATACTGAACCTAATGGCACAGAAGCAGCTATCTGGTTGGAGAAGCTTTACTGACATGCTTTGAATCTTACTGCATGCATTAGAATAATAGCATATAACATAAATACTGATTTGGACTTTCTAATTTCACTACTGTTGTAGAATTTACACATTTTTTATCAACTATCTGAATATTGTTCCTGTATTCTGATAATCAGTGAAATTTTTTATCAGGTAGACGAGGGAAACTTAGTAATCAAATTCTGTGCAACTGAAACTTTTGTTTAGAAAGAGAAATGTTTAGTCACAGGGTTTCCTGCTACAGGAGGGCTGCTCTGTTACAGTGCAGGTGGTCAGGACTTTGGATATAACCAGGAAACACTTGGCCAAGCATGGGGAGCATCCAGGGTTTGCAGCTGGGGAAAGGGGCTCATGGTGCATAATTCGTGCTGCTTGCCACTGGTTATCCAAAGACAGAGTGCAAAATAAAGACCCTTGTCTGATTTTCCTGTGCTCTTAGGTAAGGTTTTATTGTTCACAGCCGGGGGTGAAGCAGTGTTGGAATGTCAGCCTTAACAGGCATCTACTGTTCCAAAAGATAAAGCCCTCTAAATAGCATCCCAGGCCATAGCTGACAGGCTGTGGTGGGAATCCCATCAGCCAGTCAGCAGGTTGGTTCAGCAAGAACTTTGTCACCTGTAGTTTTGCATTTCTGCATCTTCCACATTTCATCCACTTTCAGCTTCTGGTTGATACGTTTAATCTGCTGGCTAGTAGATTTTTCAAGTGTTTAATCCCTGCATTTGTAAAAACTGCAGTATGCTGGAAGGCTTCCCCATGTGAGCCTGCAGGGAATCTCTGTGTATCTGGTGTTTCCTTAAGGCAGAAGTAACTCTGGCATTGTGTTTCCCTGCTCTTCACTGAACAAACCTTGAGTTATTTCTTAGACTTCTTCAGTAACAGCATACGTGCCTTGAAGTTTTTGTAGAGAATTATTCCCAAATCCTCTTTAGTTCTGTGATACTAGAGATAGGTGACTCTGCTTAGGCTAAAGATAGATCTCCTGGTTGCTGGCTGCCTGGCTGGAGTGGTTCAGCTTAGAGCAGATGGCCATAAATGGAAAGAGCAACTGAAGAGAGACAGCTACCTTGGCCAGAGTGTGGATAATGGGCAACAGGTGTTTCTGCAGTCACCAATTTTCCAAACCTTTACAAGGGTGAGGAATATGGAGTTAGCTTTGCACAGAATTGTAGTTTTGCATGGTACATTGGGGTTTTTTGTTCTGGTGCTGTGATCTGCACTGTGTCAAACTTAACTGTGCTCTCATGAAGTTGCATTATTATTGATTAATTAGTTTTCCTAAATTTTCAGACCTTGAAAAAAGAACTTTTTTTTACCTTCTTCCCTTAGTTTTTGCATAAAGCCCACTCTTTATACTGTTTGTTGTGCTTTGTGGTTTTTTTAACAACCAACCTGCTAAAATGAGCTCTAAATTATTTTCAGTGTCAGAAATCAAAACAGGATGTATGTTTTGGAAACTAGTCTTGTATTTACATATATGTTTATACACAGACATGTATATGTATATATTTATCCAAAAGACTGAAAATTTGAAGAGGTGACCTTTAGATTTTAATGGGATAATAGTTGGAGATGGTACTACTTCTCTGTTCTGCTCTCTGCATTAATTTGTAATCATCCTCATCACAGTCTATTTTTTCTGGTTAATTTGAAGGCAGAAGACAAGTCTCAGTCTCTTTCTGTAAGCTCTTGAACTCCTCATGGAAATGAGTAACTTGCTTGTGAACTAGAAATCTAATCTAGGAAGTGACAGTGTCAGTTCTGCTTGTCTTATGTCTTCCCTAAACATTTCTGTTGACAGGAAAGTATAAAAGGTGTGAAGACATCTGATAATCTTGTGGTTTTCATGTTAAAGATTGAGAAGTATAGTTGTACAGGGATACATGTGGAAGACTTCTATAAGTAACCTGTTGTCATAATTTTTTGTATCCTTCTGCAGTAGAAGCATCAGTTCATGGCAGTAATGTGCACTGCACAGATAAGACAATTGAAGCTGCAGAGGCCTTGCTTCATATGGAGTCTCCTACCTGCCTGAGAGATGCCAGGAGTCCTGGTATGTCAGCCACAGTCTCTGCTCTGGGAGCCATTTCTCCTTCTACTAATCAGTAAGACAAGCAAAGCGGGAAACCTGTGTCTGTGAAGAGCTGTATGCTGTTTAAAACATTTGCCTGCCTATTTAAAAACTACTGACTTGTTTGAGTTTTGCATGATTTCTCCACCCTGCAACACGTATACTTACAGATCAAATCATTTATCTGAGAGGGGTTGTTGGGAAGAGATAGCTGAATAACGACATATTTAAAATTAATTTTTTTCCCCCCTAAACATCATGGAATACTTTTTCACTGTGCAGGTGACAGAGCTCTGGCACAGATTGACCAGAGAAGCCATGGGGACTCCATCCTTGGAGATACTAAAAAGTACAGGATCCTGGGCAACCAGCTCTATCTAGGTGGCACAGCTTGAGCATGGAGTTGGACCAGGTCCCCTTCTAACCCCAGCCATTCTGGGTTCTGTGAATCTGACATTTTAAATTGCTGAAATAAAGAGTTATTTTAAGGGAAAAGTATTTCTATTCATCTTTCCATTTTACAAAGAATACCCAAAACCAATGTGTTGCACAGTGTTACCAGTCTGAAAAACCAAACCTTAATGTTGATGGTTACTTTGACTGATGTCCCTTCTGAAGTTATTTAATATACCTTGGATGAAATAATGATCAAACTGAAATGCAAAAGCTACAAAAGAGGAAGTGGAGATCAGAGTAATGATCAAAGATGAAGCTCTAGTTTGTTTAAAACAAAGTTGAGTTTGGTTCTGAAGGATATAGGTACTTGTTTTTGCCTAAAACTACTGACAAGTGTGCATGTTTTGGGGATTTGGATTGATTTTCAAGGTGACAGGATTTTGGAACAGAAACTTTATACAGTGTTGCATATGCTTTGATTTAAATAATTTTATGTAAGATACATTAAAATAAAATCAGGTAGAAACTTCATCAGATATTCTTTTTTTCTTCTCTTGTAGTGGAAGTTTTTGTCCCTCCGTGTGTGTCCACCCCAGAATTTATCCATGCAGCCATGAGACCTGATGTGATCACAGAAACCGTGGTGGAAGTATCGACAGAGGAATCTGAACAAATGGACGTGTCTCCTGTTCCAACTTCCCCTGATATCCATGAACCAATGAAAAAGAAAAAGGGTACATATGGCTTTTCATAGGAGCAGTCTCAAAATTTTACTTCTGCTGTCCACTGCCGTGGATGGTGCAGTTGGTACAGGGGAGGATGGATTGGATGGTCTGATCTCTTTGCTCATACAAACAGATTGATGGGAGTCTGAGATGTGAGTTCTTAGAAAAATGGGTCTGCATCAAGAAAAAAGAGGGAGCAAGAGAATGGGCTTTGACAAGCCATGAAGGAAGATGGTTTCGGTGTTGAGTATTTTACCACAAAGTGGAGGAAGGGTAGAGTATTCAAAGAGGACTTTTGTGGTGTGTAGCCACTTTGTGTGAAACGTGGGTATGTTTGGTGAGGTGGTAGACTTGGGGTTCATGCAATGAAGCAACAGGGTAAATACTAACTTTAAAAAAACCCCATAAATCAGTTTACAAAATCATTATAAGATCTTATTTGTGAAATTTTTGGCTTTCCTGTCTAATTGGCATGTCTTGGAGGAGAAACAATTCAGAACAGTGTTTGATTCCTGAGCATTTTGCTGTCACATGAGAGGTTGGCACCTGGTAAGGTTGCTCTCTCTGGTCTAGCAGTTTTGTTAGAGGCATCAATACAGTTCACATAGCTTTAGGAACATTGATTTAATCGTTTCCAGACATGCTGAGATAAAATATTTACTTGTAATTTAGAGGGAACCAAATGCAATGTAGTGATAAAATGATACAAATCCAAGATCTTTGAGTCTTAGAATTAATAAAAATGCACATTAACTTGTCTGCAATTGAGTTAAATCTGCCTATGAAGTAAGCTACCAAATGGTAATTACACTGGATGTGCAGTAGTAATCCTAAGAACCAAAGTTTATCCATATCTGTGGCAAGGAAACAGCAGGGGGGGAAATACACAAACTGCTTTTTTCAGCAAAGGCAAACTATAAAATTTTACTCTGCATATGATTAATACTTCTTTTTTCCCCATGTATTATGTGCAGCTGGCCGTAAACCCAAGACCCAGCAATCAGCTTTATCTGATGGGTCTCCAGATCTAGGTATAAAGAAGAAACCTAGAGAAGGCAAAGGTATATTTTTCCATTCATTGAGTCTTTAAAAATAAGCAGTGTATCTGCATGGTATTTATCACAGGAGATGTACATATCTTTAAAAATGTGATGGATGAGATTGTATTGATTTTATTAGAGTTTTATTCAATGTCTTTAAATTTGTTTGTACAAGATCTAGCACAAGGATGTATCTAGGATGTGCTCTAGGAGTCTCCTTTAGTACCTTCCACAGTTAATAGGTTTTCTCATTTTTTATTTGCTTTACTTTGTGGTTATTGACTTGTGTTATATTTCAACTTAGTGCTACACACATAATTTATTAAGCTACTGCTGTAAGACTTGCTTTCAAGTAGAGACAGCACATGAGCATTTAGTAAGGTGGTGGTTGGAAGTAAAGGTAATAAGGTTGGAAATATGATTTCTTAGTTAATTGACAAACTTCAGTGGGAATATATTTTTTGAACTAATAGGTTCAGTTTAGTTTAAAGAGAAAAACAAATGATGATGTGTTTCTATATTGGTTGAGTGGAGAATTGTCTGCAGAAGAGTTCTAATGTTTCTCCTGGTCAGTAGAGGTTCCTTTCTTGGGCTCCAAGCCCCTGCTACTGATTCAGCAAGAAGACAGACTGGGACATGAGCTCACAGGTTACTTCTGGGGGGTGTGCCGTGTATCAGCTCTGCCCTGGCTGCAGGTGAAAAATCTGGATCTTGCCTCCCCTTGGTGCACTGAAAGCTGTTCTGGGACGTTGCTATAGCTGGGAGTAACAATTTAGTGATTTGACATGCTAGCTGAAAGAGTGTGCAGTGGGCAGCTCCACTGTTATTTTGACATTTGTTTAAAAGCAAGGTCTCTGCTCTTTACGTAATTCCTTATCTGGCTACAGCTCCTGAGTCATCAGGTTTGTCAACAGGGCAAGGAAGAATGGGACTGACTTCATGGAGATGTTTGCTCATGGAAACCAGTGCAAACACTAATTAAACTTCCCTACAGTGCCCAGAGTTGCTTTAGATTTGGTGTAGCAGTGGACTTCAGTGAAGATGACAGATTTTGTATCTGCTACATTTAAAAATACATCTTGTTAAATTATTTCCTTTTTCTGTAGTCTTCTTGAATCCTTGTCTTTCTTTCTATTTCAGATTTTAGTATTGCAGCTTTCTGTTACCTGAACAGTACTTTCCAGTTGTCCCAGGTCCTAGTTTCCTGGACAAATAATTTGAAAAAGGAGGCCTGTATTTCTCTGTTCTCCTTTTTGTGCTGGTGAATTCAGCTCTATAGCTTCTTGTTTTATAAAGTGGGAGATGGTACTGCTCTCTAGTTTTCAGGAGATTTTTTAGCTTTCTTTTAAATTTATTTAATTTCTATGGCACTTCCTAATGACCTACATATATCTCTTTTTCTCATGAAGTATCTCATTTCATATTTTATACTACAACTGGAATAAATTAATTTTTTTTCTTGATGTCCTGTAAAATATTTTGTTAGCTGGATTTAATTTTTGTTACTTATTTTAAAAAGCACTTGCAAAGGTAGGCTATTTCATATGCAGCATGGGTTTGGAAAACCAGGAATTATTCTACAGTTAGTACTATCAGAGTTAAGTCATGGAGAACGAGAGATGATTGTGCACATTTGGAAAGGGGATCCCTTGTTGGCATTCCTTCCTTTGTGCATTCTGGATACTTTCTGGTGCAAAGTGAGGCAGCTGTAAATCTGATTTAATTGTGCCCTACAGCTTATTTATTCTCTTGAAGTTCCTGTTTGCTTTCTAATCCTGAAGCCCACTTAGGTTTTTGCAACAACTTTTGGGAAGGGTTAGAGCATGGGGTGCCACCATTTAGTGTGAGAGTCCCAGATCCCTGACAGCCTTAACCACAGTTGAGATGGTTTGTTGCTGCAGGTTATATGCCTTTTAAAAATTACTTATTTATATCCTCCTGTTTTGCAGTGTCATAAAATGTACTGGCATTTCATGCCCTGTTTAATCAAATATGAGAAGAAAATGCTAGTGCTCGTCCTGCTGCATAGATAGGTACTGACTTGGAACACCCTCCCATACTTCTTTTCAAGAACTGAAAATGGGTATTGGATTGAACAGGCAGGCTCCTGTGCTGTATAGTTGATCACTTGGATTAGCTCTTTCAGAATGCAAATATTTATGGCAACTTCATTAAACTTAACAGAGTGAATGAATATGTGCAGGTTACATCCTCTGTAACATAGCTTGTAACGCAGGTCATGTGGAGAACTTTCTGTTATCTTTAAAAGTGGTTTTCTAACATAAAAATGCTTTCTGATTGTAGGAAATACAACATACTTATGGGAGTTCCTGTTGGACCTTCTTCAGGACAAAAATACATGTCCTCGATATATTAAATGGACTCAGAGAGAGAAAGGAATCTTTAAACTTGTGGATTCAAAAGCTGTCTCCAAACTCTGGGGAAAACACAAAAACAAGCCTGACATGAATTATGAGACTATGGGAAGAGCTCTGAGGTAAAAACTCTTACATCCTTAGGTTATCTATTACAGTTTAAAATCCTATTTTTGCCCATAGAAATATAAAGGTTCTGAAATTTTAAAAACTTTGCCCTTTTGCAGATTTAGCCTTCAGTCTTGCAGTCCGTGTAACTTTTTATATTACCGGTAAATTTGCAATTTTAATTCCTGAAGTATGTATTGGAAAGGTAAGATTTTTTTCAGGTAGATCCTTCAGATCATTTGCCAGTGTGTTCTAACAGCTTCTTTCCATACCTCCTTCCACTGTAGATTTTACTGTGATTACTTCAGGTTTTCTTGTTAGCACAGAATGATGTTTTCTTTAAAATGTTGCTTAATACTTAATTGTACTTTCCTTGCAGATACTACTATCAAAGAGGAATCCTGGCAAAAGTTGAGGGACAGAGGCTTGTGTATCAGTTTAAGGAAATGCCAAAAAATATAGTTGTTATAGATGATGACAAAAGTGAGTCCTGCAATGAAGATTTGTCAATGCCTACAGATGAAAAGTCCCTGGAAAGAGTGTCTTTATCTGCAGAAAACCTTTTAAAAGCAGCAACCTCTGCACGTGGAGGAAAAAATTCCTCTCAGTTAAGCTGTACCAGAACAGAAAAAGCAGTCACCAGAGTTGTGAATATTGCCTCACCAGCTCATGACACATCCTCATCTCATCCTTCTACTACCACTGCTACTGTCCCAGCAACATCAGCTCCCAGGTTTGTGTTAATGGGGCTGTTAAATTTACAAAGTCCTATTGCTGGATGTGCAAAAGGTTTGGGGTTGGGCTCTTTGTTTGCTGGTTTAGCTTTTTCATTTTTTTGTTACGGTTAGGTTTGGTTTTTTTTAAGAACCAGTTAAAAATCTGTCTTGCTTAGAACTGTCTGTCCTTGTTGTCACGTGTGATGGTGCCCTGTGTTTTGGCCTAAACACACACGTTTATTTTGTAGGACTGTTCGAGTGGCAATGCAAGTGCCCGTTGTCATGACCTCTCTGGGACAGAAAATCTCAACTGTGGCAGTGCAGTCAGTAAATGCAGGGTCACCATTAATAACCAACACGAGTCCAACCACAGCAACAACTCCAAAGGTAGTAATCCAGACAATCCCTACTGTGATGCCAACCTCTGCTGAAAATGGAGACAAAATCACAATGCAGCCCACCAAAATCATCACGATCCCTGCCACGCAACTCACGCAGTGTCAGCTGCAAACAAAAACGAGCCTGTCTGGGTCAGGAAGCATCAACATCATGGGAGCCCCCTTGGCTGTTAGAGCACTAACCCCAGTGTCCATAGCTCATGGGACACCAGTAATGAGACTGTCGGTTCCTGCTCAGCAGGCCTCTGGCCAGACTCCTCCCAGGGTGATCAGTGCCGTTCTCAAAGGTCCAGAAGTTAAATCAGACACAGCTGCTTTGAAACAGGAATGTGAAGTGAAAACACTGCAGCTGGTAAAGGAGGAGAAGCCAGTGGATGGAAGCAAGACTGTAACCCACGTAGTAGTAGTTAGTACACCCTCAGCTATTGCCCTTCCTGTAACAATGAAAACAGAAGGAATCATCACGTGTGAAAAATGAAGAATAGGTTTCTTCCAGCATGGACTTGTAACTGTTACGGTTTTGAATATACTGACATGACTGGGGGAGGGATGTGGATGCCACCACCAAGTCAGAAAGGAGAGTTGTGGAATGTTAATGAACATGCATATGTTGAAGACTTACTGGAAAAAAAAAGTTATTTTCCCGTGTTTCAGTGGGACTTAAACCACGCTGATACGCTGATTAAAAACTGCCTCTTCCAGTTGGGAAACAGCTGAACCTATGGAGAATGAAAGAGAGAGGGACTGAAAAGGGACCAAACAATTTCACTACGCTACCGGTTACCAAGCTACACTAAGACCTGAAACACTAAGAGAGAGCTGTGTGAGAGGTTTGCCTTGGTTTTTAGTTTTCAGGGGGAGAGGAAAGTCTCATTGTTACACAAATGGCAAATTTGATGCATTTTATGTGCATACCAGCGATTACTACTGTGTGCCCACAGTACTCAACTGGTGCTATGTGAAAAACTATGCTACTAGGTGTTGTAGGAAGTGAAATAAAGGAGATTAAAGAGCTTCTAAAAGAAGACAGAGGCCTGGAGGGATTTTTGTATCATACAGCTTAAGCAGATTCAAATTGAAAGCCTTAGACTGATTTTCAGTTATCTTTCTTGAAATAAGCTAATGGCTTGTTTGTGTAAAGCTTTTTTATTAAAACAAATTTTTTAAAAACCTTGTACCTAGCACAGTATTGTTATAGAATAACATGTAACATATTTTGTATGGTAGTTAAAAGTCTGTCTAAATTTCTTAATCGTGGACAAAGTAGCAGCAGGTTTTCTGCCTTCTGCTGTACCATGCCTGTTTCTCTCACTTAGCCTTGACATCTGTGCATACATTTCAGTTTCAGCTCTACTCTCACTTCAAAGGTCACGCCCAGCATGAGCTTTTGTCAGGTAGTTCTAAACCTGTAAATTTTTTTTAGTTGAAGTTAAGAGGGAAGTACCAGTGTTCAGAACGAACTATAATAGTTTGTATATTCAACATTTGAAGTATATTCTATTTTGTTGTACTCTTGTTTCAAAGTGTATTCAAGTAGGTTTTAATGAAATACAGAAAGAAAATTTAATGGTGTTTGGTGTGCTGTTTATTTTTTCCTTCTTCCTTTCTGCTAACCTCTTAACCTTCTTTTCATATTTGAAATCTTCCAGGCATTCATCCTAATATAGATGTTAGAGTGTGAAATTTTGGGAGTCCTCCCTGCTTCAAAGGGCTGACCAGCTCTCTCACTCATTTGTGCAAATACCTGTGGAGCTTGCTGTAGCTGGTGAGGTAACTTCTGGCAGGGGTCTAGTTCCTAGATGTTTTCAGTATGGTGATCATACATGTGAGCTCTGTGAACTACCCAACTGCTCCTCCAGCTACACCTGGTAGTGCCTCTGTATTTCCAGTCCATCTGCATGGCTTGAAGTGTAGCTTACCCTGGTTTCAGGGGCACCACGCTGGCACATCAGGCTGTGGGTAGTCATAGTAGTCATAGCACATGAGCACCTGAGTAGTCAGGTACCCAGTGGATCCCCAGTTCCTAATAATAGGCCCTGAAAAGTCTTCAGGGCAGGAACTTGGGTAATCTTGAAATTTAATTGAAGTCTGAATCATCATCTAAGTACTTCATGCCTGGAGGAGCACTTTTAACAGCTGTCTGGAACTGAGGTCTTCTGTAATGCTGAGAGATACCAGAATTAAATACTTTACATGCTGAGAAGCAGGTTACTTGTGGAGTCCTGGCAGCAAGGCCCATTCTTCCCTTCAGCTGGTAAGAAAAGTGGAAATGGCTCCACACAGCCAGGCCAGCACTGGGGGGGCTATGAAAGGCCTCTGGAAAAACTATTCTTTTTCATCCTCTTGAGCAGGGAAGTGGAGTTTGAGAACAAAATGAAGCTGAAGCCGATAAAAAAGTGTGTGTAAGGCAGCAATCCAAAGAATCAAAAGTTCTTACACATGAACTGTGTTTCTGGCATGGGGTAGAGGACTAAGACCCCTTCACACAAGGACATGGAGAGAGAAGACGACTTTTTTTCTAAGAAAGGTAGGAAAGGGAAGTAGGGTAAGCTGGGCAATCACTCGATGAATCTGACAGTCTGAGAGGCACTAATGTTCTGAGTAAAGGAAATGGAGCAGTGTAAAGAGAGGCAGGTGGTACAAATCTGAGCTAAAAGATGAGAGAAAGCAGTGTTTTTAAAGCTACTGTTGTAAGTGCAGTCTGTAAGAAACCCTACTCTAGATGGCTGTTACTTGATTGTATCTCAGAGCATGAAGTATCTATATCGAGTATTTGTAATTAAGACCTTTCCAACACCTAATTTAGATACAGTGGAAGTCAAACGGGGACAAACTGTCTTCCTGGAATTAGATAAGGATCTCCAGCTGATGACCTCCTTGTAATGCCAAGACTTCATTATGTAATGGCAAAAAACTGGAGGAATGAAGGCACCCAACTCCCCTGCTGGTGGGGTAGTCAGTTCGTGGCCAGCTCTGAGACGTGCCCGTGCTGCCTCTTGCCACGGAACCAGTGATGGTCCTTTGGCTCTCTCCCCTGGCCACCAGTGAGTGGCACATGGCACTGGCTGCCAGAGGATACCCACCTGGAGTTCATGCAGTGCTGTAGGAATCTCAGTCTGTGAGAGGATGTGCTGTAACTGAAATGGAAAGGGGACTTACCCTGATGCTGTAAATAAGGATGTTTTTACTGGTGGTGTTGGAGGACCTGACCTCAGGATGAGGGGGCTTTGGTTGGCTTTGTGACATCTGAAACGGATGAAAGGAACACTAGAATATTGAAATGGTTAGTTTAGTATCTAGCTATACTCCCAGGCTCTTGAAATCCCATTGAAAAACCTTGTTTTGTACATGGGTGAAAGCAGGATTCCTTTTACATCTGAATCTGGTGGTTCATGTAGGGGCCAGGCTTAACTCATCCTTGGCAAGCAGTAACTCGTAGATGTGTGGGTAGAATGAAACTTGTGTGAAGTGAGTATGCTTTATACAGAAGGCATTGAGACATACACAGACTTGGTACCACTGATTTTGCAGATGAGAACTATTTTTATTTTTCAAACCCACTGTTCTAAGTTATAGAATGAAAAGAGTGATGTTGTGTAATCCAGAGGGAAAAAACACCTCAGCTGTAAGTTGCAACTCAGAATAAATGTCTGAGTATCCAAAATGAGAAAAGTTGAAAGGGGAATCCCATTCTAGAGACAACTGGTTTTTTAGCTCTCTCTTGCATATCTTTCCCAGTGAAAGGGTCTGGGCCTTGGCACAACTCTGGGTAGAGTGTGCTGAAAGGAAGGCTGAGCTCTTGGGATCCTCTGCTAATTGATTTCATCAACTTTAGGGCTTTGGAGAGTTACATCTGAGGTGATCAGGGATGAGTGAGCCAGGGGCAGTCAGAAGTTGAGGAGAAAATGGAGAGGTGCTTGAAGGCTCAAGTTGGTACTCAGCACAACATGTGCAGCAGGGATCTCAGCCACATGTGAAGATTGTTACTGCCAGAACAAGCCAAGTGCAATTCTGCCTTGTAGAGACAGTTCAAATAGCAGGTGTTAAGCTCATTAGGAAGATCCAAATGACACTATGTATTTGGGATCTAATTGTTCTCCAGGAGAGATAGTGTTTTAATAAGCTTGCAACAGCTTCTGCCTCTCAGCAAATTAAACAAGTGGGTCATTTCTTCCTGCAGCTTGCTTGAGAGTGAGGGAAAAGTGTCACTGCTAAAGCTAAGGCAGCCTTTATTCAAGATGAAAGCAAGGGATCTGTGGAGTCTTTTTTTAGCCTTGGTGTGCTTATAAGGCATACATTCACAAGGAGAGCTTTCAAGACATTTTTTATTGTTAAGAGTCATACTGCTACACAGGGAAAAAAAATCCTTTCTGCTTCTTCTGAAAAATATTTAGTGTACTGATATTTATAGCTGGCAAAAGTATTTCAGTGCCGCAGGCTTGTCTCTCGCTGCATAAAACAAAGCAAAAGCAATAATCTGTTTAAGTTTTCCAAAAGAGTCTGCCAAATAAATTATGGCATGTACTGGAATAAAAGGGTGAAGCTGCCTGGGAACTCAGCAGTTAATTTCTGCAGCCTATCTACCTTTTTATTAAAATCCAGCAGAAAGGGTTCAACATTGCACTGTAGCAGGGATTTTCTGAGAGGACAGTATTGCCTTGAGATGGGAAGAGTCTCCAGCCTTTTCAGTTATTCCACCCCCCCTTGCCTTCAAAATTACCCTTTAAGGAGGTGAAACAGTGAACATCTACTGTAACATGTCCAGGATGGAAGAAGAATCCCAGCCCTTTCCACTTCAGAAGAGGTTCTGCAGTGATGGCAGTGTCATACAAATCATGCTCTTTCTCAACAGTTGATTTCTTGTTTAGGAGAATTAAGCAAGGGATGCAAGCAAGGGTATAAATCAAAATGTCTTCAGAATCATAGATACCAGATACTCCACTGTGAGAGTGGCAATTCTGCAGCTGAGATGGTTCAGTTCCTGCTGGTAAAAAGCCTCCCATAATCGGGCAGTGGGAAAGGTGCCACACTGATGGACACCTTGACTGGCCTGAGGAAAATGAAGCTGCTTATACAGAAGTGAAATGAAATCATGGAGTGATTTCATTTTTGGTGGGAGTGGTGGGGTTTCTTTGATTTTGGTTTAGTTTGTTTTTAAATACAGACCTGATCTTTGCTCTCAAGTCAAGGCTTTCTACAAATACAGTTTCTCCCAGAGAAATGAAACTGCCAAAAGAAGTCTGGATGGAAACTCCAGCTTCTGGTGTGAGTTTTTTGTAGTAGATGAGCAAGGATTTGACCTACTGAAGATACCATCTTACAGGTCTTATTGTGATGTTGATTTTAGAAGTGTTTAGCTGCAGATGACTACAGATGTTAACTAACAAGCACTTGTATAATTCCTCCTCCCTGCAAGACCATTTCAGGGAAGGTCCTAAGAGAAAATACTTGTAAAGGAGAAACTCTGCATCTCACCCCCTTGGCACAACTGAGGGCAGCCAGCACCATAAAGAGGAAGCTGTCAGTGTCTAGTTGGTATGAAACATAGCAGCAAGGCTCAAAGATCTGTCTTTTGGTGGGGCATTGGCAGTGTTGCAGCTCTTGCCCAAAATCTCCCCCAAAAGTACCACCCTTCTGATTTCCTGGGACACAATTTGCTCTTTCTGAAATTCCAGCCAAAGGAGGTGCTGGCATGTTGCATGTGCCTGGTAACAGTATTCACCAAGGCCATTGGCTCCTTGGTTGTAAAATCCTTTCTTTTGGGGAAAGTCAAACCCACATGAAGCCCAGGCTGGCTAATGCAGCCTCTGCTTGGAAGCAGAGCATTGCACAGATCCTGCAAGGGTCAGGAACATGTGCAGTGTGTTACAGCTGCACAACAGCACTTCATTTGTTTGCCTGATGAAGAGTGTGTTTGTATGGGAATTTGGAACTTCCAGTCACCAGACACTGTATTTCCCTTCTCAGCAATGCAAGTGTAGTAATTTATGGGCTGTGTAAAGCTCACATCTGTGGTGCTTCTTCTCTTCAAATGAGCTTTTAGAACAAAGTGGCAGATACAGCTGCATCTTGTAAGGGGCCAGCCTTCCCAGGCAGATTCAGCAGCCCTCAGGGAGGAATTCTTGCACCTCACTCTGCAGGTTTGTAGCTCCACAAAACTGTTGGAGAGGGGAATATTTACAGTAATACAGTGTAGGTTTCCTCTCTAACTAGAAGAGTGAGCAGCTTAACAGCTAAGCATAACTCCCTTCCTTTCAGATTTGTGAAATTGGGACATTCCAAGCTGGAGGAAGAGTGTGTGCTGTGAAGGCAGAGCAGCCATGCCACTCTGAAACTAGGGTTAGGGGTGGGAGAAAAGAGGTTTGGAAGAGGAAGCAGCAGTGCCAAGCTGAAGCTCAAACTAGCTGAGACAGGTCACCTCCTTGGCAGCAGGAACTCGGGACAGCGAAGTGAGAAAGACAGCAGCCAAGACATTACTTTTTTTCCAAAGAGTTTTATTAATAAACACCTGGAACATTTAAGAGTTACTATGCACCCTACCTCACATGGAAATACTGCTTTATTTGCCCTGCCACATCTTCCTCAACTATCTGTATGTCAGCACAACTCCAACTGTTGTCCCTCTTCCCCCCTCTCTTCCTATGCTATTTTCTGGCACAATGGCATGTTTACAACTCATCTATGCAATTCCTATGTCACCAGTGAGCAATCACAGGAGTTACTGTACTAACACACCTCTGCTGTAGCCCAGATGCTTTGCCAGAGTTTCTCTGGGTCACAGGAAGAGGCTCCTGAACAGTCACTCCACGCTTTCCAATCAGATGCAGGATCACCAACTTCTCTCAATAAATAAATTTTATCTTATAACAGGTTCCAGTGTAGCTTTAGATTCTGAAGATAAATAAAAGAAAATCTTTCAATATTAAGACTGGCCTTTTACTGAAACAGCAAGATTGACAAGACTACAAATTTAAACCATTTAGAAAAGTAATACTCAGAGGAAGAAATAGTCCCTGGTTAGCTGTGTCCTCCAGAGGGAAGCACAGGAGAGATGAAGGTACAGTCACTGTACAGCCTACAGGCTGTACGTGTGTGACAGATACATGCACACTGCTCTGGAAAAGTGAGGGTATTACTCTAGGTCATAGTCGGCCTCTCTTTCCTCACCTGCTCTTACTGGAGGGGTCTTACACTTCTAATGCATTTGTCATCTCAGGTCATGGAAAAATGACAAGACCACACTATTATGAGCTTAGCTTTTTGTCTAAACTGCATTAAAGTTCCTTCGTATTGTAACAAAAAAAATATTTAAGATAATCTCACTGGGTAGTTGAACCTCACTCCCTTTGGTACTTGCAGAAGCTTAACATGAAATAAATAAAATCAGCCAGCATGCTGTCAGGGCAAGATGTTTTACAAACACAAGTGTTTTGATTTGAATACTAAGGCTTCCACATTCATTAGAGGATTAAATCCTTAAAACAGGGGGCTTAGTGAAAGAATAAAGCCATTTGCCTTCTAGTTTTCAGACCCTGAAGCGGCAAGAAGAGCATGAAGAGAACACTGGCTTCCTTCTTCCTCCTTTGAAGGCTGCACATTAATGAGGGCTGAACAGCAACTCCAAACAAGTGCCTGAAATAATGGTTAGTCAACAGTATTTCCTCATCTTTCAATAGCATCTAGCTTCAAAGGTTTTCTCTAAAATAAAAGACTGGAGAGTTCAGACACTGCAATAGCAGGTGGCGTTCCAGGACATTACAGCAGTCTGTCAGGGTCCTGATTGAAACTAAAGTCACACACAAGGGACAGGTGATCGGAAGGGTAATTGAACGAGGGCAGCCTGTTGGGCCCAATTTGCTCTTCAGTCAGCAAGCCCAGGGCTGAGTTCACATTCAAGGCATGCTGGGAATACCAGATATAATCCAGCGTGTGCCGGCACTCTCCGGAGGGCCGGATCTTCCAGGTGGTGTAGGGGGGCTCCGTCTGTCCGTCGGGGCTCAGCAGCTTGTACGCGCTGTTTAAATTGAGGCTGGAGTTGGAGAACTCCCTGTAGACCTCCTCGCTCGGCTCCGCGTTGAAGTCCCCGCAGACGATCAGGGGGATCTTTGCTCCCTGCGTGATGTTCTTCAGGTTCTGGAGGAGGTCGCAGCCCTGAGCAGAGCGGAACCTCTCCCAGCCCGTGCGGGCTTTCAGGTGGGTGACGGCGATGCAGAAGAGCCTGCCGGTCTCGTGGCACTTGAGCGTCTGAGCGATGGCCACCTGGTTGGTCTTCAGCTTCATGGCGGTCAGGCGGATGTTGGCGCTGCTGACGAGCTCGAAGCGCTCCTTGAGGAAGAACATGGCGCAGCCGTCCGGCCCGTTGTTGTGCTCCACGTCCAGGCACGGCGACCACGGCTTCGGGAAGAACGTGCACTGGTAGCCCAGGCGGCTGAGGAGCGGCTCGAAGGTGTCGAAGTAGTGGTCGACTTCCTGAAGGCACAAGATGTCGGGCTTGTACGCAAGGATTTCCTCCAGGATGAGGCACTTCCTCTCCTCCCACTTCAGAGCTTCCATGGGGCACTGAACAAAGTTGTCTTTGCCTTCCCCGAGAGCTGGAATGAGCAGGGAGGGTAAACAAAAACCCCAAAAGTTAATGATAGCTGAAACAGCCTGTCATCCTCCAGGTTTTATCAGTTTACATGCTGGTGACTTTAAGGGTACCAGATTTGCCAGTAGGTGTGAGAACCCCATCTCAAGTCACTGGAGTCACTCCAAAAAAATTAAGTGTTGGAATATTAGCTAACCAAAGAGTGGAAAAGTACCAAACCCAGCTAATCTAAATTTCTGCACCTGCAAAACACTGTGTCCTTGGGCATAGCTGTGGTACAATAACCAGTAGTGAAAGAGACATGAAAAAAAGAGATGTAACTCCTAAAGAATGAGGAAGAACTGATACTGTAGCATAACCAATAGACGGCTTAGATTACAGAATATTCATGAGCTTATTACTGCTGTAAATAAATATCTGGTGCTCTAATCAATAAACGGAGCTTGCTGATCACTCATATTGAGAGCTCGAGTTTCCCTGCACCGCGACAATTAAGTTCCTTTTACAGATAAAAGATGTATTGACTTTCTCCCCCTCTGCCCACTACACAAGGGAAAGTGCTTCCACGTGTGGCTGCTGCAGCATAAGCCAAAATAAAATGAAGTGGGTTAAAAGAGACTGCAGAAGGTTAAGGCAGTCCCTAATGAGGGAAATTTCCCATGCCAAAAGATTTTAAGATGAGGCTGCTGCAGTCGTCAACTTACAGCCTTGATTCAAAACTAGCAGTTAAAATTATTTTTAAGCATTAAGAATTCCCGTAGCAGATCTGAATTTATGGATAGCTCACCAATAAGGTAATCAGAAACTGAAGAGAAACGTCGCAAATAAAACTTAGGAAAAAGATCCGTTTTCTCTGGGGTTAACAACCATCTAAAACGGATGGGTCACAGCTTTTAGAATACACTATGTTCAGTTAAGACAGGAATTTGGGGCTACCTCTGGCATCAGAGTTGCAAGGAGACACCTTTTTTCCTTTCCTGTGGGACAGAAGGAAAGCCACTATTTCAAGTGCTCAAAATACTCCCTCCTGGCCCTCAGTCAGTTGTGTCTCATGTAGTTCACTCCTCTCCCTTTGCTCTGCCAGGGTTTTCATGGCTGCATTCGATGTCAAGCTCGTACCTTGAGCTCACAAGCATCTCCTACCTTGGGCGAGGATGTTCCACTGCATGACCCGGATGGGGCGGTGGTTACTGCTTTTCTTCAGGTTCACAAAGTTCCTCTGGAACCGGGGTGGCCGCTTCTGCAGAACAATCTGACATTCCTCCAGCAAATCCTTGGGGTCTATAGGATCCAGCTGTGCTGAGTCCAGCTGCTCCAGGCAGTCCTGGTGCTGGGACACGGCACCGCTGCTCAGCGTCTTGGCGAGCACGCTGTAGAGCCGGCTGGTGCTGTTTCCCATGGAACACACTGCAAGGGAAAAACTGCTGTTAGAGATGGCCCACCACAGCTCTCCTCATCACCTGGGTACCTTGCTGCAGTGCCAGCCATCGGTGGGTTGTGCAGGAGCCTGTTCCTGAGTCTGAGGCAAAATAAGAAGGATGCAGAAGAGGGTTAGTCCTGTGCAGACTCATGTTCTGCCTGTCATCAGCGGCTGGTCTAAGACATCATGCTGCTGTCTTCTAAGGCAACAAAAAAGTCTTTCAACCAGACTAGCAGGGCTAAGATTAACTCTGCCTATATTGTACAAAACACAGCAGAGCACACTTTTTCCCTGTACACAGAGGAGAGAGCCCAGCAGGCAGACAAATGCCACCTGCTCTTTATTTCACACGCAGCATTTGCTTCTGATGGAGAGGGCACTCCGTATGGCCTGGCACCCTGTGTCCATATGGGATGCCTCCAGGCTGCAGACTCCAGTTAACCTGACTAACCCTCGTGTTAGTATTTAACAGGAATCTCTGATCAGTGTCATTTATCCCCAAAGCAGTAACGTTGTTATGACCATGAAGCAGCCAGATGCTTCTGCTGGCTTAGACCTCAGGATGTGGAGAAGGTGGTGCCTCCCAGCTCCCCATCCCTGTGTTCATTCCCCCCACCCTCCTTTCTCCCTTTATCTCCTCACTCTTTTGTGCTGTGCCCCAGCTCAGCAGTTTCCAGCCCTCCTTGGGCCCCAGCCACCTTACCCACATGAGCTGCACACAAGCTGCTGTCTCCAGCTCTCCCTGCTAATGCAGCTGGCCCTCACCCAGCCCTGTGTCTCCTACAGGGAGGTCTCCCCATCCCACATGGGCTTACAGCTGCCACAGGATGGGGATGCACACATGTCCCTGCTCTGTTTTGCCCCTATGCAAGTTTTGTGGTATTTCTACAGTGTGTGTGCAAGAGCTCTCCAGCCCTGTCTCAGGGAGGGAGGGCTTTGCTCCTTCAAGCACAGGCAGGAAGGGCAGTGCTTGCACCACAGCAACTTGCATAAGAGGCAATGCTGACTGAGTTTTGTTGTTGTCTCAACTTACTTATTTACTCCGAATGCCTTTTGCAAAGGGAATCTTAAGCAAAAGAACTTCAGTGTTGCACTGCTGTTGGCCCACAGTGGTTTTTAAGTAGGTTTATTGGTACATTTGAGTTACTTAAAAAAGGAAGAGAATGAAATTGTCATCTCGTGATCACATCTTGCAGAAGATTTGGCATGCTACCCAACACACCTGCATGCTCAGGCTGAACTACAGCACTACCAATCTTAAGATCTGGTGACAGACATACAGTAATGACAGGCTAGATGGACACCCTTACAGTTCAATAAACATACTCAGGAGGAAAAGAAAGACTCTCCAGTATAAGCCCCACATCCTTGTATTGAGGAAAATGGATACTTTTAAAAGATACTAAAAACTACTTGCTTTAATGTGTGTTTTGTATGTGTAAGCCCATGGAACAGTTCCAAGAAAGTTGTGAAACGGGAATTTAGATTAGATATAGGATGTTTCTTCTCATCTCTGTCCTTTTAGTTAAAGTAATAGGAGTTCCTCAAACTGAGATGTGATTTTGAGCTCACACACACATCTTTCCACAGAAGCTATGCGTAATGTTCCTGTTTCTGCAGCCTTTCTCAGTTTACAGAGAAATTTACTCCTTCTCAAGAAGCCAAGTACTGCTGAAGTAGTAGAAGTGCCCTTTAATAGTGAGGGAAAACACGAAATCCCTAAGCAGGATCCTGAGACAGCTGTGAGGGGAGTGGGAGCAGGGATGAAAGCACGCTCTGTGCTGGATACAGAAGGGTGCAGCTCACACACAAGCAGGGCTGCCAGGCAGCCATGGAGAAACCCAAAGAAATCAGCGGAGCTTTTCACAGATGCTCCACAGGGAGCCACTCACCTATTTTTAGGACAGGTACAACCCCCGGCTAAGTGCTGCAAGCAGAGATAAGCACAGTGCTTTGAGTGCAGCCCCTGCCATGCCATGGATGAGCATGGCTCATGTGGGGCTCTCCAAAGGAATAATAATAATAACAACCCTCCAAGAAGCCATTAGCAAGCTCTTAGGCTGCTTGTGGCTTCACCTGAGTCAGAGGGATGATGCTGAAAGGCACAAGGTGGGTGCAACACAGCTGGAGTCAAAGGCCTGCTGGCAAAGCCCTGAGCAGCTTACAGCTGCTACAGCAGGATCAAGGCTAAGCTCAGCCTCCACCTGCCGAGCTGCAAACAAAGCCAGAGTATTGTCTAAATCTCATCATCCCCGGGATTGTGGTGTATCCAGCTCTTTATGGGGTGTAAAGCATAGCCCAGCCTGTACTATGGCCCAGAACTGATCAGACAGCTTTTAAAGTCAGCCATGACTCAGGAAGGAAAAAGAGCTTCAGCCTTCTTTTGAGGGCCCAGAGATGATTGTGTGAAAGAGGGTCTAGACTGTGAATGAAGCACTTTCAGTCCTGGCATAGGCGGCTTGAAAGTTCTTGGCTGAAGCAGGGGAAGATTCCAGCTTAAGATGACTGCTTATCTGCACAAGTTCTTTGTACCCAAAGTGCTGGAATCATGACGACACAGACTGAGGTGCTCTGCAGAACAGGGGCCAGACCAACAACCCGAACCTGAAAACTCCAAACACAGAATCCATTTTTTGTTATTTCTGCAATGCTGAACCGTGTCCACAGCAGTCCAGCTACAATACAAGTAGAAGGTCACCACTCTGAAACCTTACAGTGCAAATTAAGTGACCTGTAACTTGCTGGGACAATGTGTGCTGCCAGTGCTGCGACACTGTGGTGCTGGTGGGGGCAGAGGCAGCCTAGTGCAGATAAGCAGTCATCTTAAGCTGGAATCTTCCCAAGGAGCCCCTTGCTTCAGCCAAGAACTTTCAAGCCACCTATACCAGGACTGAAAGTGCTTCATTTACAGTCTAGACCCTCTTTCACACAATCACCTCTGGGCCCTCAAAAGAAGACTGAAGCTTCTTCCTTCCTGAGAAGGAAGCAGACTCCTGAGCTCGCACTGTAGCGGTGGATAGCAAACATGAAAGTGATTCTCTTGGTGTTGTGTAACAGGAAACACCAACTCAGCAATTACTACGCAAGGTGCTTAAATCAAAAAGTTCCTTCTCCTCAGCAAGGGTGGTACCTCAGCACAGTAAGGGTAAGGGAAGAATTCAAACTGAGAGTTAAATATAAGAACAGGGTGTAAAGTTGGCAGGCTTCTTGCTCCATCCAGCACAGAAGAGAGGAACTTCTAGGATCTTGGGCAATGAGCCATCAGATACTTTATTTCAGAGACGAGGGCTGGAGAAGGGTATTGGACCCTGACCTTTTGGGTAAGGTGAACATTCCTATTTCCCTTCCTTTCAGGTCATACCACTTTCAGGCAGAAGCCCTACCCTGTTCACCACAAGGCTCTCCCTGCCAGGTGAATGGCTCCACACACCTGCAGCCTGGAGTTGCATCAGCCTCCACAGCCCTAGAGCTGGCAGCAGCCAGAAATGCCCTCCTTGGAACCCCAGTTCCAGGAACAACTTGACAGGCGCCATCCCCATGTGACAAAACCTACGCTACCAAGGGATCATACTACACGTACAGCCTTGTCTGGGACAGCAATGAGAGCTCATCAGAGGAAGGCAGAAGCTGCCTGTTCTCAACAAGGCAACACCAGAAAAAAGAGCGAACCTCAAATCCTGCCTCCAGTAATATAGGGAATCAGTACTTGGCACAAGCTCTGGAAACCTTTATCTTCATGAATGCTTTATTAATCACAAACTCGATTCTGCCAGCTCTCAGATGCATATGCTCCTCTTCCCTGTAGTGCCATGAAGCTTCAATCCTGCCATATGGCATCCTGGCCTGGCATCGACAGGACCAACAGGAGCACCCTGCCCCAGCCTGGCTTTTACATTCCTCATGCAACAGGGAAAGAACTCACTTCACCCCAACCCCAGCTGCAGGCAGTAGGGCAAAGTGGATCTCCTGCACGCCAGATGTGTAATACACCCTCAGACATGTTGTCCAGAGAAGCTGTGGCTGTTCTATCACTGCAAGTGTCCAAGCCCAGCCTGGACAGAGCTTTAAGCAACCCGGTCTAGTGAGAGGTGTCCCTGCCCATTGAGGGAGGGCTGGAAACAGGTGACCTTTAAGCCCTCTTCCAACCCAAGCCATTCAACGATACGAAGCTGGGCTTATCGCCCTGCCCACGGCAACAGCGAGGAGCACGGTGGCTGCTGCCCCAGCTGCCAGCAGGAATGGCTCTGGATGAGCACCCTGAGCCACGGCCAGAGCCAACAGAGGCGGCTTGGGGCTGGATGCGAGCTCAGGGGTGCGATGGGTGCACACACCGAGGTGGGCTCCGCACAGGCACCCGAGGGCATCGGGGCACTTTCCAGGTCTCGTGTAGGGAATGACGAACGGGCTGTAATTATTTACCAGGGACGTGATGGCTGCTGCTGCCTGCCGGAGGGTAACCCGGGCTGCTCCCACACGCTGCCTTGAGTGAGTCAAGCTCATCCTACACCAAGCGCAGCTGAAGAGGGCAGGTCAGCGAGCCGAGAGCAGGCTCCTGACAGCGGCGCCCGGACACTGACCCCCCGGCTCACACACAGGCCAGCGCACCGACACCGGGCTGACTCCCGCACCCAGCCCAGCTGCAGGCACAGGCTGGGCACCGAGCCAGAAGCGCCCGAAGCTCCGGCGGGCTCTCCGGCAGCGCCTGCCGCAAATGCTGCCCGCTCTCACCGGAACGCCACGGCCGCTACCTTAGAGCCCACGGGCCGCTCCAGTCCCGGCGAGCCGGCTGGCGAGGGGACAAGGGACACGCTGAGGCGGGCAGCGCAGCCCAGAGCCCGCTCCGACAGCGCCAGCCTCCGGCTGTGACCCCGCGCGGTTCCCGGGGCGGCTGCGCCCCCTCCTCGGCCCGTACCCACCTGTGCGGGGCGGCGTCCCCAGGGCGGGCGGGCCGCCCGCTGCTGCCCGCGGCGCGGCGGGGCCGGGGGGCGGCGGCTGGCAGCGGGGCCGCGGCGGCGGCAGGCGGGAGGCCGAGGCGGCGGCGGGAGCGCAGCAGAGGGCGGGCAGGGCCGAGCAGAGGCAGCGCGCGGAGCTCTGGTACATGCTCCCGGCGGGACAGAGCGGCACCGGCAGGGATCGGGCGGGACCGGGCGGGATCAGGGGCGCAGCTGCTCCCGTACCCGCCCCGCGACCGCGCTTATACAGGCGGCGGCGCCCCGCACGGCGCGTGCCTCGGGCACTACCACCCTCACCCGCGGGGGGGGGAGCGACAAGGTACAAACAAACCCTCCCGGCACCGCCGCCCGCACACCGAGCCCGCCCGCAAAGACCGGCGAGCCCGCTTTCCGCGACCGTCCCGCGGTCCCGCTGCCGCTGGCGGAGGACGCTGCGGTAGGAAGGACGCGCTCCGTGGCCGCTCCCGTCTCCCCTACCCCGCCGTGGAGTGGTCAGGCCCGGGGGAGGTTTCCCGCCGGTGATGTCAGCAAGGGGCGCCCTCTGCTGCCATAGACGTCAGCTAGTCAGAACGGGCTTCCTGCTGAAAGTGGGACTTTTTTCTTTTCTCTCTCTTTTTTTTTTTTTTTTTTTTTTTTTTTTTTTTTTTTTTTTTTTTTTTCCCCTAGAAATACTTGCTTCTTTATGTGTTTGATAAACTACCGAGGGGGCCAGGGGGAGGCAGATGCCTTGTGTGAGGGCTGCTGCGGCTGCAGGAACCAGGACAAGCTGGCAGCGTGGCATTACACCTGGGTCTGCTTAAGCGCCCCTGGCTCATCCCCCTTCTTCTCGGGCTTTCTCTCGGCAGAAAGATGGCATTAGGGCACAGCAGCTGATCCCTGTGTTCCCTGTGTTTTGGTGTTCCAGGTGTTTTGGTGTTTGGTGCTGTGAAGGTTTTTTTCCTGCAGTTTGCTGCCTACTGGGCTTAGGGTGGTTATAGCCATCCTCTGGAGACAAGAGAGAACAGTAGAATCATTTAGGTGGGAAAAAACCTCCAGGATCATCGGGGTGGAAGGTTTTGTTTGGGTGCTGGGGGTGTTCTCTTGGTGGGCTCTCAAGCCCCAGCAGCCCACTGCACCAACTGTTCAACAGGATGGGGGACACCCAGAAAAAGGGGCCCTGGAGAGGCTAAGGATGCTTCTAGTCATGTCACAGTAACCAGAGGGAGCCAACAACCCACTCTGCAACTGCCAGGCAGTTCAAGAACTGAGTGAATGAAAAAGTATGGTGAAAACATTGAAGAAGACCATTCCAGAGCAACCTCAGAAGAGTTGCCTCTGTTCAGCAGCGTGACAGGCTGGGCTCCACTGCTGAGCAGAAGTCAGGTTTTGGAGAGGATCTTACCTCTGTTCTTTGTGATTTCAGGATGAATTACCTGCAGGCTGCCTGTGTGTGTGACGTGTGACCTCGTTCTAAGCTGCAAGCCAAGGGGATTTCACAACCTTCCCGAGCTTCCAGAAAACTCTTGTCTGTTTTGGCTTTGGGCACACATGTAGGCATGCCTCTAGGTACAGTGGAAAGGCAGTTCTGACCTTTCCAGGGACCTAATTGGCCTCCAGGGCTGGAAGCAAATGCAAGATGCCATCAGAAAGATGGGACTTGTCTTTTCCCCTGGCATGTCATAAGATCTCTGACTTTCTAGGTGCTTATTTTTCCTAAGCATACAGCTGATCCTGCTTTCCCCAGTGCAGGAAGTGCATCTTGGCCTGGGCAACACTAGTTGATCCCTGTCATTGTTCTAGCAATCTTTTAATCTTGCAGACTGTTTTTCATGGGCCTGGTCTTTGTTTTCCCCTATAAAAAAGAAACATTGTTCTTTCACATTATGTCTTCTAAATCTTTTCTTACTGCTGTCTCCTCAAGCCTCTCCTTGCCCCAGCTCTTCCCCACTGTCTCCTGCATACAGCCCACCACAAATTTCCTCATCTTTCTTTGTGTTACTCTCTGTTCCAGCCACATTTGTCATTGTCAGGTTGTTCTTCGTGACAGTTTTCATAGTGCAAAGAACTTTCCTTCCCCTTTGAAGGCAGGTGCATTGTTTGTCTTTTGTCACCTGGTACCACTCTTCTTGCCTAGATTTTGGAAGGGCTTGTTAGGGGTTCAGCAACAACCTGGGAGGATATCCAGAGTCTTCTGGGATGATAGAGATAGCTTTTCTTTCTGCCCATCCTCTGCCTGATTTGCTTCCTTGTTCAGACTTTTCTGTCTCATTTCTAGAGCTGGATTTGATCCCTTGTACCATTTTGATGGTTTGAACCCTGTTGGCTCTGACTGATTGCATCCCAGTTTCATCCCTGGAGGCTTGTGCTAGTTCTGTTACTCTCATCTGTAATTTTATCTGTTTGTCTTTGTTACTCATTTCCTTTTTGATTATCAAAGGGAGGATTGTGGTATCATGGATTGTGGTAGTCTCACAAGTTCTCTGCTGATGATGTTTTTGTCTCAATGCTGCTTTTCTCTTCAAAAACATCTGTAGAGCAGCTGCAGTTTCAAAGGTGGGTCCTAGATCTTGGTGCTTAAACTTACACCTGGCTGTGTGTAGGCTCATCTAACCCTCCCAAAGCAAAATGCTCCAATGTAAATGCTTTCAAACAAACTAAAAACCCCAAGAAAGATAATTAAACAACAGGTAGGTAATTAGTACCCCACTAGCTTTTCCAGTTTTGTTTTCTGCAAAGTGAAGTAGCCTGGCCTTGGCAGACAATGCTGGGAGCATGGGGGAGAAGCAGCTGGAGAACCTGGGAAGGAAAAGGCTGGAGCCTGGATTTCTCTGCTTTCAAGCATGTGGAACATTCCTTGTAGATCTCTCAGCTCTGATTCATATCCTTTCCACTTTAAATATGTAAAGAAGAGGCAGAGGCTTGACTGCTGTGCAAGTCTGGGAGCCCTGGTTCCTTGCAGGGCTCTGCACCTGACTGGGCTTGTCTGCTCTCAAGTCTGGGCACTCTCATCACAAGGGCAAACCCGTGACTAAGAGTTTATTTCTATGCTTGTTGTGCATGAACCTCTGTAACCAGCTTTTCCTCCCCTTTTCAGAGGACCAGATACTTCTGAAAGGAAAGAGTGGTTGGCGATCCAAGGAATCCATGAGCCGTCCCATTTCTGGCAGGATTGGGCAAAGAAAATCCCTGACAATAGTGGCCAAGGGGATAGGTAGCCTGGGTTTTGCTGCTGACAGATTGGAGACTTGGTGACAGGGAAGCTGCTGGCTTTGTTCCTGCTCAGGAGATGAGGCAGCTGGGCCCCTCTCTGAGCTCCAAATCCTCAGCTTTGTTCTGCTCTCCTGCACCATGGAAAAAACCTTGGGTTTTCCACAGAGATGGCTGCTCATCCTCCTCATCTCCTGTTCCAGCAGGTTTCTTGGAGCTGCTCACCACCTAGCAAGCTTAGTCCTTAAGTAACTAATGAATGGCAGTGCAGTATGTTTGTTATTGATTTTATTTTTCTAGTTGGGTTTTGGCCAAGCCACCTCTTCCTGTGATCTCCAGGGAGGAAGGACAGAAAGTTTTCTGCTTCCTGCTGTACTGCGTGTGTTTTTCTCTGCTCTCTTGAGTGTTGGCTTTCCTTAGCCAATTAGTGTGCCCATGCTTGCATGACAATAAAAAAGGCATTTGTAAAAAAAAAAAGAAGTCCCCGATGAAGCTGTTTTCAACACACACCAGCTCTGTTCCCAAGATTGGGAACAGTGGTGATTCACCTCCAAAATGTGACTCAGTGATTGCTTGGCATTCCTTGGGGGTGATTCAAAAGCCCTGCTAGCCTTCTATGGAAAATAGAATCCTTCTGAAAATACACAAAAGATATGATTAATTTTAGGTGCATGTGACTTAGTGAAAAGAGAGAAGTTCCTTGAGGAATTGATCTCAGCTATCCCGTGTGCATCTGCCTGATGTCTGCACAAGCTGAGATCAGTGAGCAAATGGAGAGGAAGGGTCCAGGTGAAAGGATGCATAGACTGTGAGAAATGCTTTTTTCTTAGTTTTTTTGACCTGATCTTACCCTGGAGATGCTGACGTTTCGAACATCCTGCCCAGGCTGTTAATCCTTTTCCAATGCTGTGATGATCTCAGGACCATCGGGCTGTTGTTACTTACTAAAAAGTATGGCTTTGACTGAAGTTTTTCCAGCATCTAATAAAAGCAATGATTTCCTCAAACTCCCCTTCCCTAGTAATGATCTGAGGATAATGATCCTTCCACCTCCTTCGTCGCTTCCTCCCAAGCACTCATCCCTGTGTCAGGGAGGCATTTGTGCTGTGTTTGGTACTGCTGCTCTAACTGCCAACATTTTCAGCTTGGAAAAGCATGCTCTGAAGCTGCCATCTCTGGGGAGGTGAACAGCAATCCCTAGAGTGTCACAGTGGATTAACAGGAGAAAGTCTGTGGCGGTGAGATTCTGCACAGCGCAGATGCCTGTGCGCACAGTGGGTTTGAACGTCCCGGTGCACACACATCCCTGATTTCTCCCGTGAGCAATGCCATCGCCTGGAGTGCTGCCTGCTTTCCTGTGGGATGCCTTGTGCAATGCCATCACCTGGACTGCTGGATGCTTTCCTATGGTAGGAGTCCTAGTAAAATATCTGCATTGTATTTTAATATCTGTATATAGGCCTTGCCCTGATAAGCCCCGGTTGTTCTTGATGGGCTGCAGCTGTGGCTAGTGAAGATGACTGTGATAAAAGGGGGTGGGATGGCCAGTTAGGGAGAGCCTGGAAGGAGGCCTGACCAAGAAGGAACAACATGCAGAAGAAGGAGTCAGTGCTGTGAAGAGCTGCCCCCAAGAAACAACACCAAGAGGGTATGGAGCTCTAGAGATATGACAACAACAGTATGGGACTCTGGAAATCTGAGAACAACACTTTCCTCTGGGATGCCTTGTGCAGTGCCATCACCTGGAGTGCTGGATGCTTTCCTGTGGGATGCCTTGTGCCCCCCAGGATGCCCTTTTCCCCTCTCACGTCACCAGGAGCCTGTCACGGCAAGGGAAGGTTCGGGATGCTCAGTATGAGTGATCAGCAAGCTTCGTTTATTGATGAGAGCATCAGACATTTATGCTCAACAAGTAATAAGCTCATAGTATGCTCATAGTAATAAGCTCATAAGCAAGATGAGGCAGGCTGGGAGCGCTTGCCCAGCCTGCCTCATCTTGCTTTGGGCACCTGGGAAGAAGCTGTGAGCCAGCACTAGTGGCAAACATAGGGATCGTGGCAGGTTTGAGGGAGGCTGCCCTGACACAAGTTCACCTGAGCTGAAGTAGGGCAGAGATTTAGGTGTTTAAAACAGGTGGCATTGCTATAGATGGCCAGGAGAGCTTTCCAAAGCCCTCAGCTCTCATTCAGTCACTAAAGCATTTCACAACATGGAGCTCTGCCCCTTGAACCCAGTATCTGTCCAGGTCTGGGTAGCAGGTGGTAAAGTGTTCCAGGCAGTTAAGGAAGAGGGAATGATAGTGACACTTCTGACATCTTGGTAAAGAAACATGCATGTCACTTCATCTCAGGTATGAATATACCCTACAGTGGGCATGATTAAATAGAGTACTTTGTATTTAGAAACAGGTGTCTTTCTAAGAGGGGTCTGCCCCTGGAATCAAAATTTCTGAGACTTCTACATGAGGCAGACAGATTTTGTCTTGACTTTCTCAGTACCTCTCTGAATCTACTTTCTGACACTTCGTAATTTTTTGAATACTTATTTATGCTCCAAGGACCTGCTATATACCTTTTTTTGTGCAAAGCCATTTTATTTTTCTTCTATGTGTATGAGTGACTTTGAAGGGAACCAGTGAATAGCTCTCCTTGGAGCCAGTGCAACCACTTGGCTGCAATGCTCACCTGTACCTAACTGAACAAGGGGAGAATCATTCTTTTCCATTTAGTATATTTAGCAAACATTTCCATTCAGCCATTAGTTTGCCTTTTGAGAGACAGAAATGGACACATTTTCCATTTAGGATGTTGTGGCATGGTTGTAACTTCTGAGCAGCTGTTGGATGGTGACATGATTTTCAGGGGTCCTTAGAAAGGTCAGGCCTGCCAGGGCTATAATTTCCTGACCTGCTGGAAAGACCTGGAACGCTTTGTGATGCATGAGAGGTTCACCTGACTCCGCTCAGAACCCTAAGGCAAGCTGGAGGCCAATGGAGTGAGCATCATTGAAAAGCCTGGGATTTGCAGTGTCTTAGTGTTGTAGTTTGAGAAGTGAGTTTTTTTAAGCTGCTGGCACAATGTTAGTGTTTTTATGAATTTTTTTTTTTTTTTTTTGTGTTTATTGTGAGATGTGATTAGGAATAGAGTAAAGCAGGCTCTGGCTTAGGAATAGAGGGGAAAAAGAAGACTTTATTAACTTATATAAAAGAAACACACAGAACTTAGGATGAAAACTTTTAAAATATTCCTTTTCTTTCTAATTAAGTTCTTAATACATTACAGTAAAACAAAACTTTGGACTTTTAATTTAATTGTGATATCTTAGGTTACTAACTTTCAGTCTGTCACTACATTTTAGATAATTAATTTTTAGTTTATTAAGAGGAGAGGAGTTTTTTTTGTGTTACAGGCTTTTTTTGGAAACACATGCTCCAAGGGGCTGAAGATCCATCCTCCTTCCCAATGACTGCTTTGGGATATTTTAGGCTAAGATAAGGACAGTCGTCTTGCCATAATTTTTCTTTCATTGCTGCTGTTCTGGGCTCCTGTTGAAAAGCAAAGTGATGGAGAGCTGTGGTATCAATATAGGGAAGCCAAGGACCCTTGGCTGGGCACTGCAATTGTCGTGTAAAATGATGCCAGTTTTCATCTCTCGGGTTTTGGCTCTTCTGTCTCTGCCCGAGACGCGTGGGATGGTTCAGAGGCAGCCCGAGCTCCAAAGAATGAGACTGGACTCTTCACTTTTCAGTCTTCAGGTTGTTTATTATTTCTTACCTACAAAATTTTCTTTCAGCCCAGCCGAGGTCTGCTCAGCAAGGCAGCCAAGGGCACTCTGACCTCCCCCGAGGTGGTGTCGTCTTTATATGCTACAAACTACGTATATCATATCTACCTTTACTTCCCCATACCTATCACCCATGTTGGACAGTGCACCTCTATGCTAAACCAATCATCACAGAAAATGGATGACATGAAGAAAAAAAAAAAGGACGAGACACACCCTGTTCCCTCTATCTTGTCTCCATTATCCCCTATACAAAACCCCCTAAAATCTATATTTTCACCCTGTAAATACATCATTCCTGCACCATTCAAACTTGTGTGACTCCCATGTCCTCTACACAGGTGGCAAATCTCTAGAAGGATCAAAGTCAAGCCACCAGGTGCTCCTGTCAACATTCCAGGTCCTCCGAGCCCCCCAAGAGGGTTCTCAGCAACTCTGGACATCTGGAGTGATGTGCTGAGTTCCCACATTCATCTTTGGAAGCAAATGCAACTTTTATTTTTCACACTCTGTTACCCTGGTTTCATGGTACCTTGGTGCCTCAGTAAAGAAACCTGCCAGTCATCAGTTTCCAGACAATAAATTTGCAATTGAAGAGGGACTGTCAGGACGGAGCTGGCAGCCAAGCCCAGGGCTGGACTTTCCCCTGGGGGTGTGTGCTCAGTGGAGGCACTCTGGTTGGGCAGCTGGAGGTAGGGCTGCAGGCAGCTCCCAGCTGCTGGTGGCCATCCAGCCCTGGCCAGGAGCCAGCTGTGCCTGCGTCACTGGCCCTGCTGGTTGTGTAAGTGCCCCTGTCACCGGAGTCACCCGCAGTGGCTTTCGTAACCCCGCTGGCAGCGCTCGGCAGGACTCTGCCCTCTGCCCACCCTGCGCCCTGGCTGTCCCCGGTGCCTTTGCTCGGCTCTGACCGGCCTCAGCAGGAGCTGGGAAGCCTGAAATTCAGGCTGGGAAGCTCTTGGTGCTGCTGGAAGCACAAAATTGGAAGCTCCCTTTTGGGCGTCTGGTGGAATTTTCGGCTTCTCGTGCTGTCTGCAGCCACCGTGCCCTCGTGCACCAGGCTGCAAGTGGCTGGGCAGCCCCTGAGCCCTCTGCCCTGGTCCAGCTGGAGGTTTTGCCAGCTCTGAGCCATGAAAACGAGGGTTGGGAATTGGCCGCTTCCCAGGTGGCCGGCTGGGCTGTGCCCTCTCCCTGCCTGTGTGCCCGCAGAGCTGCTTTGCTGAGGTAATGAAAACAAGTCATGGCAAAGGCCACCTGGGCTGTGCCTGGGTTTATTACCCTGCAAAAATGAACTGCTTATTCAATAGCAAATTCCTCTGTGAGTTCCCTGCTTGAATTGCGTCAAACACGGATTTAATTATTAAGAGATTTTTGTCCTTCCAGGGCAGCTTCAGAAGAACATGGAAAGGTTCTTTTCTCCATGGGTACACCCTGGAGTTTGGGTAATTCTGCTGTTTTTCTCACAAAACAGCTGTACTTTCTGCCTTTATTGTGTTCTAGTTTCTTTTTTTGAAAGAAGGTCTAGCTTCACCTCTATCCCAGGGATATCAGGGGATTGATGAGGGCTCTCCCTAACAGACTGTCTGCAGCCCCAAGTCCAGAATACAGTTTGCAGAGAGAGTCCAGTCGGGAACTGATCCCTGCAGGGTGGAAACATCTCTCTGCTTGGCAAGGCATACTTCCTGTCTTCAGGGAGCTGTCAGGGCTGTCTTCTTAATCCCTTCACTGCATGTGTCAGTCTCCCCCAACTTCTCTTCAGCCTGTTTTGGTGCTTTTCCTCCCCGGGGTTCACTGTGTCACCACAGCTCAGAGCTGGCTTTTGGAGCATGTGCCACCTCCATCTCCTCCCGCTCCTGGGTGTGTGGCATGGAGCTGGCAGCCCGTGACTGGCTCTGACTTATGCCACAGAAGCGCTCATTGGTCTGAAGAAATACTGGTTTTATTATCTTTTGGCTGTTTGGTGTGTTGCCCAGGACCCTTCTGGGATCCTGCTGAAATTGTTTAAATGATATTTCATCCTTGGCCTCCCGACATAAAATAGGGATGCACTCTGTGACGAACAAGGTGAGGACAGTGAAAGAGTCATGCAATAGATGATCCACAAATGTGATATTAAAAAATCCCCAAAGATACTTCTGGGGTAATTTCAGTACTTCTGTCTGTTGGATGGACAAGGGGCAGTTTTGAATAACTTGTCCTTTGCAAGGGAGCAGAGACTGCCCTGTTTAAGACCCTTCACCTCAGGAGACTAGGACCTTGTTCACCACTAAATCCATTTCCCCTCCACTGAGCTGAGTCAAGGTCAGCAGAAAATTCCTCCTGAGATGGACAACAAGCCTTGGGCACTAAAATTCACGGTGGGAGGACTGCCCAGGCAACTCAGAGGTAGCCCAGTAACCTAGTCCAGCAGCAAGGCAGCACAGAGCAAACCTGTGGAACAAAAACCATGCTTGCAAATGCAGTGAAGCCGGGGTGGTTGATCATTAGCAACTCCAGTGAGGCTTGAATGTGTGTCCTGGAGGGGAAAGGCTGTTTGGCAATCCGTGACCTAACTGAGCATCCCTCCTGTGGTGCCATTCAAGATCCAAAGTCTAGCAAGGCAAAGGTCTGATTTTCACTCCAACTTGGGTTTTTAGGGCATTGTCAATGGCAGCATCCTGGACTGGTGTCAGGATATAGAAATTCTGGAAGCATTTATTCTTTGTACAGTGCAGGGCAGACATATGCAAGAAGAAAAATGAACTCACCACAACTGACTGAAAGCTTGTCTGGCTGCTGGTGGTAGCCAAGTTCACATTATCACCAAACCTTCTGTAATTGCTATACTGGCTGTTCTTGTGAATGTAGGAAATGACCATTTGATTGTCCTCACGAAACAGCGTGGTTGCACCACTCTCAGTTGTTATGGCCTCTTGCAGAAACTGTACCTCCTGTGCTGTCACCTTCATTTAAATGGCTGAGAGTCATTATGAAGACCAACTCCATTTCCAGGTCCTGAGACACGGTTTAGAATGGTGTTCCCCAATTGAATGTTCCCACTGACACACCCCAGACCGTGTGCTGCTTGCTCACTTTCTCTCTGCTGCTCCTGCGATGAAATGGAGAGGAGAACTGAAGGCACAAAAAGCTAAAGATCACAGCTTGAAATAAGAGCAATTTCCTAGAAATAGCAATGGAATAAAAAAAAATAAGAGTAGCCACAAGACACTAATAAGAGAGTTAAAAGATAGGCAAACTATTTACATGTGATTGCTCACCACACAATTTGGTGTTCCTGCTGTAGCACCCCAAACCACAAACTGCTCACTTCCTTCCTGTTCCCTATGCAGCAGGATAGAGAGGAGAACTGGAGGCACAAAAATTTGAGATAAGAACAATTTACTAGAAAAGGCAAAGAAATAGGAAAAACTGTAACAACAATACTGATAGCAGAGTGTGCAGATCGGTGCACAATTAACATGTGGCTGCTCACCTCGTGGAATCCAGGGTGATGTGACCATGCACCACCAAATAAACACCACCACCACCCTATGTCCATGGCATGAGGTGGCATCAAATAATTGCAGGGCTGTGCCCTTCCTGGCTGCTGCAAAAATTAACCCTGAGACAAGCAGGATAAATGAAATGCCACTGCATCTCCAGGTGAGGTGTCAAGCAAAGGGCAGAGCTGGCATTGCTTACAAATACTCTGCATGTATTTATTCCCTCAGCTAGAAACAGTGGAATTTGACAGAAAAATAAACACAGCCCTGGACTTTTTGTGTCGCCCTGTTCTTCTAAGTTCTTCTAAGCCTTCTGATGTTTACATTTTTGTAATGGAGCTTCTCACACACTTTTCACGTAAATAATGATCGTTTTGCATTCCTTTATGGAGGAGGGGAAATTTGATGGACTGTTGGTTTGACCAGTGTGGCTGGAGAAGTGGCAATTTCATCCTCCAATCCATGGGTGCTTTTGAAAGTCTACAAATATTGGAGTTTGGAAATAAACTTCCTTCTTTTTACCTTGGACATTTCAGCTTGTGCATGTCATTTATTTTGTGTCCTACTGTGACATTTTTGAATGGGAAAAACCTCACAAACTCATATGCCTGATGTTTTCAGGTCATGGATGGTTTAGTATGTGACCGTGGTCACAGGGGTTTTCAGGATGAAGGAGAGATGAGAATGTTGACTCCATGATCACAAGGCTTGATTTATTATTTTATGATATATATCATAAAGTTACATTATAACTATACTAGAAAGAAAAAGAAAGAAAAAGGTTTCCTCAGAAGGCTAGCTAAGCTAAGAATAGAAAAGAGAAGAATGATAACAAGGGCAGCTCTCTTGGACTCTGTCTGAGATAGCTCCGTCTTGATTGGCCATTAATTATAAACATTCAAGATGGCCCAATCAAAAATCCACCTGTTGCATTCCGCAGCAGCAGATAACCATTGTTTACATTCTTTTTCTGGGGCCTCAGCTTCCCAGAAGGAAAAATCCTAAAGAAAGTATTTTTAGTGAAAAAAGATGTCTGTGACATTTGTATATAGTTTTGTAGCTTTCAGCACGAACTCTGCATTACTTTAACTGAATGGTGTCTGGTCTGAGCTGGCTCAGTGAGCAAGCACAGCTGCGCTGACTCCACAGCTGCATGTGTAGGTGTATGGCAAAGCAGGGCCTTTCCAAAACACATGGATTAGTGAGCATTTCCCTGCACATCATCTCCAAATCCTTTAGTGACTTCCACTGAGATAGATGGTGTTCTCTGCAGCAGCTTATTTTTGATTGAAGAAAAAGAGTTACATATTTATACCAACCAAATATGAAATGATGGTTATGAATGCTGGCACATTTTATTTGCAATGTCACTGCAGCATCAGTGCTGTGTGCTGCATATCTTCAGTCTGAGGATATTGTGGCAATGCTCTTGCAGGGAGAGGTGGCAATTCCTTGGCTGTGGGTGATGGGTGGTGCTGGGGCTTTGGGGAGTCTGGGTGCTGGGACATCACAGCTATTTATGTTTTCAGATGGCATTTGCTGCAGTTTCTACTATATGTGTTTTCCAGTTACTGTCCAGCTGCCAGGTATCTCTGAGACAAAGCTTGAGGCTGCCTTCATTGAGTGCAGAGTGTCGCAGACATCTTTTATGGAAAATCCTTTCCCTAGGATTTTTCCTCCTGAGAAGCTGAGAGGCCTCAGGAACAAAATGTAAACATTGATTATCTGCTGCTGTGGAATGCAACAGGTGCATCTGTGATTGGCCCATGTTGGATGTTTGTAATTAATGGCCAATCACAGTCAGCTGGCTGGGACAGAGAGCTGAGCCACAAACCTTTGTTATCATTCTTTGCTATTCTATTCTTAGCTAGCCTTCTGATGAAATCCTTTCTTCTATTCTTTTAGTATAGTTTTAATGTAATATATATAATAAAATAATAAATCAAGCCTTCTGAAACATGGAGTCAGATCCTCGTCTCTTCCCTCAACCTGAGGCCCCTGTGAACACCGTGACATTGGACAATTAACTCCAATATGCAAATGGACCAGAACTTATAAAAGTGAGAGACTGGTCATACATTTTGTGACCATTTTGGGTTCCTCATGGGTGTAGCCCTGGCTGGGCTCTTGTGCTGCCCAAGGTGCATCCATTGAGGATAATAAATACCTTTTAATAAATACCTACTTTATTCTTTAACTCCCTCTAGCCTCTGTTCTAGGTCAGCCTTACCAAGGCATCAGTGGTTGCAGACTGTACCAAAAAACAGCAATTGCTTTTTTGTAATGCATCCAAAGGAAATGGAACAATAGTAACTTTATTTGGAATTTATAATTAAAGGAGAGGTGATCATTTTGGTTGAAGATGGAAAATTGCTTGATTATCTTCACTTTTTGTGTGCTTGCATAGGGAAGTCTTTTCCCCTGCCGGTGAAGTGAAGGAAAATGTAAAAAAAAGGAGAGGGAGAGAAAAATGGTGTTTTTGTTTCCACTTGATATTCTGCTACCAACATTAGTAAACAATACTGATGCTTTCTAGAGCTGTTTTTTCACATATGTGAGGCCTCCCTGGGGAAGGAGACAAGGCAGAGGCTCCAGCAGCTGCAAATCTGGATGATTTCTTCAATTTTCCACAATTCTTCAGTTCTATCTGGCTCCAATCTGAAAGAGTCCTGAAAAAACAGGTTTGCTTTTTCAGCCCTCTTATCTGTGAAATGGGATGATCCTCATTTGTTTTGTAGAGGGTGTACAAAGATTGAGGGGTGGTTCTCTTTCTGACATATCCCAAAAAAACCTATCTCAAAGGTTTTTACTTGTTCAGTTTGGAGAATAAATGATGGAAGGTGTGGGCATCAAGGGCAGTGCAAAATGTTGGATCTGGGTGAGGATCTTTTCTGAGCTGGCTCCCACAGATGTGTCTGCCTCTTCTTTATGCTTCTTCCATAGATATGGCAATCCAGGGAATGAAAAGAAAAAGGAGGGAAAACCCCAACCCCACGTCTTGACTATTTGTGGCAAATATATTTATTGCACAGCCACAGACTCATCTGGACTCATGTAGCCAAAATGTGAGGAAATGTTGAGCTTCCCAGTGCCTCCAAGATAGGATTAGTGTTAGAAGCTATAATTTTTACAGAGGAGCATGCCCCTTGTGCACCAAACTCCCTGGCAGCAGATTACCTGGAAGGTGAGGACATGCAAGCACCATAATCTTATGCAACACTTCCAAAAGTGCTGATCCTCTGTAAATCATGGAAGTGACATTTTCCTACAGCCTATATCTGTAAGTAAAGATGGCCCAGCATGGGTGTCACCCCTTCCTTCATGTATGGAAAACTGATTAAAGATGCTCTTATCTTTTTCCTTTGTCACTGAACTTTCAGGAGCTGTTGCCATCTGTGTTAGGCTAGCAGAGCATTCAGCAAATCAGCCTGAGTCCTTGCAAACCACCAGAGGCTGAGTAGCAAGGAGGAGGGAAAAGGATATTTCTTTTGTTGTGAAAGTACATAAGCAGGGAACGGCTGAACCTGGGGGATGCAGGAATTGTCCCAAGCACAGGCACAGAGAGTGGAACTGGTAACAACACAGGGTTCCTTTAATCAGCTCTTGTTGTGCTTGCCACATCACAATCCAATATTTGAGCGTGGTATCTTGTCTAGGAGGTTGTTGAGGGGAGCAGGGGATTCCTGGGCTGTGCTGGGCATTACCTGGAGATGGCTAATCAACAAGCAGAGAGTGGCAAGGAGATAGACAAGCCAAATTTCTCCCAGTATGTTCACTTTACAATCTGCAGCCTCTTAAACTGCTGTGGTTTGATTCTGAATGCTGCAGCATGCCAGAGTGGAACTGGTCATCATGAGCCACTAAATTTTTGAAACCAGAAAGGTTTGCTTTGGTCTTTGGCATCCGGAGAACTCGGAAAACCTTTTAGAACTTTCTCCCTTCCAGAAGCAAGGACAAGCATTTTGCAACTGCCTCCCCTGCCTTGACCGCCCTCTAACATCAACTCACTGAATTCTTAGCATGTCCTTCATGGAAACAGCTTTCAGCTGAACTTTTTGCAGATCTCCCCATCTCTTGGTGTTTGTCTGTTTCTGTATCTTGTTTACAAAACCGTGTTATGTGAGGCAAAACTCATTTGCTGGTTGGGAAGAGACAGTGTACTCAATGGGATATTTACTGTGTAGCTGAGATATGATCTATTCTCTGCAGCGATACAGGCTCCAAAATGAATGGGTATTTATTTCTAATAACAGAGCAGACAGTCCATATGGAGTTGTCATCTTGTTTGTAATCAATCCTGGCGCAGTGCTCTGGTTGCAGCAAAGTAACACTTTGCTTTGCTCTGCTTTCCTTTGCTCTGCTTTCCTTTGCTCTGCTCTGCTTTGCTTTTTTTAAGTGATGATTTGGTTTAGTCTTCTTATTCAGACTGTCATTTTTCTTTGCTGAAGATATATTGCCTCCATTATGCAGCCCTCGTAGGTGAGCATCAAATATCCACGGGTGCTTAAAAGGGAGCGTACACAGGGATCATGCATGGTCCCATGGCTGCTGATTATAGGGAGATGTGTTCCAAACAGGCGACTCCAAATAGGCTGCAGCACCAGCCACTCTTGTGGTGAGGTAAGCAATGATTTACTCCTCTAAAGTGTGTCATTATTGCACTAACGTTGTATTTCTGGATTGATTTCAACTCAGAATCTGATGACAGAGTGGATATTTTGCTGCTGGAGAAATAGACAATCCATGACATCAAACAAGCTAGATATATTTTAAAAGAGACATCCTTGGTATGCTGAGGAAAACAACAACAAAACCTCTAGAGGTCTGTATCTGGGTGCTGTGGAGATGCAATTTGTATGTCTGTGTTGGCAATTTATGGCTGTTACCATCAAATGGGAAAATCTGCCCATTGCTCATGAGTGAATCACCAGAAAAATAATAACTTCCTTTATGGAAGATACCGTATAAAATGGAGCCATATAGTAATATTTAAAGGCTGTCTGGGCTTGGATCTGGATATTTTACAATGCAATGCTGCCCAGAGAAAGAGGGCTCTGAATGGGATGGGGAGAGGAAGTGGAGCTGGCAGGTGCTTTTGTCCCCATGCCCTTCCCTCCCATGCTTGTCCAAAGCCTGGGACACCACCTGGATCTTGTCAGGGATTTTGCCCAGATCACTCACCCAATGGCCCTGTGCCTCTGTGATCTCCTTCAATGTGTGGTGGGTTAGACCTGTTTGTGTGTGTCTCGGCTTGTCCTGCACATAAATAGGTTTGAGGGCTGAGAGACACTTCAGAGAAGGAGAAAAAAGGCCCATCTTCCATGTATCTCTTGTGGTACATGAGAAAAGCTTGCAAATGGCCTTCTGTCTTTGTAAAATTAGAAGCACCATGGTTGTGAAGGCTGCTATTTGCTGTATTTCCCTTGAGGCAAGAGAAATGTTTCATTTCTCAAAGAAGCAACCGAGGTGTGCAGAGACAGCTCTTGTCCTTGTCTCTGGGATTTAGGGAAGGGGTGAAAAAAACCACACAAAACACCCAAAATATGCTTCATGGTCTTAGTAACAGCCACTCAATTTTCAGTAGGAGTAGCTCAGATCCTTCCCCTCTGCCACTTTTCCATGAAGCCTTCTGTGCTGGTTTGAAAGCAAACCAGTGGGGGATACCAAGTCAGAGCTACAATTTGATAGGAAAATTAAAGTAAAATGCACTAGTACCAACCCACTGACAGATTCAGAGTACAACCTGACACCTGTGGGTCAGGGTGTTGGCAGCAGTCCCATTCAATGGTGGCTCGGCCCTCCTGCAGTGACAGGTGTGGTTCTGCTGGAGCTGGGGTCCTGTACAAGGGTGGAGTTTTCCTCTGAAGGTCCAGGGGTGGTGTAGATGGGCCTGGTCTTCCTCTGGGAATCCAGTGGAGAAGAAAGCTGCTCCTCTGGGAATCCAGTGCAAAAGGCTGCCTGTGGTGTTCCAAATATCAGATTATACCCAGGTAGGAATGCTGGGCTCCTCCCCCTGGGATGATGGAATTTTATCAGCCATGCAGGGACACTCAATTGCCCATTAACAGAAGATATTTCCCAGAGGGAGGATGGCTCATGGAAGAGATAAAGCAAACTGCCCCACCTGGTTTTAACAAATGGTAATAGAATACATACTTATGGTTACATCTTGCATTGCAACCTAAGACATCTTCTAAGATAAACAGGTTATGTAAGAACACATTGAAAAGCTGGGAAGAAATTGGCAGGTTCCAAAGAGGCTCAAGGACATCCTTGGCACCTTGCTATGCAGCACAAAGAAAAACAACTGGAAAGTTGCTTTTTCTTCCTAGGCTTCATTTGCAGACCAGTAGAGCCAGAAAAATTACTTAACTCTCACTGCTGTACTGCTGCTCTCCCTCCTGCCACCACTTGTGTGATGCCTGGACTCTTCTGTGGACAGTCCAGCCCATTGTGGTTGCACCCCTGTACCGGTGGAGGAGTCAGGCTTTTCCCATTGTCCCTTCTTTGGCTGTGAAGACTGCTGCAGAGCTAACAGGAGAAAAGGCCTCAAAATCTGTCGGGATCATTAGCTTGTCAGAGTGACCCCGAGAAAAGTTTGAAAGTCTGTTTTCCCAGCCCGGCGCTTAAAGAAGGAGTCAGGGCTCTTCATTTCTCGCTCTCAAGGTTGTTTATTTTATCTTATCTATAAAATTCTTTCTCCTGCCCTGCCGAGGTCCATTCAGCAGGACAGTTCCAGGCACTCTGCCTGCCCCCGGGGCGGTGTTATGTCTTTATACTAAAAACTACGTGTACAATGTTTACAATTCCTTTCCAATACTTATCACCTATGTTAGACAGAGAGCTTCTACTCTAAACCAATCTGTAAGTGCCAACATCACAGCAGAAGATGGAGGCCAAGAAGAAGAAGAAGGAGAAAGGCTGGACACGCCCAGTTCCCTCCATCTTGCCTCCTGAACTCCCATACCAAAAACCCTAAAATCTACTTTTCCACCCTGTGATAACTTCACTAATATTCTACTTAAACTGTTGTGGCTTGCTGATCTTCATACAAGGTTGGTAATTTGCTCCACGGGTCATGGTCAAAACCACAGGGGCATTTTGGGCTCTGTGCCAGGGTCTCTGAAACCCCTGGCAGGGGTCTTGGCTGCTCAGGACAGCCAGAGGGATGTCCTGGGTCCTGACAAAAATCTGTTATTCTTCCGAAGTGGGAGATCCCAGTGGGACTTGAGCTCCTCCTTCCCTGGGTTTGGGATGAAACAGAGGCTGCTGGGTATCTGAAGTGTGCGGAACAGAGTGTGCTGCAGACATCCTCCCAATCCTGAGTTTACTCCTTAGAGATGCCCATGACTTCAGACTGGGAGGAGGCTTTGCAGCCTCAGGCAGTGCAGGTGTGGTGGCACAGAGCTTGGTGGATGTTATAAATGATCAAATCGGTAGCCACATTTATCAAAAATTTAACAACGATTTATTGGGTCAATTACAAAAAATAGAATTTCGAGCAACCTCCACAATCAGGACAGCGTCAGCCCCGGGAACAGGCGCTGGGTGAGACCAGAGGTTCGACCGACACAGTGACGGCTTTCCCTCAAAGGTTCACCCCGATCTCTTCCAGGGTCCAGCTTATATACAGTTTATTCTGCCTGAGGCACAGATGGGCACATCTTTCTATTCACTTCTTCCAATGCAAATCCATTTCTATAGACAGATCCCGGTTTGCAGACGAAAGTCTGGAGCACAGGCAGAGCTGGTTTTCACATGTAATATGTTGGTATCGGTTCCTGGAAGCTACAGATGCAATCAGGATGAGTCCAAGTCTAGAGAAATTCCTGGAGTCAGGGCCAGGAAGGCCCCGATGTTATCTCCCAGGTGCAGGAGACAAGGAAATCACCATTGATGGTCGGAGATGGTCCCATTCAGACGTAAAGCAAGCTCAATATTATCTCAGCGCTGCCCAGAGTTAGTTATAATTTGAATGGGACTCTGCTCCTGGCTGGGGAGGTTGGCACATAGCTTTTACAATATTTTATACCTACATATATATCTACTTATGCAGCATGAATTAACTATCACATATCACAGTGGGGATTTAAGGGCTTGCCCATTTCTTAGGCAAGTTGCAGGGACGTGCTCAGCCTGCTGCGTGCCTGTCTTCTCAGCCGGGGCCTGACTCACTTGGCAGCCTCTTATTCTTGACAAGGGCACATCTTTCTTCTACTATTTATGATTCCTGAGGGGGAAACAGTGGAAAAACTATGTGAAATATAGGGAAGCTATATATAGGGAAGCTGCTGATGCTCAGGGTCCAAGAGCTTGAGGTAACATCAAACAATCTTCTCTGAGCGTCACTTTCAACTTCTACTAACAGTCACTTTCCAAACTCTCACTCTGGAGCATCCTCTAGCTGTTGTCTGTAACTCCTTTGATAATTTCCAGAGCTTTCACTGTAATGCCCTGTTTTATAGTGTCACCTCAGAGATAGGTTATTAATTTGCTCCCAAAACCAGTGTACCTGGCTCTTTTACATGCAGCCTTGACCTAAATATCTTGTTATGGCCAAATTCTTCACTCTAAAATTCAATCTTTTGAAGAGAGGGAGCTTTCACCTGTATGGCTATTTTGAGTCTTCCTTGCTCTTTTTGGAAAGGGAAAATTGAGGTTTGGTGTGGGTTTTTGAGGTTCGTTATCTACTGCAGAGCATCTCCTTGGTGTCTGGGAAGTTGTGTGGATCCTGGCTGACACGGCTGTCAGACATCTCTTGGGTCTGATTTCAGCTTGGTGACTTACCTGGAAGGGGGCACAGGACAAATCACTCCTTGTCTCAATCCTCCTATTTATTTAATAAATAACAAATAAATATTTAATAAAATAAAATAAATGATGAATAAATGTTACCTCCCTTGCCTCATACCGTGACAGTGCCATCATTTGTGAGACATGTGGAGACATCATTGCCAGGAGTTTACAAAGTCCCAGTTCTTTAAGGGAAAACCCTCTATTGTCAAGAGATAACATGCAGGACTTGAAAATTATTCCTGTCTCTTGCTTACTGTAGCAGTGCTGCTTTTTCCGAGGTGAACTTTGCTTTAGTGAGTCTTGATGCTTCTGTACCACATATACACCATGAATGAGCTCAGCTTTGGGCTCATCCTTGCAATGCCTTTTTTTTTTTTTTGGTCTGGAAATTATCTTTCTGCCCGCTGTTGGCATTTTGCTTCTATCTCTCTCTGAGCCCTGAGTCCTAGCTGTGTGATGGGGCATCTTCTCTCTATCTCCAGATGAGATAACTGGAGCTAGGTTCCTTCTGTCCCCTCTTTGGACCCTTTTGATCCTGAAAAAGGATTTAGGTCTGATGCTTGATTATCCTTTGTGTGCTTGATTTTCCTTTCCTTTCTCAGTCAATTAAAGCTTCTTAGTTTTATCCCAATCTTGATTCTATTCTATTCTAGTCTAGTCTAGTCTAGTCTAGTCTATTCTCTGTTTGATTGGTACAGCTGCTTGCCAGTTTAACTTCCCCTGTACTATGTTTTCCAGCTCTGTCACTCAGCTGCCCTGCTTCCTTTACTAGCAACTTCACAGAGTCAGCAAATTCATCCCAATTCACAACTTTTACTCGGTTATTCCTGTCTAAATCTGACACTGTGCAGGTTTTGACAAGGAACTGAGCGTGTGAACACCGTTGCAGTTCAATACCATGAGGGCAGTGCCCACATCTCCAGAACAGCTGAATATCAGATTGAAGGTAACCTGACCTAAGAGGGAACAAGCAGAGAGAGAGACAAGCACGTGCATAACAGAGGCCAGCATGGGAGCAGCAAGGATGTCAGTGTGTTTAAAGCAGAAGCTAAACACCCAGCAAGTGTTTATAAAGCCAAGTGCAAGAGCAGAGGAAGACAAGTGAGAAATGGAACAACCAGCCTTGAAGGATGTTGTTGGCAGTATGTACATGAATATGTTTGTGGTAGGACTCCTTGGTAATTCACAGATATCTGCACTGGAGGATATGACTGCCTGCAGGACTGGCTTTTTCTACTGGGATTTCCCCTTCTGAATGTTTGTTTTATGGTCTAGGGTCAGCCTTTTCTGCAGAATAAGCAGGTCCTTCTCTGTGGCACTTTGTTGGGCTCTTCTGGGGATTGTTCATGGCCCAGCTGTATTTTGAACAGAGACTTATGATCACCTTCCCAGTCAATTAAAATTCTAGGTATTGCTAAGGCGAAATTCAATTAAGGCTAATTGGAGCTTCTGATAACTGATTTTCCAAACAGAAACAATGGAGGGGGTTGCAGATCCTCGAGGGTTTCTATCACTTTTAAATAACTTTCGGTTCTGTGCTTGCTTGATGCTGCTCTAATCTTTCCTCAAGCCCCATGGTTTTTCTTGCGACAAGTAATTCAAATGTTGATTTTTTTTCCCTGTCATAATTTATCATTTTGACTTATTTGTTCTTTTCCTGTCTTCTTCTAAATGTGAGGGAAAAAAACCAAGTCACCAAACCCTGCAGAAGCCTGGAAATCTTTTTGTATCAATCCCACTGGTCAGACATGAAAGATATTTAGCCACTTCTAAGTTTGACAATTCAATTATCAATTCAACAATTATCTAAACAGTAACAATAACAACTCGCTTTTCTTTTGCTGCTGAGAGGGAAGATGAGGTTTTCATGAGCTGTCAATAAAGATTTAAAAAAGAATAAAATACCAAGAGTAGAAAAAACCCAGGTGCAAGAACAATGCCATTAAAATACAACTCAGGTTTTTCCATTCTACCCTAAATTTTGTTTCCTTGGCATCAAGAACTATTGTGACAGTTCTTTGCACACTTGATTGAACAGGGAAAACACATGGGACTGTATCTTAGTCACAGAATGCAGAACATGTAGCTCTCCTTGCACAGAGCAGTCTCACAGAGGGATGAATAACCCTTTCAGGAGTTCAATTTGCCAGAATTTGCAGCATGTTGTTTACTGAGTGCGGACTAATAACAAAATGGCAAACGGGAATTTAAAAAGTGAGAGAAGGAGTGATTGATATATATATATATATAGAGAGAGAGAGAGAGAGAGATCAGTGACACCTGGAATGTCCAACTTCTCCCTCCTGTAGTGTGTGGTTGTCATTTGCCAACTAGAATACTTTTTCCTGAAGTTTTATTTCCCATGTTTTCAGGACTACAATTACATTTCTCTCTGCACATATCCTGTGTCTTGCTGTTCAAAGGAAACCAGAGCAACCCTCCACATAACTGTGTTTTTAGTGCTTCCCTCTCTTCATGTGAGAAAAATGGCAGAAAGTCATGGGTGATTATTGTGTGGGAGTTAAAGGGAAAAGTTGCTTTGATAAGAAATGATTGTGGAATTATACAATTGCCAAAGGAGAACAGGTGGATGCACTCTCTGGTGTGTGATTACTAATGAATTCTGTGTATTCCTTGTGGAAATAAGGCACAACTGTAAAATTAAATAATCAATGCCTATTTGATGAAAGGATTTGCAGCCCCTGGTGTCCTTTATCAAAATACAGTGAGCCCTGAAGGAACAACTAAAATAGCAAGTCTCAGCTTCAAGTAAGGCAAGCTGAGTGGAAAAACTCTACAGATGGCTTTTTCTCTGGGAAATTTGTTTACAATGTGTTCTAGCAGCAGAAACCTTTGGCCTGGGAAAATGGTGGGCAGGGTTTTACCAGGAGGCTGCTGAAGCTGCGGTCAGGGCCACGGGGCAGATGAGCAGCAGATACAGGACCAAGTGTCACATTGGGGTGCGAGTGTTCACATGAAGAAAACGAGTTCAAAACCAGCTGCTATTGCAGGACTCTTTGTGAGGACTAAGTTTTCAGAGAGGTGTGTATACATAAAGGAGAAATCCCCTTAATTCACCAGCACATTCAGTCACAACTTCTGGGCTGAAGGAGTGACTAAAATGTTGCAATGTGAATGGAAATCTGAGCTGTCTGCTGCCCTGACATGGTGCCTGCTGTCCAAAAATAGCAGAAGCTATGAAAAATGCTTTAAGATCCTTTGGAGATGCCATGAGTGAGCACCTTACAGAAACATCTTCATTACACACTAATGAATGCCAGAGTGGCAGACAAGGGAAGGACAGGGTATTGTACATATACCCTAGGTATAAGTTGACAGCTGATTTTTGAGTACCTTCTTTCCTCTAGTGATTTTTATTTTGGTTTTTGCAAAGTTTAATAGTTTGAATGTCTTAATTTCTTATTTCTGTATATATGTCTACATGATGGCAATTTTTTACTGTTTGTTTAGGTCATTCATTTCAGAGCTTGGAAATGGGAAGAAAGCGCTACATTGTCCTGTGTTCTAGCCACCTCCATTTTCTTTATTTGAACATGGACTTGGTCATTCAGGGTGCCTGGTTTCACTCGTGCTCCCTCCAGTCTGAATGTGTTAACAAAGCCATTAACGGAGGTGGTTAATTAGTCTGAATGTGTTAACAAAGCCATTAACGGAGGTGGTTAATCACCTTGCAGCAGCTGCCTGGTGTTCCCAGCTCTGCTCCTCAAGGACACTGGGGCAGCCCAGGCATTAGGAAGGTGCTGAGAATGCCTGATGAGGCTGTGGCATTTCTCAAAGCCAGAGCTGTGCTGGCTTTCTCCAAATGTGCCATGAGATGGCAGCAAAGGCTTTTGAAGTAATTTTGTACCTCAAATTGTTTGTTGCCTAGGGATTCTTGTAAGAGAACTTGATCATAAATCCACAATTTATAATGCATCCTACAAGCATATGCTGTATTGTTCCCTGAAATGTAAGGTTTGTTTTTCAGCAGAGAAAGCCCTTTCCACCTTTCATTCTATTTCTTCTTTTCCCATCTAGTGTATTTTTGCAGAGATCTGTTTAGCTATGGGAAAATAGTTAAAGAGGATTCAATTTCCTCAATTGAATTTCTTTTTTTTTTTTTGTCATCAGCTACAGCTATCAGGTAGAAATTTGGAATTAAAAAACTTGTGGGTAGAGAAACAGAAATTCTTTTGAGCCACGTGGTGACATTATATGCACCATTGATGATAATGTGATATGGAAAGAATGGCAGATATTCATGAAGGAAAACCAGACTTATGTCTGCCACCCCTCCCACTCTTCATCCTGTTCTTATCACAGGTATTACTTTTAGAACTTTCTTCTTAGCAACAGTAATGAAAAGTAGGTGAAAAGCCATTAGCAAAACTGCCTCCTTATCATCTTACAGGAAAATGTTCTTAAAGACAATGTTGTACATGACTTGCTCAAAAACAGCCTTTCCAAAAAGAATTGGTTATAACTGCAGAGCTACAGTGCAGGAAGCAATTTAGGATCCTTCAAATTGGTTCTGTGACATGCTGGTGATGAAGCTGATGAGGGACAAGGTAGCAAAGGCAGTTGCCATTTCATTCATATTGATGGACAACTGGGATTCTAAACCAAACCTATCTTCTGCCAGTTTACAGTCAAAACCCTGTCACTACATGCCCTTGTAGAGAGTCCATTCAAAAGTCTTCACATACAATGTCCTTGAATAGAAGAAGAATTGAATATATTTAGTCCCAGGTATTTTACAAATAATTTATTAGAAACGAGCAAGTAATTATTAGAGGCCTCTGTTAATTTTTTTTGCTGCTTGCATTGGCTAAGTTCATCAGTGGGTGTCTGAGTCCTGCAAATTATCACTGAGGCTGCTCAGTCTGCAGTTTGGGGGCAGCAGCAGCAGCAGCAGACAAAATCCCTGCTCCTGTTTTCCACCTTCGGCTGTGTGGCTGAGCTGCTTTTTGCTGCTGCAGAGCGAAATGGATTCAGGAAGATGTGGAACTGTTTGGCTGGGTTTTATTCTGCCCTGGGAGTTTTCATCTGAACCTGTACCCAGCTCCCTTTCATCACAGAGTTGTGGCAAATATTAATGCCACGCCTGGATGTATTGCCTAGAGGGGAAGGGCAGACAAGTGGGTGGAAGATTTCTGTTGGTTTGAATATTGCAGCTTCAGAGTGCCTAAGGCCAGAGGGATGTACACAAGTTTCCTGGATCCTAGAGGCCCTATCTTACAATCTGATCAGTTCTCTGTCCTCTTTTCTTAAAAGTTTGTAAGTATTTGCTTGGGTCTCTGTAATAGCAAGGATGCCATCTCCCTGCACTGTGCAGAATCAAGGCTTGCACCTTTGGGCACAGGCTCCAAGTATGTCTGACCACAGTTGTGGTCAGAGATATGCACAAAATCCAACACCATTATTTACACTATAAATTCTCAGTTCCCTTTGTGTTATTTCCGATTTTCCCAACATATTTTTCTGGCTCCCCCTTGTAAAACAGAAAAATAACAGGGCACTTATAGGGAACTTCATGAGTGGCATAGAGTTTCATTGAAGTATTCTTTTCTTGCCTTCATTTTAAACCTAAAACCAAGCAGAGAACATTTCTGTCACACAGTAAGGGATCTGGTATGAGAGAATTCATTCTCACTGGTATGAGACAGTGAATTCTCAGCTCCATCATCCTGAGGCATTTTGTCCTCTGTGAAAACTGTTTCTATAAATCACCCCTGTCCATTCCTTGACTTTTATATTGTTTTAGGGCCTGATTCTGTAGAGAGGGATGAGGGAGAAGGATTAGTTTATGAACAGACTCAGATTTGAGTTTGGAGTGGGAATTATGAATCTAATCAGACATGCGTCTCTACTTGTTGGATGGAGTCTCTTCCCATTATCCTCCCGACCTTCTCTAAGTCTTCATAAATTGATACAGTGAGGAAATCCTTCTGCTTTACACATTTGTTACACAGGCCTGCAAAAATATCTGTTTTTAACTCTGAAGATTTGCATTGACAGGGAAGAAAGCCACCTCACAGCTGAAACAACGTGTATTTTAAACATTTTCTCTTCATGTGCGTCCCAGTTAACATGCCATCAAAAGTACAGCTGGATAATCTCTTGTAGAAAGAATAATTCCTTTCCTTTTCCACTTCCCAGCTGATTCTTAATGTTTTACCTCAGGCACACCTCTCCTCAGTCTCGGACATTGTTCCTGTAATTCATGAGTACTTTTAGCCTGTGCCTGCAGCACAAGGTCTGCAGAGCTTCTCTTGCCTCCAGCAATGTTCAGAAACATTTGATGGTATCATATAGGGACGGTGGTGTGATTCCAACCTGCAGAGGCAAAGGTAGCAGTCATGGGAACCCTTTACACAAGGCAGTGGAAAGCAGGCTGGGATGGAAAGATGGGATTGACAGGGAGATTATGAGAAACGAACTTGTGTCTTGAGAGTTGTTCATTTTACACTTAATTCTTCTCCTAATGTTCATGTCATGCCTTATTTTTGCCATAGCCATGCATGAAAACAGAGGCATAAATAAAATAGCCAGGGACCTTCTCTGTGCTAAGACTGGACATAGGAGCCCCAAGACCTTTCTTCTGTCCTTTCCACAAGGTCTGTGGTCCCAGAAGGTGTGGGAATCCATAAAATTAGAGGGTTTTAGGAAGGTGGTAAAAAGACAGGCCTCAGACAGCAGATTTGTGAACAATGATAAAGCAGCAGAAAAGTTTTTTAAGCTGTAGTGAAGACATGAGAAATAGAACAATAAGAGCTATGTAGATGGGCCTTCTAAATTGCAACAAGTTTATTTAGTGTATATTTTAGAAGGTTAGTTACGAATAGAGCTCTGTGCTTTGTCTTTTATAAACGAGCCATTGTGTTGGAGAATAGGCCGCTATTGTTTTAACCAGAATTACGTGTATTTCAGATTATTGGATAGAACTACTGTCAATATGCTTTTGCTTTATGTGATTAGCTGAAACTTAGACTGAGATTGTCTTATAGTATGTTGTAATATTAAGTTTAGCATTCTGTTTGATCAGTGAGCTGTCAGCATCTTTCTGCTACATTGTCATAACAATGTAATTAGATTGATGCTGAACAAATAAAAGCTCTAGACGCTGATTTCAAGTGTCCCGTCCTGTTTGTGGCTGTATATAAACTGCCAGGGAAGCAGAGGGGAATGCAATGACATCTGAAAAGCGGACTTAAGGTCATTCAGTTATGTAGCCCTGTTTTCCATGCTGTGTTCCATACTGCCATAACCCCCCAGGGACAAGCAGGGCACATCAGGCTTGTAGGCTGTATTCCTGTTTAATTACTGAAGAGTGTGCAGGAGTTTGCAGGGTTTGCTTATGGCTATACTTTTGTCCTATCTAACAGTTTTCTTTTGTATGTGTGAGCACAGCTCTACCACCCAGAAAAACCAGGTGCCCAGAGAAGCTGCGGATGCCCTGTGCCTGCAAGGCTCAAGGCCAGGGTGGACGGGGCTTTGAGCAACCTGGTCTAGAGGAAGGTGCTCCTGCCCATGGCCAGGAGGCCGGAATGATGGTACTCCTTTGGTCCCATCCAAGCCAAGCTGTTCCGTGATTCTAAAGCAAGGGTTGGTGTGACGGTGTTCACAGGGGTCTTAGGATGAGGGAAGAGATGAGGATCTGACTCCATGTTTCAGAAGGCTTGGTTTATTATTTTATGATTTAATATTTTAGTCTTTTAGTATATTAAAACTATACTAAAAGAATAGAAGGAAGGATTTCCTCAGAAGGCTAGCTAAGAATAGAATAGGAAAGAATGATAACAAAGGCTCTATCTTGGACTCTCTGTCCAAGCCAGCTGACTGTGATTGGCCATTAATCAGAAACAACCACATGAGCCCAATCACAGATGCACCTGTTGCATTCCACAGCAGCAGATAATCAATGTTTACATTTTGTTCCTGAGGCCTCTCAGCTTCTCAGGAGGAAAAATCCTAAGGAAAGGATTTTCCATAAAAGATGTCTCTGACAGGTTGGTGTTTGGGAGCACCTCCACAAGTTCTCTGAAGAGTTTTGCCACGTGCTGGCAGAACAGAGCAGAGCTTGGCAGTCTCACAGGCAAGGAGGAGAATCAGCAGCTTTCCCTTGCAATGAGAAAATAGGGAACATTGACTTGTGGGGCAATTTGAGGTGGATGATTAAATTTGGCCTCTTAGGCCCTCAGCTGAAAATTCAATTTAGGTGAATAATTTTCTTTTCATACACTGCTTAAAAATCTCTTGTTCTGCCACCACTAATATTCCTGATGTTGATGGTCTTTTTACTTTCACAGAGTGCAGAAATGCCCAGTCTGCTCTGCATTTCTGTTGGCTCTGGGCTATGAAAGCAAAAAGAAAAGAAGAGAAGACTGCTTTTGGTTTAAGGGTGTTTACATCCTTAAGGATGAAAACTTAAAGAGAAGAATTGCTTTTGGTTTTACGTGTTCTACCCTGTTGTCTCGGTTTGAGACAAGTTAGGAGAAGTGTCCTGAATGGAGCATCCCCTCTAAAGAAGGTTTCAGCACTCCCTCCCCCCACCACTGCTACAAAAGGAATTTCTTGGAGGAAAGTGAAAAATACTGTTTATTTTAACACACGGAGTGCACACAGGCATGGGAAAAAGAATGAACAGTGTTAGATATTAAAATCTTGCTGCAGAGAAAGCTGGTGAGTTTTTGAGTCCTGCTGCGTGCAGTCCCAGGAAAACTTCTTGCCTCAGCTAACAAAAGAGAAGCAAGCTAAAAGCAAAGATGTACTCCCTCTCTGTGCTGCACAGCACAGCTGAGAGAACACAGAGGAGGATGTGTGTTTGAACACAGGCGGCAGAAAGAATTCCACCAGCTTCCCCCCACTCTCAGACCCAGCTTAAAGTTGCAAAACACATTCCTGGGCATAAAGTAGAGGACAGGGGATTCAATATCATCATAAAGTCACCCCAAAACACCCATAAAGTCACCCATTGCTGTTACACTGTGTGCAGAGAATAGTCAAGTCAAAGGAATTATAACTTTTCAACCAAATTAAGTTTTTTTCAGATATTGCAGTTGAAGATGCCCAGGTGTTGGACATGTTTTTCCTGGGAAAAGCAAACAAACCAGAAAAAAACTGATCTGTCATCAGCTTGGTATTGGAACAATCTACACAAATAGTAGGACCATAGGATAAAACATTCTGTAAGCATGTGTGAGGGGATAGGAAAGATGAAGATGAAAAAAAGGGGAAGAAGTAGAGGAGTATTCTATTCTGTGGTATGTTCACTGGGATTTACTTATGCTAAGGAGTCCAAATATCAATGTGAGACCAAATGTTTCTGAAATGAGGCAAAACTGAGTGCTGATGGAGGTAGCTGAGTGCATTAGAGATAGTTTTGCCATGTGACACGTGCTTTCCTTACTGCTTGATGGTTCTGCACAGACTAATAATACATGTGGTTGATACCCAGAGGATAATTGTGACTTTAATGGGAAGCACTATTATGCATATTATTTACAGTGCTGTCCTGCTTTCACGAGGATCACCACACTGCTGCCTTAACTAATGTTAAACAATCATTAGTGGAGACTACACAGATTTGCTGCACCAGATCTTACCTTTTGAAGAAGTCTAATCCGTCAAAGAAACATAGGGATTCACTTAAGAAGGCTCCACTGTTGCATGCACAACTTATTTTCCTCAGGTAATGAATGCAGGCACTCAAAAAGTGCTTTTGGTTGACAGACTCCAAGAAGAGTGTTCACATCATTAAGGGATCCAGAAGAGCAGCAAAAGCTTCTGAAGAAAAGAATATATAAAGGGCACTTTGGAGTGCAAATCCCAAAGAGCAGCACTATGAAGTGAGCTCCTGATTGCTACAGATACACTGCTGGATGGTTTTAATGAAGTGAGCTTGGGTTTAACAGATAAAGCAGATTTAGGTATAAGATTAGAAAAATAAGAGAAAGATAGATGTGTGCACTGTAAAGGATAGGACTTTGCCCTTAGCAAAGCTTTCTTGTTCTGAAACCAAGTGGATGGTGTTTCCAACATCATCTCAAAAGAAGGCAGGGGCTGTGCAATATCCTTAGGCTGGCCAAGGGTTGGGATGAGGCAATCTGTGTTGCCTTGCTGTGTTTATTGCCTATAAATAGGAACATTTGAAAAGCATATTTATGGAGTAAACAAAGGTGTGATTTCAGCAGACATAGGTATAATGTAGATTTAATTCTGCCTGCAATAACCTCTCTAAAGAAACTGCAGAACTGATTTTATCATGCAGTCTGCTACTGGAGGAAGAGCCCTGCAGCAACACTTTACACATGCTCCATGTGCTGGGTGCTGCATCCTTGGCTAATGACTGCCAATACCTGCAGCAAGTAAGCCACAGAAGGAATCAGAAGCTACAGACTCTATTACTACATCTCTAATGAAAGATGAAAACACTTAATTTCCCTCTTCCATCTTTTAATCTCAGCCTGAAAGAAAATAAAAATGCACAAGTGAATAAAATGAACTGTGGGTTACAGTGAGCAGGACAGATTATAATAATGCACTGCATTAGATTCTACTGGTGGTGATGATTGCATTTACTCTGATCAGAGTATTTATGGCTACTTTCTATGGAATGTGAGCTAACTGTAAATAGAAATACAGATTGTAAGATTTGTAGGTGATGGTCAGCCAGCCTTTTTCTGTATAAAGTTGGAAAAAATTGTCAAGGGAAAGCGGTGATTATTGTGTTGCTTTAGTGCACAAGCACCTAACAGAAATTAACAGAGATGTGGCCATATATACTGACAATCCAGTCTTCCTTCCCAGAGGAATAATTAAGCCATTGTTGTCTGAATAAATAATTAAACACCATTGAGCCAAAGCAATATGAGTGTACAGTAGAGCTGAAAATGCAAGTCTGACTTGCTCAATCCTAGCACACAGGCTTCAGCCACTATCAGTCTATGTTATGGCATTAGCTTGGTAAAATACCTTTCCAACAACCCTGGTCTACCTCCCCTTTGGTGCTGTTACCGTGCTTTTTCCACATCACTGTGTGGGGCTCATGACCAGCCCTGATGCTGTTGAATGACTGTGGAGGCAGCTCCTCACATCCTCTCACAAAGACACCATATAATTTACAACATTTGGATAGAATGAGGAGACCCTGTAATCAAATTTTCTAAGATTCCCTTAGTTATATTTAGGACTTTCAGTTCTGACTGAAAGGTTCAGTTGCTGTACTGAGAATGATGAGATAACAGGGACGGGGATGCTGCTTTTGATTTGGCAGATTACTTGGTTAGCTGAAAGTAACAAGAGAAATTGTGCCAGAAGATGCCCATCTCTAAGCTGAAGGCACAAGAATGTATCTGCATTTGCTGCAGTAGGTCAGGGTATGATTTCTACGTGTACTTTTCTCCTGGCTGCCATTTTACCATTTCTTCCCTAATTTTTGCCAGTTTTTCACAATAGCTAGTTGATTTATGTTACTTTTTCCTTTCTCTCCCCCCTCCCCCCAATATGCACAAATAAACTATAAAACATTTCTTCATTTTCTTTTGGTGCCTGATTCCACCCAGCTCAGATGGTAACCAAACCTGGCTTTTTGGCTTAACAGGACTGCAAGGAAACTGAGGAGCTTAGAAACTGAAGGTGGGGGAATCCAGAATCAATTTGGGTTACTTATTATTTCCTGACTGAAGTTCTCAAAGAGTCCTAAGGAGATGAACAAGCCAAGAACCCACCAGATTAGACAAATATACTCATGTGCAGCACTTCATATACATCATTATCTGCTTGAGTAGAAATCTACAAAGTGCCCTTACAGCAAAAGAACATCTGTCTGGGGTAACAGGTGAGACATTCATTTTCTCTGAGATTATTTCTAAAATAAATGGGTTTTGATTAATTTAGTAGGGAAGCAATATTTTGCAATTTGTATTCAGCAGTTGCCTGCATTTTTACTGCTAAAGGGCTGGGAGCACAGCACAAATGTTTGTCTCTCTGCCAGTGAATATGTGTTGCTGCTCAGGAATGATGGATGTGGTAGTTCCTGTCTCTGTGCAATTCCAATCTTGAGATTGTCATGAAAAGACCTGATGAGTCCCCTGCCTTATTCTCATTACTATTTGTGTCATCAGAATGAATCTGTTTCACACTGCCAGCTCCTGTTGCAATCTTTGTCACACGCTCCAGAACAAAAGAGAAGAGCAAAAGGAAGAAAAGGCCTGCTTTCATGTGGGGATTTTGCTGAGAGCATGCAAATGTGGTATTACCTTTAGTTAATTAACTTAGTTGCTGAAGTCAGAGATATGGCTAAGGTGGTGCACTGCAACTGTGAATGCTGTGATTTTCCTGACTGCTGGGGATCCTGTGGGGATATCACTCACTCAAGGGAAATCCAAAACAACGCTATGTTTGGATTTGTAAGCAATGTTTGTTTTAACAAATAAATAGAATAAAGTCTGTGATCTCTGTGTGTAGGAGATGGCCTTGCAGGTACAGGAGGGAAATCATGTCCTCTGAGTGCTTTCAGCGTGTCTCTCTCAACCCAGTTCAGTTGCCTCGTGTGGCATCAGTGATGAGAGTTTAAATTTACCCATAAAAGAACTCAGGGTGAAACTGAGGGCAGAAGAGGAAGGAGATGAGAAGTATGTGCTTGGAAATGGAAGGAAAACCTTGGCAGAACATCCTCTGCAGGAACAGTACTGCGTTTGGACCGCTCTGGTGGAAACCTCACCGTATCGCTTGGCTAGCACATTTGGGAAGCAGCTGGTGCCAATCTTAAGGATGGACTGAGACACTGAAGCCAGATAAGACAGTATTTGGAGGATAATCCTTTCTTCTATTTATGCTGGCCTGCAGCAGAGTTTGATTGAGGTAGTGGTGTTTTTAACTCCCTTTGTATACTTTTTCTCCTTCAAGAAATATTGAAGTCTGAAGTCTAAAACTGGAATAACTTCCTGGTAATGGGATTGTTATAGGTAACTATTGAACTGCTTGCAGGGGGTATAATGGTTCCTCAGCCCAGGTGGTCAATAGAGAAGTGTTAATTACTACACATGGTCTGCCTTAGAGATGCAGTGCCAAGGCACATCAACTCCTTCAGCATAAAGTTCAAGTCAGAGTATACACATGATTGGGAATGTGGTATTTACAGCTTTTGTTAGGAGACAAAATGAGCTGGGGCTGCTTGTTTACTTTTCATGTGGAGCTTTAAAGAATTTTGTCTGAAAAGATCAAGAAGTAAGAGAGAAGGTGCTAAAGGAGGAGAAACATATCAGTGAGCTCTGTGATGCCAGCTTCCTTTTGACAGCTGTTCCCTTTGCACAGCACCTGGTGGCCTGTGGGAATTAGTAAAATGGAGGTAAGGTTGGAATCCTGGTTCCCTCCTTCAGAAAACCTCAGAACCCCATCCTTGTGCCTGGCCGTGATCTAGGGGAGCCTCCTGCCATGGAACTTGCACATGGAGCCTGGGGACAGCCCTGGCTTCAGGGAGAGGGAATTGGGTTTTATTTCCTAACCTGCTACAGGTCAGGTCTGAAGTGATATTTTTCACCACCTCACAAATGGTAAAGAGAGGTAATGAGAGGCAGACCCTGTGTCCAATCCTCCGCTCGAGTTCACACCTCTGGGGCAGATCCATTAAAACTGCCTGAGAGAGAGTGAGGGCAAGTGCATTAAAGATTCTGAGGTATTGAGGTGTGACCATGAGGGGGATGAGTAAATACTGATCACAGATTCATTGCTTCTTATGTCTATACAGACAGGATAAGGCCAAGAAAAGTAACAGGCACCTCTGGACTTATTACCATGGTTACGTGCTCTGTCTCCACTGAAATCACCTGAGTTACAGCTACCATGCAAGTACCAGGGAGTCCTGATGCTGTTCATAATAATGAGAAAAAACATGCCCTATCCAAAAAAACCCCATATGTGAACTGCATGCAGAAAAGCTGCAGGAGAGGCATCTTCTGTAGTGATGCTTGCTTTAGTGACCTTATGTAGCTCCATATGCTGAAGATTAAATCCAAACATGCCTTTGAGTTTTGAAATTTCAGGTCATTACTTTGCTGCACTTTGGGATGTATTATTTGTTCTGTCTTGCACGGGCTGTGTAAGATGTCTTCTCTGTTTTTTCCCTGATGTCTAGTCTTATTTCCCCCCCTGATTTAATAAACCAAACTGTCTTTTTATTTATTAGGACAAAACCAGTCCTGGAGAAAATGGGTAAAGTATGCTTCTATGTTGCTTCATTTTTGCAAGCCTTGTCATATCAGTGAAGCAGACAGGTGGCTGGAATAGCAGACTAGCAGAGACACTTGGATAACTGAAAGCAGGAAGCAGAAGACATCTTTCTGAATGTCTTGAGCTGCCAAACTCCTACACCCAGCCCTAGGGACTACAGTCCTGTTGTCACTGTCAATATAAAACTCTTTAGTCTGGTATTTAATGTGCCTACACCTGTAAAGCTATATTTAAACTAATAATCCTAATTTTTTTGATTGTGTGAACTAAGTGTATTTTAGGATTCTCATGCACTTGCCTGAGTGGATGATGGATGCAGAAGGAATTTATGTTAACAAACTCAAAGGATCCATAGTACTTGTTGCTCCTTGAAAGGAGCTTCTGTGCATTCACAGAAAAAAAAAATCCTATGAAAAACAAAATAACTGTAGGGGCCTGTTTCAGGGGTTGCTACTAAGATCCAGGCACCCTGAGCTGCAGGAACAGAGGGAATGAAAAACATTACAGATTTCTTAAGTTTGGAGAAATGAAAAAGGCCATGTCTTTTTCTTAACAAAACCTTGACTGGTTCTTTTGTTTTTATCCTTTTTTTTAAGGCTTTTTTGGACCCTCTCTCAGACCCTCGCCCTTGTGGACCTGCTTCAAAGTTTGAGAAATGAAGTTGGCTCCTTCTGGAAAAAGTTTGGCCATGCTTTTCCATGTGCCAAAAGCCCTGTCATATAAATTCTTGCCCCAGAATAGTAGGTAATGAGGTATTTCTGCTTTTTTTCCTCCTGTCTAACCTGAAAAGCTTTGCAGTGCTAATTAGGCTACTGTAAGGATTAGGAAATGGCATTTTGTAAGTAAGTTGTTTGATGCCTGGAAAAGTGATCTGTGAAGCCATCACAAACTGCTCCCTCTCTGCCAAGCCACTGCAGCCTTTATCTTTTTTCCAGCTGCCCTGGCTCTGAAGATCAAATGCATCCCGTTCCACTTATGCACTGGTGCTCAAGCCTTGATATTGGAAAGCAACAGCTCCTTATTGTGCTCTCTGTTAGCAGTTTCTCCTCTTTGCAGCTTTATATAAGCGTCTAGGAAATTTCCTAAACATTTAAGATTGCTTACTTTGTTAGACCATTAGTAGCCCTTCCCTGTTTTTCTCCTTTCTCTTCAAGAGAGACCACAGAAAAGCTGCAGTGGTGTCTGCTTGATTTTTGTTTGTATGTTTGTTTTCCTGACCTTGTCCTCAAATTAATTGTAATTGGTGTGATGGGACTTCACTGGGATTAAATGGTCAGGAGGTCTTGGAGTCATGTATTTAGCCTGGTGGAGAAACTGAGTTCTGAATATGCAAAAAACTATGTTCCAAGTAAATTAGACACCACTACCTGACCTGTGCTCATTATACAGTAAAAACATGACCTATCATCATTACAGCACTTTCTGGTCCTTTCTTTTCAGCCACAGGGTTTTAATGAGTCTATTTTGCTGGATAATTTATTTTCCTTAGGGCTTCTCAAAAAGAATCCATTTTGTTGAAACAGGGTCATGGGACCTGAAGCTGCTTTGTGCTATTGCCCTCCTCATTGGTCAATAAATTTTGAACTCTTGGCCATCCAGCAACTGGCAAGAGAAGTCTCCTTTTAAACTGTAAGCTAAAATAATAGGTCAAGCTCTCCAGAATCCACACTTTGGAGGACATACAGAAGAAAATTATTTTTAAATGGAGATATTTACGTATTATTTCACATTTTGTAGCTAACAGACTTTTCTTCTTTACTCTTTGCTTGCTTCATGGAATTACCAGACATATTAGAGAAGAGAGAAATAATGAAAAAAAGAAATGAAATATAAAATAAATCATGTCATCATGAAAAGCAGAGTACATAGATATCTGTGCAGGTACATTTAGAGAACTCCAGTAGGATTTTTAAGGCCAACCTGAGTAAAATATGATTTAAAATTTGATGTGAGTTACAGTAGCTAGAAAAATAGTTGAGTAGAACTGTCACTTTTATGAATCCAAGTTGTAGAAGGGGCCCTTTTCATTGGTGTGGCAATCATACAGGACAGGGAGAGAGAGCAGAAGATACTGAAGCATGGAGTAAAAGTAATTTTTGGGTAGCAGATAATAAAATTTTTTTGACCTCAGGCTTTAAATTTCCTTTAAAATCCCTGCTGTTACTGAGGTTGCAGCAGATGTGTGGTAGCAGTGGGTAACTCCACTCTGCAGGAACCTCCAGTCCTGACACACTCCAGCAGCCCATGGGTTTCTCCAGGCACCTGCTTTGATACAGACACCTGCCTTCATAAAGCAGATGGATTGAAGGATTAACACCTGCCATTAATATCCAGGCTGTTAGTGTTTGTGAAGTGCTCTCTATACTCTGGGTTACCTTTAAAAGTTTATTAAAAATTTTAATCATTAAGACAAAGCCAAACACAGCCTCTACATCCTTACAGTATACAATTATTTTCTTTTTACAACGTGTTATCGCAACACACAGACTTATTCATTAATCCAGTGCCCATTTTTTGTTACATAAAGACAAGGAATATAGAAACACAGTATTCCCACACACCCCTATGTAGTCAGGGCTTTATTTTATGAATAAAGACACGCAAGTATGCGAACAGACATTAAAGAACACTTGGGAATTCAAAATACTTAATTGACCAAACATCTTATGTATCTGGAGTAGGAAGAACATCTCTGAACAGAGCAACAAAAGTCATAATGAACTACATCAGTTAAATCAAGTATCACAAAAAAGGTCATTAACTACTTTAATAAAGAATGCATACTATATGGTTTTAAATATTTTTTGTGGACAGCTGGAGCTATAGGTACATAGCGAACTGTGGCATTTTTTCGCGAAGAATATTAAATGGCTTCTGGGTGGAAAGGCATCTTTCTCTTAAATAAAAGGAAATATTACAATGTACGTTAACTGTCATATGCACCATAAGCATCAGGAGCAGCTGCAAGCAACTATTGTAAGCAGCATAAAATGAGGCAGCAGAGGAGGCCAGCTGTTCACACACCTCTTCAGAGCACACTTGACTCCTCAGCAGTAACGGTGCAACAAGTATATTTCTCTGCAATCAGAGGTCATTTTTCTTCTCAGGAAAAAAAGCAATAAAAGTGGGGGTTTCATTCTTGAAGAAAATAAATGGGATGGGCATAACCTTTAAACTTTATGCTTTGAAGCACAGCCCTGCAGTGGGAGGCAGTGCCTATGGGGAATTGATTCAGAAACGCTGGATGCCTTTCTTCCTCAGAGTAGGTGTGTGAGATAGGTAAGAGGATTCAGGAGGAAAGACTCTTTTCCTTCCTGGCCACAGAGGACAGTGTGAGACAGCAATGAAAAGCTCTTACTACAAAGCAGTGGGGCACACCTGAGGGCAAGATTGTGCCTTCATGTGGTGTGAACACATCACTTCAGCTCAGTTGCTGAAAACAGGCTGTCTGCAGCTCCAGGGAGCCCTGAGACCACTAATTTGTGCTGCAGTAACTCATGGGTCTGTCAGTCAAACAATTTTTGGTCAGTTAGAGGATGGCATCTGCTGATTCTGCTTGCAAGCAGGGTTTCCAAATCCTGGTGTTAGGTTGTGTGGCTACAGCTGTAGTTCCCCTGTGCTTTAGTAAGGTGTTCTCTACACATACAGAAGCAATCAAGTTTGTTCACAGAGCTTTGCATATATTTTGGATGTAATATATACATAGAACCATACAAAGTCTTAAATGAAAACCTATCCTAATGAAAACAAGCTCTACAGCCTGTATGAATTACATGTTTGATTCTTAATTTTAACAAAGTCCAGAACAAAGTACCAAAAAAGAACAACCTGCATGAATCAAAGGAAGGTGCTTAGTTAGAATCTTGGAGGTGTGGGGTACAGCACATCAAACCCCAAGTGAGAGGCTTTCCACAGTTTGTGATCCAGCAGCTGCTCTGCTCTGGCAGTTTGTTTTCAATAACAAACAGGCAAAGAGCACCATGAAAAATGAACCCAACAACAATGACTCTATAAATAAAAAAATCCCATGCATTTTTTTTACAGCCAGACTGAAAAGGAGACAACTTTTCTACATTATTCAATATACTTATGGAGGAGAGTGTGTGCTTACACTGGTAAGCCTTGTTAAAAATGGAGAGAGAATAGAATAATCACGTTTAGGTTTCCAGTGATGATTGGCCTATACTTCTATCAGATTCAAGGTGCAAACAGTGTAGACATAACAGATAAATTATTCTGTAAAACACAGCAGTTGATGTAAGACATGTAGTTAATGGGAAGTAGCAGTTAGAGCTAATGTGATTGCCAATGTAATTACTAGAAGACCAAAGCAGAAGACACCAGGGCAGTTTCTGCATGACCTCATGGGCAGAATGGAACCCTTGGACAGGATTTATCAAGGAGACCATCCTGCTGATTCATGAGGTTCAGGAAAGGATTGCCTTGCTTTCCAAACTCCTTCTCAGAGGAGAATCTGGGTGTGATTGCCTCTAATCTTAGTCCCAGTCTTGGTCAATGGTTTATGTTATATATCTGTAGTTAAGCCTTTATATGCTGCTGTCCTGGAGGATCAAGGATGACAACCCCCATGTATTTACATAGGACAATACAGTCTGTTTATTGCCACATCCTGTCAGAAAACAGAGTTTTCACATCCTCAAATGTTTAACATTTTAACTGATTAATCAGGCTTCTTTCAGCTGTCTTCAACACAACAAGCAAAGGACGGTCCCTTCTCCATCTACTTTTTCCAGTAACTTTTGTCAGTAAAGAGAAGTCCAAGGCACTCTCTTCCCAGTCAGGTGCTGCACATATCTGGGATTAGTTTTTCTGTGATGCATCATTACAAAAGAGTGTCATGAAAATCCTATCTTTCTGTGTGTGCAGCTGCATTAGGTCTGTACTTCTCTTTTCCTTTTCAGCAGATGTTGTGTCCGAGTGCTGCTTGAGGGAAAGATTCTGACTTCTTCTCAACCAGAGTGCGAACCCAGACAACGATTTTTTCTTTTTACACAAGCCCCTTGCAGGATTGATGGAGTGCATTGGGTTGTTTCTAGGCTGTCAGAAAAGTTGATTGTCCTAATTTTATAGTGACAAGGTGAATGAGAGATGATACTCAGAGGGGCCATTCTTCACCCTCAACCACAGGGATCTCCAGTGCAGCCAGGCTATGAAGACCCACAAGGCATGAACGGAGGCAAATGTGCTCCAAGCATGGCCCCAGGCACAAGGTGGACCATCACAGGATGAGGGGCAGAGCTGGAGCTTCCATGCTCCCTCTGTCCCTTTGCAGATCTCAAGCTTCTTCTGTTAAGCTGTCACAGAAAACGAGGAGTGTATAAGTTTGGGGTTTCATCAGCAATCTGGGAGAAATCCACAAATGTACAGTGTCTCACACTCGACATCTATTCTATTTGGCCTGAAGTATTAGTTAAATAATAGAGAGATTTATTAAATATTGTTTGCAAGTCTTACATTCCTTCATTATTTGAAAGCTGCCATGCTTGGGCAGAAGTTTTCAAAGTCCTATTTCGCACATTGTGCTAAAAGCAGAGCAAACTGGGTGACAAGCAGGTTAAAAGACCACAGGGAAAGAAAAAGGCAGTGAAGCAGAAAGTGCAATTGGCTGCAAAATTGTCACCTGCAGTCCTTCTAGATCTGTATAGATATTTTCCATTTAGTACTGTCCAAGCTAGAGTAAAAGAGCAATAAGGAATTCAGCCTGAAGGCACTGGAGGAGCTTGTGGTGATGGGGTTGCTGAGGAGATGATGTCAGGAGCACCAGGTGGATGTTGGCATATCAGACCAAATCCTGTTTTTTACTTCAGTGTTTGCAGTCTTGAGGGTCACATCCAGCTGAGCTAGGAACACCTACCATTGCCCAGCTGCTAGCATCTGACCATATTTTCTCCAACACAATATTATGATTTAAACAAGTGGTATGTCTCCCATTTTAGAATTGCATACTGGAGCAGAGAGCTGCTGCAAGCTCCAGTCTTACAAAAAAGGTTGTAATTTTAGGTTTCTTCTAATTTTCAGTCCATTGTAAAAAAGGATAACATCAAGTCTAACCTATAATTTTGTAGGTTTTTCTAATCCAAGTTTCTTTTTATTTTCTTTTGCTGGTAATATTCTATTTAGAATTAAACTTCAAATTAACACCAAAGTACCTGAGGGAATGTTCCAACCTCTTTGCTAGCTGAGCATGTGATGACAGCATTATCAAATGTCCAGCATCATTAATTTTGAGGATAAAATTGGAAGTGCTGTGGCCTGGTCCAACATTGAAAATTGATATTAAAGTACTTAAATAATCCCAAGGTTTTCAGTGGCTTATACAGGATAGGTAGAAAAATAAAGAAATAGAGTTCTATAATTTTTACTTCTGGTGTCTTAATACTTTCTATCATAATGAATTATGGGGAATATTTTTGGTAATGCAACTGATGAAATCCTGATGGCAAGGTAAAAGGGTTTGGGGACCTACCATCCCCTACTAAGCAACATTGCTAATATATTTTTTCTCTTCAGGTTGTTATTACTGGTTTTGCCCAATACATGTCAAAGTTGCTGCAGCCACACAATCTTGTGCATCTGTCAATTACTGTCATGTAAGTTTCTATTTTCTGGTGTTTTCAATTTTCAAGTTTTCCTTCCTAAAGGTGGAGAGTTTATTTCTTTCCCTGCAGTCCTTCAAGAAGGGGGCTGTTCTCAAAGAATTTTAGGAAGTTATTTCCACTAGCTATTGCTTCTACTGTGTCTTTAAAAACTGTGTGACCCTAGTCAGTTTAGCATGACTAGCACCTGCTTCCTTATTTTATACACTTTTAAAAAATTTGTCTCAATCATCTTTTATATGCAAGTCACCTTTAGCCTTTAATTTGCATTGTTGTTATGCTTCCTCTGTGTGTGTGTGCATGTAACACCAAAAAAAAAGAGGCTTTCATGCTCTTTACTTCCCAGCTTGACTATCTGGGTGATGGAAATTTCTCGGGAGATGCTGTGCACTGTCCGATCCCAGCTGCAGCTGAGCTCCATCAGTGAGTAAGCTCTGAAGCACTGAATTTCCCTGGAGACACTGACTGCCCTATGCAGGAACTACTCATGTTTTAGTGCTCTACCAGATCAGGTTTCCTTTTTTCCAGGTCTTCTCCCCACCACATTTTGTCTTTTAGCAACGTCTGTTTCATTCTGCTTCAGTATTTTCCCCAGCTAGATTTTAATGTGAGAATAATCCTACAATCAACAGAAGAAATGTCTTTCTCAACCAGGACAGGCCAATCTGCTTTTGCAAAGTTGTCTGCCTTCAGCTTCCTAATTTCTTCCTTCAGTAGTCAACACAGGGCAAAATGGCCTCACCTCTACCTAATTCTTACTCTGGGCATAGGCTCAGAATGCTGACTTCCTTCAAGCAAAGGTAATTCTAAAAAATCTGTATGCCAGATAACTGTGACAGGAGCAGAACTTCACAGTCTGGTTCTGTGCTGGCTTTAGGACTGATCTGTTTGATATTAGTCCAGCTGGTTCCCTTAAGATTGGTTGTCTAATATAAATGGTGACCCTTAACTGTAAAGACTGAGCACTTTAAGTAGGAGTCCATCTAGAGTTCTAGAAAGCAAACAGCTTCAGTTCACACATGCGGACAGAATAAAATTGGGCACAAACAGAAATAATCTGCTATAGCCCAGTGTCTCTTATCCCCACATCAATTACGGGTGAGCTGGTTGTGCAGCAGCAGCTGATGTACCCTAAAAAAAATGGGTATCAGGGCAGCTTTCTTTTATATGTGTATATAATATCTTGATCTGTGTCTGTCTGTCTGCAGAGGGGAGGATGCACAAGTCAGGGAGCAGCCAGAACCGGGGCAGGTGAGTTTAATTTGCCAGGGAAAAGGGCCGAGGTTTGTGTTGGGGGCCTGTGGCCTGGAGTGGCCGGCTGGCTCCTGAAATTCCGCACCGTGCAGGATGGTTCCCAGACCCAAGCTGGCACCAGGGCCAAGTCGGGCTGGTTTGATAGTGCCAAGTGGCTCCTGCAATCTGCCATCCAGAACCGGGGCAGGTGAGTTTTGTTTGCCAGGGAAAAGGTCCGAGGTTTGTCCTTGTGGGCCTGCAGCCAGGGTGGCCTGCTGGCTCCTGAAATTCCGTGATACGCAGGATGGTTCCCAGACCCAAGCTGGCAGCAGTGCCAAGTCGGGCTGGTTTGACAGTGCCAAGTGGCTCCTGCAATCTGCCATCAAGCACGGGGGCAGGGGAGTTTTTTTTGCCAGGGAAAAGGGCCGAGGTTTGTCTTTGTGGGCCTGCAGCCAGGGTGGCCTGCTGGCTCCTGAAATTCCGCAGTAGGTAAAATGGTTCTCAGACCCAAGTTGGCACCTGTGCCAAGTTGGGCTGTTTTGATAGTGCCAAGTGGCTCCTGCAATCTGCCATCCAGAACTGGGGCAGGTGAGTTTTGTTTGCCAGGAAAAAGGGCCGAGGTTTGTGTTTGGGGCCCTGTGGCCAGGAGTGGCCGGCTGGCTCCTGAAATTCCACAATATGCAGGGTGGTTCCCAGACCCAAGCTGGCACCTGTGCCAAGTCGGGCTGGTTTGACAGTGCCAAGTGGCTCCTGCAATCTGCCATCACAATGTGACTCCAACCACTGGTGTCAATGGAGAAAATCCTGGGTAGGCTGTCCTCCTCCTCAGTCTGGGTTTCTGCTGCAAGGGATGCATTCTGCGTCCCTTGTGACTCCTAAATATGGGGGTCACTGGAGAAAATCCAGGGTAGGCTGTCCTGCTGCTGAGTCTGGGTTTCTGCTGCTCAGGCAGTGAATTTAGAAAATATTGGTCCACCTGTCCTGTCTCTTAGAGCACTTACCCATGAAAAGGAGAATAATCTCTGCAATATGTGGAGTCCTTTGAAGCCTTTTCGGAGCAAGAGAGACAGACTGTTTAATGCCTTTTCTTCTAATGGAGCTCTGATACTTAAATATGCAGCAGTGAGTCAGAAGAATCAATTGGTTGCTTCTATGATGGGCATAATTCATCCTCCCTCTTTGAACAGGTCAAGGATGCAGAGACAACTCTCAGCTTCCAAGTAATTATTCCTTTTATGTTCCTTTAGTGCAAATACCAGGCAGTAAGTAGGGAAGCATAAAAGGAAGCCATGCTGCAGGCTTTTACCTGAAGTAGGTGCTTTGTCATGGGTTAATGGCAAATCATAATACATTATTTATCAGATAATAAGTGTGATAATTATTCCTATTTATCACGAGCCTACCTTGGCTCATTCTCCTTTCATTCCTTTAGTCAAGCTGCCTCTGGAGATTTACAAGACAAAAACTGTCCAAAGGTCATTCCAACAATTTTTACTGATAATGACATCTTGATTAACTCCTAATTGAGAAGTGTAAACTACAGACACTTAAGGTAATGCAACTCACCCACATTCTCACAGCATAATGTCGAGAGTCCTTGTCTGTCTCACAGCCACCCAGAGAAGAGCATCCCCTTTCTCTAATAACCATATATCCAGAATGAATTAGGAAGAAACTTTTATTATCATTACACTTTCCCTATAGCAAGAGTATGATGTTGATGGGTAGATATGATATTATGGAAGCACCTGTGCTTTGGGCTCAGTTCCAGGACTGCATTGTAGCATAGATTTTTGACTGAAAGCCAAAATGCTATCTCTTCTTGCTCTTCTTGTTGATATAGTGTGAAGATAACAATTCCCTTTTTTTTCTACATCTCTATTTAGATTTCTTTAGGCATTGCAAAAAATAGAGGTCACATGCAGAAGTACTCATTGCTGTAGGGTTAGAAAAAGAAGGGGATATGTGCAAAATAGTAAAAAAAAAAAGTAAAAAAAAAAGGAAGGTCTGGGCCATAACCCTGCAGGAAGCCCCAGGCCCCCGGACAGAGCTCTGTAAATTGTTAATGCTTTCTTGCCTTGGATAGCAGGGTGTTAATGCCTCCTGCAGCTGAAGGCTGTCTGCCTGCTGGGAGAAACACTAAGAGCTTTTTTCAGTGTCTCATCCTCTGCAACAAAACAAATAGCAGACTGAAGGACCCCATCCAGTGACTTAAATTTGCTCATGTCCAGTCAGTCCATTGCCTGCCTGAGCTTGGGTGACCCCAGAGCCCCTTACAGCGAAGGCATTTTGAAAAGGGTTGAGTTGGGAAGCATGGAGTTGTAGCCATCTGCAGCCAAGTTTATTGGCAGGAGCTGGTGATGTGACTCCAGAGCATGACTTGGAATTGTACTTCAGGAGACCTTGTACGCTTCCTTCACTAGCCTGTCTGTGTTTTCCTTGGTAGATATTTCTTTAGTGGTATTGGCTGGTGTAATCAAAATTTGCCAGTAACTGGAAAGCTGCAGCCTTTAAAAAAGAATATAACTTGGTAGAGGATCATGTAGAATATGGAAAATGCACATAAGACTTTGTTAAGTTACAAAAGTTTCCCATTATTGCCTGCTGAGCAGCAAGTGGTATCCTTTGAGATTTCAGGAAAAAGATGGATTATTACTGTGGAGAATGGAAAAATCCTTATGTTGCTGGACTGATTCAGGTTCAAGGGAATGCCCTCTATTTTGTGTCTCCAGAAAAGCTAATGATATCCCTCTGTGAAAGAACTGTGTGAACTGAGTGTAGTGGGTTTAGTGCTCACCAAATCACCAGTGCACCCACTAGAATATATTTACTAATTTTTCTGCTGTGAAATATGGATTAGAAGGAGGTGGGCAAAACAGTCTCAAAACTTTAAAGGGTATAAAGAGAAGCTTATTGACAGAACTAAAAGAAAAAATAATAAGAAATCAGAATAAAACTTTCAGAACACTTATCCTCCTCCATCACTCTCTTTTCTTTCCCACTGACAACACAAAGAGACAAAACCTCGGACTTTCAGTCATTTTACCACCTCTAAAATAGTCTTTCTTCAGTTCTCTTAGGGAGAGGAATCTCACTTGCCATGCCATGGAGACTTCTCCACAAGAAACAGTTCTCTCTTGGCATTTAATTTCCATGAATAACAGTCGCCCAGTAATCTGCAATTGTGAAGTCCCTCCCATCTTCTGCAGCCTTCCCACAGGGAAGGTCCATGGGCTGTGTCAAATTATTGGGGTGCTATTTTAAGCATGATCTGTACTAGCATAAAAAAAAAAAGTTCTTTTCATCCATCTCTGGGAACAGAGGTTTTCTTCTTCTTTTCCTGGGGCAAAGTTTCTCCTCTTTCTCGTCTCTTTCTGTTCGAGCTTCTTATTGGATAACAGCTACTACAACACCTGCTTATTCCAACACTGGTGCTTCTGCCTATGGCTGTGATTAGAACACTACAATGCATTCCATGAATTACAGGGAAAAATATATATCAAATACATCTTCACCATAGCCTTACAAAATAATTTCAGCCCAAAAACCATAGCATCTACTTAATCCACTCCCATCTAGAATTTGGCACCTTCTTCACTGACCTCAGTGTCCCATGTTGTTTTCTTTACATGCCTTCACCCTTTCCTCTTCCTGATTCAGGAGAGAATTGATGTTCGTAGGTTTGTTTATTCTGAAGCTTTATAAATTGAAACAGTTTGTATAGAGCTCTGCAGGGTTGAAAGGTTGATCTCATCCAGGCTCTGGAATGGAAGAATTGCTGTGTCTTCCTCTGCCGGCACCATGCAAGTTGTGCTGGATGACGGTGCCACCCTGTGCCTTTCTTCATGTGAGGTTCTGGAAAGAAAGAAAAACTGCTGCTGCTGCCTTTGCCCTTCAGTCTGCAGCATAGCTGGCTAAAAGCAGCTAAGCAAACAAAATTCATTGCAAGCCATCATGCTGAGATATCTGCAGCTGTGCAGTGCTGCACTGGCTGAGTGCTGCCGGTCATGCCAATTTCAGCCGCACAGTCCCAGCCATGGGATCACTCCCAGCGCTGGTCCTGGAGTAAACAAAATTCATTTGTGAGCCGTGCTGAGATTGCTGCAGCCCCACGGTTCTGCCTTGGCCATGCAGGGCTGGTCCCAGCTGCGTGGTTGCTCGTGCTGTTGGGATAGTCCTGGTGGCAGAAATCTCATCCAAGCCACAGGCTGATCTGGCTGTGCAGGGCTGGCCCAACCAGGCCCAGCCTGACCCGGCCTTGTGGCTGCGCAGGGCTGGGTCGGCCACTTACCTGTTCAAAGGCCAGACCCCAAGAGAGCTTCCCATGGGCATGCCCATCCTTAAATGTGTTTTCATAGAGGCACATCCAGCTCTTTTAAGAGGTTTAACCAGGGGTCAGTCTTCCAACCGAGGCAGCTGATTGGTTCTGCCAGGTCCCCACAGGGAACCCCTTCCGCAGGTCGTGGACTCCCTTCCCAATCAAAAACCAAACTTACATTAAACCACAACACTGAGCAAGAGATATATATTAATACAATTTGGAAATATAAAGAGCCCTTCCAAATGTTGATGTGTTGCTAATGTATTTATTGCTCTGCCTTGTGACGGCGTTCACAGGGGTCTCAGGTTGAGAGAAGAGACAAGGATCTGACTCCATGTTTCAGAAGGCTTGATTTATTATTTTATGATATATATTACATTAAAACTATACTAAAAGAATAGAAAAAAAGATTTCATCAAAAAGCTAGCTAAAAATAAAATAAGAAAAAATGATAACAAAAGCTTTTGTCTCGGACTCTCTGTCTGTGATTAGCCATTAATTAAAAACAACCAACATAGACTAATCAAACCTGTTACATCCCACAGCAGCAGATAATCAATGTTTACATTTTGTTCCTGAAGCCTCAGCTTCTCAGGAGGAAAAATCCTAAAGAAAGGATTTTTCATAAAAGATGTCTACAACACTGCCTCACACATGGTAGCCAGTCTCTTGTGTCACAGAAAGAGCAAAAGTGTTATGGTCCACATTCTAGACATTTCTAACTATTCGTGTTTTATTACCATGCTGTTCTGGGTCTTCAGAATGTTCTTCCAAGTGTCTCTCATTCTAATCTTCAAACCTTCCTTGAAGTCCTAGAGCCCCCCCACCAAAAAGATTGTTGGGATTTTGAGCCAACCTGTTTCATCCCAGTGCTAATCAGTCTTCTCCCAGTGAGTTAGGCAGAGATGCCTCCGTGTAAATTTGTATTTGATTGCTACAACTTACAAAAAGAAAAAAAAAAGGCTCTCTAAAGCACAATTTTTGGTTTATGTCTATGGCAAACTATCCTTTAGTTGCTCTTTACATGATATCATGATTGATTGTTGTTTTTCAGCTGTTTTTCTTCTCCTGGGTAGGACTGTTGCAAAACATGGATTCCTACATAGGAGTGGTGTTTTGTTTCCTAAACCTCTACCTGGCTTTTCTCAATCTGCCTGGAAAAGGGAAAGTAGCCTCATAGGAGTCATGTGGTAAAAGATAACGGTGAAATCAGCTGAATTGTGGAGTACTAAATGCTGTGGGTTGCCAGGCACCTAGGCCATCTAGTTCAAACTGCTGTGGGTAGGGGTACTTTACACTAGACCAGGTTGCTCAGGGCTCCATCCAGTCTGGCCTTGAACACTTCCAGGGATGAGACCTACACCTTATCTGGGCCAATGTGTTCCAGTGCCTCACTATCCTCACAGTAAAGGAATTCTTCCTAATATTTAATCAATCTTCCAATTTGAAGCCATTGCCCTTTGTCATATGACTACATGCTGAAAGAATTAAGACGTTGCTGGGAGAGACATATCCATCCAATTATCACATGGAGTCTATAATTTTGGTGTGCCTCAAAAGAGCAGTATTGTACCTCAGAGGAACCTGCATTCAAAGTCTTTGTATTAGAAAGCAAGTCTCCTGGACAAGTGGGGTAAATACTGCTAATTTTGTTCCTGCATTGCTGGGCTGTGGGGTTCATGTTCCATGGGGTCACACAAGGTGGCCAAGCTTTTTGCAAAGCCCAGTTCTCAGAAAAGTAAGAGGCCAAATCCATTGAAGTCGGTGTAAAAGGATTAGATTTGCTTCTACCAACGCCTGCTACTGAATCCAGCATTCCCAGAATTACACTAATGACTGGGACTTGTTTAAAAGTGTTGTTACATCACACTTGACGTTACTGGAGGTGTATCAGATAAATGACTACAAACAGGAACTTCTAAATATGTGGTTTTTTGTGCAGTAAGTCAGAAGAAAATGTATTTAATACATCTTGCAGAGAGCACCTTCTGAGAAATTGTCTTCTGCTGTACAGTATTCTGGGAAACTGGGACTATGGTTGTTAGACACAGCTTGATTGAGAGGCTGCTAGCAAATAAGAGAGAGATGTCCTGATTTTTCAGTAGACATTGTCAAACAGTTGAAACAAACTTCCTATCAGCATTATTCTGCAAGCCAGGGTAAGGAAGGCTTTCTTTCTTTTAAGCATTGTATGAGTTCAGGCCAAATAATGAAGATGACAAGCAGTCTCCAGCTACACATGGGAAAAACTAGCTCATGCTGCTGACTTGTATGCAAGTGGATTTATGCTTATCACAGAGTGACATGGCATCAACCATGCTGTCTTTTGCAAAGTATTTATGGCTAAAATAATGTGTAGTGAGAGATTCGGTAGGTTAGGCAGGGTGGAAACGAAATTGATTCTCTTTGGATGAGCTCACTAATGGCTAGTAGCACAGAAAAGGGATCAAATTGCTTTTAAGTGCCAAACAGCTTTAAGGTTTTTATAGTGGTTATAGGTTTTTCTGGTTTTATTGTTTGATATTAAATGCTTTCATGCCATCTCAGGAAGTGGGTGTGTATAGCAGAAGAGCATCAAAATTGCTGAGAGTGTTACACCAAAGGTTGTGGTTTTTTAAGTCAAATCTCCAACAATTTCTAGCACAAAGGACAAAGGACCAGTGCAAAGTGTACCTTCCTCTCGTGACCAGAAAAAGGATCTGCAGTGAGAAAATATAGGAAACATTAGATATGTGCTTCTACATGAAACACACACCAGAAGACAAGAGAGTCCTGGGGATGTATTTGTTAAGTAACTAAATTCAGACATGCTTGGCTTATGGTTTCAAAGTTCCATTATTGCTTTCATAGCTCATGATGCTGTTTCTCTGCTTTTCTACACCCTCAGTGGCAGCAATATTTAGTCAGAACTCAATTCTGTATCTTCCACAGTGATTAATGTTTCTACTACACCCAAATCAGGATGAAGGCTGGGAATAAAACCTGCCTGTATTGAAATGATGGAAGGAATATAAGGACACTATCTTGCATTTGCTTAGCTGGTGTTGGGCTGAGCCTTGTTTCTGCAAGTATCAGTATTGAACAGAAGCACAGCCTTCTGTAATGAGGCATATTTGTCTTAATTGCTTCCACATAAGCTAAGTCTCTTCTGTGCTGGGGTCTTTCCCCCCCTTCATCCTTCCATACATATACTGCCTTAGGTTTTGACACTAACAGCAGCACAAGTTAATCAAATCCCAAAAAGTTTTCCCATCCATATGATATTTCACTTCAGAGCAAGGTGCAGAGACTCGTACAGCAATGTGCGCACTTTCAGGGAAAGAACAGGGAAAATCAGGCCAGACTGGTAAGTGACCCAGCTAAGCTCTCTCCCTTTACACAACATTGAGTTTTTTCTTCAATAAAGTCTCACTCAGAGCAATCTCAATTTTTGATCACAGAAATTTCCAGTGCACTCCCAGGGGGTTTACATAAATCTCACTGTCCTTTCTGTTTGTTTTTTTTTCTTTCACACCTGCCACATCTGAGTCCCTGTGTTGCCATTTCTTTAAATCTTTTATCCTTAGGTTAGCACTGATGGCAATATGGATTACCCATCACCACCTCCAAATATTGCACAAAGTCTTCTCCTGTTCTCACCCTGCCATGCTTCCAGCCACAGAAGTGATGAAAGAAATTTGAAAGGAACAAGTCCTGAACCAAGCTCAGTGCATTTCCCTTTTTACAGCTTATTGCTTTCTGGATGTTTCTTTTGACTGGTCTTCAGTCATTGTGGAACTAACTCTGAAGTGATTCCTAAAATATCTGCTCCTCTGCTAGATGTTAACAGCAGCACATACAGTATTAGAAAAGAAGGGCACTTTGGGCATCAAGTTAAACAAGAGCTTTGTTCTGAGTCTAGGGTGGGTGTATTTTTTTGTTGTTGTTGTTGTTGTTGTTTTGGTTTTTTTTTTAATGTAAGGGATTTTCCTCAGCAGGAGCACAGTAGTTAGACCTCTGTGTGCATAAGTAGCAATCAGACACAGGCAATCGCTGACAGAAGAGCTCCAGGGAATGAGGTGGGGATAAAAGCATGACAAAACCCCCCAAAATCCCCAACACCAACAACAAACCAGTTTACAGTTTCCTTTTAGTCTCCAAATCGTCCCTTGCTGAGCAGTTTTTAAAGAAACACTAAACTTTGCAGGCCCAATGAGTTCACGAACAAGGGCAGATCATTGCCTGACTAATGAAACAGGTTCTCAAGCCTAATATACAATCTCCAAAAAGTGAAAGAGGTGTAAGGAGCTCTGCACAGCCCAGGCTATAATTTCCAGGGGCTCAGCTTCTGGTGTGGAATTGCTGGTGGCTCTTGCTGCTGTTTGGCCTTGCGCGAGGGATGGTGGAATGGCTGACAGTGTAGAATGCTGCAGTGAGTCACCATGTGTTCCTGTCAGGAGGTGCTACCAGCCTGGGTTTTCATTTAAACACTTCCCCCTCTGAGGGAGTTGCATTCAGTGTTTATGGGGTAGGAGTTGGAAATGAGTAAAAATAACTCTTGTCCTTACCCTTCTTCTGCACTGACAGGACTCTTCCTAGAGCTTTGATTTTTCTCCTTTCCTTTGCTGGGATTAATTTCATTTTTAAAGGCTTATACTCTTAGAAGTGTGTTGTCACATTGCAGCTGATCTGAAGCTTCCCCCTAAACTCAACCAGCCTAGTGTCCTGGTTTGGGGCAAATTTGGTGGAGAATTTCCAAAGGAGGGCCCCTCCAGAAAGCAAACCCACACGGCCCCCAACCGTTTCGGGAAGAATTCCTCGGAGAGAAGTGGAAAGAACCTGTTTATTCACAGGCACAGCACCCCCCAGCACACAAAATGAACAATACCGGATGACATCACTGAAAAAAGATGACAAATTCAGAAAGTCTCTCTCGGGGGTGGTCGCTCTGTTCTCAGTCCCCCCGGCGCTGGGGCAGCTGCTGCAGCCACAAGGTGCAAACTCTCGGTGTTCCCAGGTCCCAGTCCGGAGCAGGTTCAAGGTGGTTGGGGAAAAAAAGGAAAGGAGAAACAGTCCAGGAAGAAATGGGACTGTTTAGCTAAACTAGCTACGCAGAAGCAAGCAGAAGCGAAGCAGAAGCAAGCAAGCAAGCAGAGAGTGAAGTGAAAAGCAAGAACAGCGAAAAAACACTCTGCCGTCTCTGTGTCCCAGCCAGGCTGATAAGAAAACCCAAACAAAAACTTTCACTCTTCAGAGCCAGTCTTAAAGATACAGAACATAATATCCAACATTAGCATAACAGATGAATGGGGATACAAGCATCATAACGTCACCCTAGGACACTAGAAGAAAACAAGTCCCCAGTTACAGTGGGGACTTGGTTGGATAGGATAGGTTGGATTCAAACCCAAGCAAAGACCTCAGCCAGCCCTGTTCCACTTTAGATGCAGATACACCACTGGCCAGAGAGCTGGGCAGAGAGGTCTCATCCAATCCATTACCTGAGCCCAGGAAATCCATATGAAACTCATTTCTGTTTGCTGATGACCCACTGGTGTGCCGTGTGTCTATCTCCAGCCCTCGACCCCATGCATCAGAAGTGAATCATCCTTGTAATCCTTGTAATTTATCAGCAAGCTCCATTCTTTAATTAATCTGGTCCATTGATTAGAATAATTTTTGGGAAGTTGTGGAAGCTTTTGTGTCAGACTCTTGGAGTTTAAGATGTCAGTGTGAGTTGATTAGCTCAAATAGAAGAGTCCTATCAGATGATGAATTCTTATCTTCAGTATTGACACTGACAGTTTGTTTTTCATTTTACATCAGTTCTACACTTTAGAGAAAAATTGTAAATGAAGAAGTTTATTTGTCACTAGTGGATAGCAAGGGGATGGAAAGAGGTGTGGATTAGTGAGACTTCAGTGACTATTTTCAGGAAAAGATACGAAGTTAAGAGATAGCTCTGAGGTAGGAAGTGAGAACTCTAATTTCTTTTTTTAAATGCTGATGAAACAACCATTCATCCCTATATTCTATATTTACACCAAACCTTAATTTGTCTCTGGGAATTACATAAAGGCTTAAGTTGGCCCCAAGTTTAGAAGAAGTCACTCTCAGTGGATTGTCAGAGCACAAAATCTTCCCTGAGGGCCAAAAGAGCTTCTCTTTTTAGAAGTTGTAAGGTTTTGTATTTCTTAGAAATCCCAGACGACATAGCTTTGTGGTTGGAAAGTTTATATGGGTTTCTCCAGTGTGCTTGTCAGAGCAGTCCTGCAGACCACACAGGTTGTGGTGTGGGAGTATGAAAAACCCACTCTGCCAGTCTTTTATTGTAAAAGAACTTTGTAACTGGTTTGATAAGAAAATGAAGAGAAGAGTGAGTTCTGTTCTTTGTTTCAAATGAAATTTGGATAAAATAAAATACCCTGAAATTTGGATAAAATATTTGGCAATATTTTCCAAAGGCAAGGATGGTAGACCACTGGTAAATACTGTTGTGTCATGAACTCTTCCGTGTTGGAGGCCTCTAGGAAGAGTTGTGAGACACAGCTGGGGGGAGCAGCACAGGGAGAGAGGAGCCCTTCGTTGGATGGATCATGGGAAGGGGCTGGGCAGGCTTATGGGCAAGGTGAAGTCCTGAATGTGTTCCTCTGCTTCTCTGTGCCACCAGTCTGAGCCATGTGTAATTTTCTCATCTAATTGCAGCTCTCTACCCCTGACAGCATCTGCTGATATGTTTTTGTTCAGGAATTGGACAGGAGAGATTGAGATGTCTGTACATTTAGCCCCGTGGGAGAACCTCCAAAGAGCCATTACTCATTTTCAAGATCCTGAGCGTCAGGATTGGATGTGATTTTTGAGGTCATTAGCACCTAACATTTATTTATGGTTCTAGCATAATAGAAAACCTCATATTAAAATTTTTTAAAATTCAAAAACCTCATATTAATTTTTTTTCCCTTTTCCTGCCTTTTCCCTGTTTGCTTATTACTGATCAGGCGAGTCCAGTAACTGCTTGCAGTATATTGCCTTGAGTAGTTAAAGATTTAGTTGTTTTAAATGTAACTCTTTTTTATAATGTTCTTTTTCTCCAGGTGATACAGATATAAATATTGATTGGTTGCCTTTTTTTAGGCTGAAAGAACAGAATTAACTTGGTTCTCTAATTCTACTCCATCCAATAACTTATCAGAAAGCCATTTCTCCTGTGCCTTCCAACTAGAAAAAAAAGAGTTAGCATTTCTATTTACAGTCTTTCTATTTACTACTTTCACTTAGAGTCTGAGCATCAAGATTACCTCTGCCATAAAGGGAGTATTCTCTCAGGAGCACTCAGTATTCTCTCTGGAGCAATGTCTGCCAGATATTAATCCAGCGGTGAACATCCTCTGTACTATGTTTTCAGCAGCACCCATCTGGTGGATTGCTGCCTTTTCCCTTGTTCCCCACTTTAAGTAAGAGATAATTTTATATGTGTGCAGAAAACTGAGTGTCTGCTGTGGACACAGGAGAGAATAATGTAATTTGTAGGATCAGTCTGTCCCAGGCTTGAGCAGCCTGGGAGTTGCCTACTGGAAACACAAAAGTTCCTTACAGATTATGGCAAAATTTTTCTGAGCACTGAGGGCTGAACTTGTAAGGCCACAAGGATGACAATATCTTGCACATAAAGAATATATAAATCAGTAGATATTGCTGTATTAAACTGACATAATGATTAAAAGAAATGAAATTAAAGCTGCAAATGTACAGATCATTTTGCCACAGAATCTTTTACACTGCCTCTGCAAAATTTTTTTTGTCAACAATATTTTCTGTGTTGTGCTTCTTTCAATTGCCTGAAGTGCTATCCTACATGAACAGGAGAAGCAGAGTTGTTACTTTCAGTGCATTCTGTTTTAAGACAGAATTTTCAAGAGCTGTAATAATATTTTTAATGAAGGGGCAGTCATTTCCGGAATAAATTATCCCTTTTTTTTAGTCAGCTCTAGTTTTGGTACTTAGATGTGAGAAAACAAAGGAAAGGCCTCTGCACTATATTACTCATTACATTGGAATCTCACTTGCTATTAACCAAACTTTGATATCTCATCCACAGTTGACACTTTCACTCCTTCAATAGTAAATGACAAGAGAGAAGCACCTCAAGGGATCTGTCCATCTAAAGGCAGGTTTCTAAGATGAAGTTACTTCTAAAATGAAATTTTTTTGAGACGTTTCTTTTCAGTGGCTATAGGCAGAACTCAACTGGCTGATCAAAAGTAAATGCCTTTGTTTAAAGTGTTAGTATCAATTGGATTAATCCAACATTATGAAAGCTCTCCCTTCTGGGAAAATGAAAATGAACATAAGGATTTCATTAAACTTATTATGAAAGCAGTGAGTTCTGAGCAAAATCTGAGTGTAAGCATTTGTTTGAAAAGGTATTTGTTCTGGAATTGTTTTGCAGCTCCTTATTCCCCAGTGTAATACAAGTTTTCTGTGGGGCAAAATGTAAGAGAGAGCATGGGAAATCTGAGTCATGATGAGGACAGGAATTAATCATATTGGTCTTTTTAAAATAAAATACTGAAGACACATGTGGGGAGGAAAAGAATTCTAAGTTTTAGATTTTATACATTTAGAGGTGGAAAATGAAAAGGTGCCACAGAAAAAGATTTTAGTTTAAAAACAAAACTCCCTGTTTTTCTTTCACACCTTTCTGGTTTAAACAGAACTTTTTAGGGTGAAGCTCTTGTGGCTCTGGAATGGAAGTGCAGTGGTATGCATTTTGTTTTAAGGTCTAAAAACAGGCATGTGTGACTGCTGGAGACAAAAAAATTAGAGAATCCCCAGAGGAGCACTTCTTGTGTAAGAATCTTTTCTTTACATGTTAGGATTAGGGAGGAAACCAGGCTGCTTTGTGGTCTGCCATAAATGCAACAATCCAGGCTAGCAGCTCTTCCTAGCCTTCATCCTCTTGGGAGACTCTTCCTTGACTAGCAGAGTTACATCCATGGCACATGAAAATAGAAGTGTCATCAGACTGCTCTGTGGTCACTGTTTGTGTGACAAACCCATTGGAATCCCTGTCAGCAATAAATGTGAACCACAGACAGGTAAAGAGACAAAAGAAAGGCAATGCACCTGATCAGTCTAATGCTCAGCTTTAGTGAATGGAGCCGAGGGATGTTGGATATCCTGTTCCATATAGTTGCATAAACAGACTCCATAATTCCCTCACCAAGCAGCTGCTCTGAAGGCAGTGTGGGTGAGCGAAGCATCCAATGGTGGCAATCATACCTTTTTCCATCTATCTCTCTTTTTGCCTTTTTTTTTTAATTTTTTTTTAATTTTGTACTCTGTGGAGGTGCTGTCAGCTACCTGCCTTGTGTTCATCATTGTCAGGGCTGGCAGTGTAAGAGATAACTGAATGGATTCAAGGCCACCCAGGAATGGCACCTGACAGGAGCTCATTCATCACTTTCATTTCAGAGTTCTGCAAGGAAGATCTAGCATCAAAAAGGTAATCAAGGCTCATAGGGCCACATGGGTGTTTAGGAGGAGTGCTCTGAATTACCAATAAACTGAAATATCAAATCTGGTTTGTAAATTAGGTGCTTTTCTGGAGAAAGTATGACTGTGTCATCCCAAACATATTCCCGATAATAGACATCTGTGACTGCTGGGGGCCACAGCCTGATCTTTTCCCAGCTTCCAGGTGAAAAATAGCAGCTGCAGTCAGGAGATAAATTGGTGCATTTTAAAATGTGTTTCATCTGTAATGGTTTGTTTAATCAGATAGCCTCTCTATCTTCTGTGCTTGTCTGGGCATTGGGGCATCCTTCATGGCATGTGACCAGCCCAGAAAGGGCGATGCCTTGGCTGCTGAGGTTCAGGCACACCCTGCACTGTGCTGCAGGCTCTGGGGACTTTATGAGAGTAAGACAGACTGCCCTTAAGATAAAAGTATCCTGTTAATATCACAGAATCACAGAATTACAAAATAGGTAGGGTTGGAAGAGGCCTCTGCAGTTCATCCAGTCCAAGCCCCCTGCCAAGGCAGGCTCACCTCAAGCAGGTGACATGGAAACACATCCAACTGGATTTGGAATGTCTCCAGAGAGGGAGACTCCAAGACCTCCCTGCTCCAGTGCTCTGCCACTCTCTACATGGAGAAGTTCTTTTTTTCTCCTTCAACATCAATGAGTTTTGCATGAATCCTTTTGTAGGTCAACTTTTCTCTATTTGCATGATTTTCCTTATTCAAAGTACATTCAGCAAATTTAATATTTGTCTTTCTACAATGCCACTGTAAAGGCTGTCCAATACTGACCTCTATATGATAATTTGTAACCGTGGTAAGTGATTGTGCTGTGAATGAGGGGAAAACTTGTTTGTTCTTCTTCGAGAGGAGCTTTCTCATTTGTTGCTAGAGCAGTCATTGTTCTGCTTCATCCTGTGCGACTCCTGGGAAAGACATCAAGGGGTTTTCTTCCATGAAATCAGCAATTAGCAGTCCCTACATTTGAAGAACAGGCTAAAGAAAAGAGGCATAAATCAAGCATAAATGAGATGTGGATTCACCCCTAGTTTGAAACCCAGACTGAAGCTATCTGGTTCTCCATCAGAGTGGAGATTTCTGGTGTTGTATGGGTGGACTCTCCATTAAAAAAATCTAGAATAATTTTTTTATTTTGTTGGTGTGTTTTTTTTTTTTCTTCTATAAGAGCTATTGCCTTGCTATGCTTCCCTAGTGCCCACTTTTTCCAAGAGGACACTTTTTTTCAGTTCAGCCGGTATGCCTGGGAAGAGGGTTAGGGTTACTTTGCTTTGTTTTTCTTACGCAGTTCCTCCCTCCCTCCCTCCCTCTCTCCCTGTGACCTAAATTCTCAGAATAAAATGTTTTCATTGGAAGTTTTAATAACAAAGATGAATAATGAATTGAAAACCTGTCTGACACTGGGGGACCTGAACTATGGCTCATAACAGGTTCTGGGAATGGGTCTCCAGGAGGTTGTGTCATGGGTAGATTAATACTCTGGTGAAGGGATTCAACACTTCAACAGTCCTCCTAAAATACAATTAGCAAAGTCTCAGCCAGCAAATTGATCTCTGGTTAGTGCATAGTCCTCTTTAAAACCACTGTTAAAATATCATTACAGATGTAATCCTTGCAGAAAACTTTTTTTTTGAAACTTGGGTCTGTATTTCCTTTGCTCTATTCATTCTGCATAATAATCTGAAGAAATCTGGCATGAGGATTACTGACTGGTGTCATGCTTATGACTAGGCTGCATGTGTCCCAGGAGAGTGGAGAATGGCCTCTTTAACTTCTTTTTGCTTACTCAGGTCTCTCATTCAGTAATTAGCTGGAGTATTCCCCTCACCTTTTTTTTTTCAGTTACACTCATGATGACTCTTCTACAGCCCCCCAGCCTGAGCCTAGGCATTTCTGCACAATGTTTTTCCTTATGGCTAAGGCTGATTGCTCTTCATGGCTGACATGGCTTTTCAGTACGTTAATGCTTGGGGTTGCCTAGAAGGTATTTCCTTCTGGATAAGAAAAAGTCCCAAAGGGCGCCTAATTAAACCCAAAGCTGTATGAAACCAACTATTTTCCTTTAGATAGGAAAGTTTATGTCAGAAAGAGGTTTTTGGCTGCAACAACCAGATCGGTGTAAGATATCACAATGGAAATAAGACAAACCCTTCAATTATATATATATATATATATATATATATATATATATATATATATATATATATATACACACATACTTATGTAAAAATATATGCATTTTATATATATACACATATGTAGTTGAATATCCTTAAAGCAATATGATAATCTGAGAGTGTCTGGTTTTCTGCTTGAATTAACTTTTTTCAGAGTTGCCACAGCTTCAAAATATCCAAATTGATGCTGTTGCAGCTCTGCCTCTGGGGTTTTTATTTAGCAAATGCTGTCAGGTTAAAAGTCTGATAGCTGTTTTTTGTAAGTCTTACAGATTTGGCTGGTATAATGATGTATGTTACAGAGACAAGATACCTGTTGCCAGGATATTTTCCTGTCACCGTGATATTTTCTGAAAAATCCTCTTTGCCCAGGATTTTCTCCTGGGAAGCTGAGAAGCCTCAGAGAGAAATGCAAACAGTAATTATCTCATCATTTCTCCCTGTTTTGCTGCTTTGGAATGTGGCTTGGACATTGTTTACCAACAGGTGAATGTTTGATTGGTTCCATGTGAATTGTTTCACCTTAATGGCCAATCCTGGCCAGCTGTGTTGGGGCTCTGGAAGGAACCACATGTTTTTATTATTCATTCTTGTTAAGCCTTCTGTTGTATCCTTTCTCTTTCTTTAGAATAGTTTTAGTATAGTATTCATTAATAATAAAATATAATGTAATGTAATATAATATAATAAACAATAAAGCAGCCTTCTGAGAACATGGAGTCAGCTTCTCATCTCTCCCCTCATCCTGGGGACCGCAGCAAACACCACATTTTCCCATGTCTTGGGGAAGGAAGAAAGAAAGTATTACAATTTAAGTGCAAACCATGAGCCTAACTAAACCTAGCAGTAGGTAGTATGTGGATTTGAAAGCTGGCCATTCTGAGTATGGTTTTGACTTCCAAAGGGGCAAAATATTTCTGCAACTGATTGTGGACTTTTCTGCCTTACATTACTGGACTGAAGTGTGATGGCTGACAGCAGCCTTGAAAGTCCAAGCCTCTCAGACAGGACTCCACGACCTGGTCAGCTGTATCCATGAGCACTTGCCAGCTTTCATGAGAAAGGAATCCCATAAGGGTGGAAATCTGCTTGTTCTCACGGGAAGGGATTCTGAAACTGTGGCAGTTAACTGCACCTGTGACAGCTATCCTGGATGGCTGAGAGAAGAACGCAAACGTACCCAAAAAAAGAAACTTGAGCCAGCACCTGCCACGACTAACCAACTAAGCAATCAAACGGGGTAACAACTAGTTACCAACCAATCACACGGGGTAACAACTAGGTACCAACCAATCAAATGGGGGTAACAACTAGGTACCAACCAATCACACAGGGTAACAACTAGGTACCAACCAATCACATGGGGTAACAACTAGTTACCAACCAATCAAATGGGGGTAACGACTAGGTACCAACCAATCAAATGGGGGTAACAACTAGGTACCAACCAATCAAATGGGAGTAACAACTAGGTACCAACCAATGAAATGGGGGTAACAACTAGGTACCAACCAATCACATGGGAGTAACAACTAGGTACCAACCAATCAAATGGGAGTAACAACTAGTTAGCAACCAATCAAATGGGAGTAACAACTAGGTACCAACCAATCACACGGGGTAACAACTAGGTACCAACCAATCAAATGGGGGTAACAACTAGGTACCAACCAATCAAACAGGGTAACAACTAGTTACCAACCAATCAGAGTGATGCTTTAGAAAAGGATATAAATTTGGGCTGTGGATAGGTAATAAAGGGACCTTTTTTGCCGCTTGAAGAGGTGTTTTGTCCATCTCTAACGTGAGTTCACAGTGACACTAAGCTGATTCTAAATTGTCAAAGGAATTTTGAGGCTAAAGACATTCTGTCACATGTATTGTCCAAAGTCCAGTGGATAAAAGGGACTGATTTTAACCAAGCTCTTTGAAATTGAAGTTTGGTAACTCCATAGATGTTTCTGCATTCTGAGATCGGTTTTAAGACTAGTAAATTAGTTAATCCTAATAATCATAAATTTTCTTTAAATTTGTCTCTTATCTTGTGAATTATTGTAATTTCTGGGAAAATGTAGTGTAAGCTTAGTGGTTTTTGTCAGGAGAAACTGTTATTATCTTAAACTATATGACATCAATATCTGGAAATTTTTTTTTAACAGTTATAATGATTTGCCTCTTCTGAAGCTAACTTCATTTTGCTGGTGGTGGTGAAGGAACAGAATTGAATTGAAATTTCAGTCAGGTCAGGTTTCTGGCTCTTTGTTCTGAGTATGTTAATTAGTGGTTTGCTCACAGAAAGACTACAAAAAGAAGTGATGAGGGGAAGGATGTGCAGAGTCCACTTGCTTGCTTACTCCGGGAAAATGTTTTGATTTTTTCTTTGTGCTTTCAAAACATGCTGCTGGCATCTTTCCCTCCTTGAGAGCCTTTGTGCATACGCCTTACTAGTTTTCTCTTCTCACGAACAGCAAAAACTATTTGCAAATTGGTCTTCAAGAAGTTAAGACACCTTTAAATGCCAAAGAAGCAAATCAATGTTTTCATGGTTAAACAGAAAACAGCGTAGCTGTATTAAAGAAGTTCTGTCTGTGTATTTTAGTATTCTTTGATATCAAAAGGAGAAAACTTTAAAAAAATTATTGAAAAAGATTTTTTTCAGTGGAATTTTATGGGGAATAAAACAAGTAGTTTAACTTAATATTTACATATCAACCCTGTTAAAGTATGGATTTCAACCCAAACACCACCTTGAAACATTCTGAACACAATGCAATTTATTTTAAAAACAGAAAAGGGCTATTCTAAAATATCCTACTAAATTATTTTTCAGTAATAGAATTCTGCTTTTACCTCTCAGCCTGCACTTTTGCATAAGATTATTTCATTTTTCTTTGTGTTTTATCCAAAATAGAATTCTTAGTAAATTCATTGTCATTTGTTGAGAAAATAGGTTTATGTTGAATAGACTTTCTAACATCACTCAGAACTCACTAGAACAATAGGAAAAGCAAAATTCTTAAATAATCCAGATTATTGTTATTAAATGTTTGTCTTTACACTGTTTGTTTCATCTGTTAAGTCTTGCCCTCTGATTTGAGAGGTGATCTTGGAGACCTAAAGGAGAAATCTCCAGGAGTGCCCTTAATTTTCCTGAGCATTTAGTTTAACAAAATGTATAACCACATGCATCAACAGAAAATTGCACCATCTCTATCACCATCTGTGTCTAATTGTGGATTACCTATTAAGAGTGCAGTGGTGGTGATTACAGGTGGGAATGGAAGCTTCAGTTTTTACTAGGGTTGCCTGACATTTCCCATTATAAAGCTATTTTCTGATCTGTTTGATAATTTTCCAGCATTTTAGTTTATTTTCCATGCTGGGTGATTGCTTCCACTCTTGCTTTTTGTTTGGTTTTGGTGTTTTTTTTTTTTTTTGTTTGTTTTTTTTTTTTAATTTTATTTGGAGGACTTTTCTTGTTGTGGGGTTTTTTGTTTGTTGTTTTTGAGGTGAAAAAGCAGACAAAATGGTTTTGAACTTTTTTTTCCCCCTAAGGAAAAAATCCCTGTGATCTTTTTCTCTTTAAAGGCCTGGTCTCTCTTTATCCCAGCCCTTCAGGACAGATCTGATATAGGATTTTTTCAGGGATCCAGGATCATATATGTGAATGAGTTTATTTTTTTAGGTGAAGGAAAATTTGCTTTTATTTGGGGTTCATTTTTTTTTTTTTTTATTTCCCAGCCCCCTAGAGAGGACAGCTTGGTTTACATTAGTCACAAACCTTCCTCCCTATGATAAAGAAAGGACACTCAGCTGCAAGGATAAGAAAAAACAGAATTAGGAGCAACATAAAGCTACTTATTGTCTCACTAGAGAAGACTTGGAATGAAAAAAGGAGTATACTTAAATTCTGTTTTTGTTGCTCTGTATCCATGTGGTGAAACGCTTGGCTACTTGGGAACTGCCCATTTGTCCATGGAATTCTGTAGCATAGCTCAAAACTGAAGTAACCTGAGGCAACTACGCCATCTAAAAGTACAGGTCCAGTTAGTAAGTCCTAATCTTCCTTCATGTGAAACAAAATATAGACTTGCTAAATCCTACAATTTTTTCTTCCTTACATCCATTGGTAAAAGGGAAAACAAATACTGAGGTTACAGAAGTGAGGATGTATAATATATTATTCATGCCATGTCAGCATTCTCCTTTCCTTCCTTGCTGTGCTAATGTGCCCAGTCCATAGGGTGTGATATTTGGCAAACAATTTGTAGACTGCTTGGTGCTTTATGATGTGTGTTGCACACAGTTTAGCATTTATAATGCAGCAAGGGGGGGGAAAAAACCCCAAGCAAATCCAATGAAATTTATCTGTATATAAGGGAGAATTTCTATAGAAATAACTTGTTTCTGAAATTTCTCACAATAATGAATTAAGTTTCCTAAGAGCCGGGGCCAAAAGGCTAAGAGGGATCTCTTCTAGGATGTCAATCTAAGGAAATACAGGGCATTTTATTCATTATTAGCGGACCTTTAATTTAAAGCTTTCATGCTCCTGGAGCAAATAGTATGCAGAGTTTTGAGTAAAGATGATAAATAATGGCTGATGGAGCTGCTCCTTATCAGTTTATGGCTATATAATCTAAGGCTAGTAATGGCTTGATAAAGGACTCTGTAAATATTTATTAATAATGTCTGTCTGATATATAAAGATAATTCAACAGAAGGAGAGAATTTCTTTATCTGTTTCGGGTTGTTCCAGGCTGGGGGTGACCTGCTGGTGAGCAGCTCTGTGGAGAAGGACCTGGGGGTGCTGGTGGACACCACGTTGAGTCTCGGGTTCTGTCTCTGCCCCAAGACGTGTGGGATGGTTCAGAGGCAGCCTGAGCTCCAAAGAATGAGACTGGACTCTTCACTTTTCAGTCTTCAGGTTGTTTATTATTTCTTATGTACAAAATTTTCTTTCAGCCCAGCCGAGGTCTGCTCAGCAAGGCAGCCAAGGGCACTTTGACCATCCCCGAGGCGGTGTCGTCTTTATATGCTACAAACTACGTATATCATATCTACCTTTACTTCCCCATACCTATCACCCATGTTGGACAGTGCACCTCTATGCTAAACCAATCCCCAAGTGCCAGCATCATCACAGAAAATGGATGACATGAAGAAGAAAAAAGAAGGACGAGACACGCCCTGTTCCCTCCATCTTGTCTCCATTATCCCCTATACAAAACCCCCCTAAAATCTATATTTTCACCCTGTAAATACATCATTCCTGCACCATTCAAACTCGTGTGACTCCCATGTCCTCTACACAGGTGGCAAATCCCTAGAAGGATCAAAGTCAAGCCACCAGGTGTTCCTGTCAACATTCCAGGTCCTCCAAGCCCCCAAGAGGGTTCTCGGCAACTCTGGACATCTGGAGTGATGTGCTGAGTTCCCACAGTCGTCCATGAGCCAGCAGTGCCCTGGTGGCCAGGAAGGTGTCCCGGAGTGCATTAGGAAGAGCATTTCCAGCAGGTCGAGGGAGGTTGTGGAGTCTCCCTCATGGGAGGTGTTCCAGGAGCATCTGGATGCAATCCTATGCCATGTGCTCTGGGATGGCCCTGCTTAAGCTGGAGGTTGGGTCAGATGCGTTCACTTCCAATCTGACCCATTCTATAACTCTGTAACTCCTTTGAAATGCCATTAAGGAAATGACAGGGAATATGTGCAGATATTCCTTTTGCTCAGTAAAACTGCTTCCTCACAGAATACTCACTGGCTCTTAGCTGCCTACCTGAGGATAAAAACCAAGTTGTTCTCTTGTTTTAAGAAGTATTTTGATACTCTGTAAAGCCACTATAGCAAAGAAGGCTGTGTCTCTAGGTCATCTCTCCTGCTTTTCTGAGAGCTCAGCCAAGGTGCTACAGAGGTTGCACTAAGATAATTGTTATTCCTACTAAGATAAGAAGTAGAAGGAAGAGAATTGGAATTGTAAAACCACTTCTTGATAGAAAAGAACAGCTCACACTTCAGGTTTGTGATCTTCTCTTTCTCTATCTGCTCCTTCTATTTCTTTTTAACTCATTTGGCATGATTTGTCTGGCATTAAAAACTTTTTTTGGGGTATGCTACACATGGGATTTCGACTTAATTAAAATATAGGCAAAAAAAGGGTTAAATAAACAATATTCATTTTCATCTTATGTTGTGACATCAGTGCTGACATGTTTTTTGTTTTAAAATCACCTTCTGCCCTCTGTTCTCCTCGGGTTTTTGTCCATTGAATAAAAATGAAGGAAAGGTTAATTTTCAAGGTACTTTTGAAAGTAATTTTTCAGATGATAGATACATTAAAAATCAAAATGGGTTAATAACTATGCATCACAACCATTGCCTCTTTAAAATAAAAATTAATATTTTTCCTAAAGTAGCTGTTACTAGACTGACTTGCCTGCTAATTTAGCCACTGCACAGTCATGGATGTGTGGCTTAGTGAGTGGGTTTTCAGAATATTTTTTGTGATGTCTTTATCAGTAAGGGCAATTTATGACTTAATTCAAGTTTATCAACTTGTACATAGAGCTCCATCCTTTACTGGATTGTTCTCTGCCATATCTGCCATGCTGCTCTTTCCAAAAGTTGCCCTGCAGGGGGATTGGGCTGTGTGAGAGCCCAGGAAGTGGGGTATATGTGATTCCCTCAAGGGAAATGTGAATAGTTTGCTGTTTTTTTGATGAAAAAGGGAGGAGGTAGAGTTTGGGTGCATGGGGAGAAGAGCAGGAAGCATGGCAGGTTTTGTGTCCCACCCAAAACCTGAATGGGAAGAGTAAGGGAATTGCAGTGTCGCAGATGAGTTTTTGCTGCTCTCCCTCACAGCTGCCCTGACACTGTCCAGCTTTTCTTGCTGCTGGTGCTGCCTGGTGGATTTATTAATGCTGATTCTTTCAGCCACGCACAGCAGGTACAGCCAGCACTGGTGATGGCAGCAAATCTCTCTCTGGGTACACAAGGGGGTTGAAGTCTCCTTAAGGAGCTTCTGCAGTGAATTCCATCAGTTCAGGCTAATTCCATCTCTACTTCTCTAATGGTTGCAGTTTCAAATGTTTCTAGTCATTCAGTTCTTTAATTTCCTTCTTTTCCTAAAGGCATCCTGTTTCTGCTTCAGGATCATGGCAGAGGTGTCTAAATGGTGCAACAGGATGCATGATGCCTTTGATGCCAATGTAGGGCCACACAGGAGGATTCTGAACTGGGATGGCCCTCTTTGCAGGACAGAGTGGGACAGCTCTTCCTCTGGAAGGGACTGCTGCTCCAAGCAGAACACAAAGTGTCGTATTTTGTTTGTAACTACAAATAACGATGTCTGGCTGCACAATTATCAGTACTTTAACCTTTCAGTGGGAGACAAGAAGGCAAGTAGGAGAGTAGATGAAATAACAGCCTGCTTTTAACACTGGGACTTTTAGGGTATCATCGTGCTGTTAATATTTTTATCATTAGTATATTATTTCAGAGGGATTTTGTCTCTGTTCCCATGGTCCCAATAGTGTGTGGTCCCAGTTTCCAAGGTGAGAAAGGTCAGCAGCACTGCCAAGTGATGTGGTAATAAATGAGAAGTGAGAAGATAAACCCCTCAGTCCTGAGCCTCCATCCTTTGGATGCAAATTGACTCTAGGACGTGCAAGGGCTGCCAAGATGTTAACCTCCTGAAAAAAGAGTGCAGCAGCAACAAATGAATTGTCCTTTGGTGAAAGAATCTTAATGCTTCCTTAATTACACCCCTGTAGGGTATGCACAGTTTAATAGCCAGCAGTGGAGGTGGCAAATGGAATTTAAGTCTTGCAAAGTTTTAGAGAAAACAGGTACTGTAGTTTCAAGAAGTGATAAGGGGATAATTGAAGTAGATTGGAGAACTGGGATTTAAAATGTCTGGTGTTGTTCAATTCTCTTTCCTTTCTGCCAATACTGAAATGAAGATGTTCAGTATAAAAAGATCTCTTTACTGAGCACTCTCACAGATTGTCTATTTGAATGTGAATGCTGCACACATTATTCCAGCAGAGTTATACTAGGAGATTGCCTTTTTGAACAACTGTTCAACCACAACCATTTTGTGCCTAACCACACATGCATGAGAGGGCAAATACCTCCTAAAATAATAGATAGATCTAATCGAATAGATTTGTTAAAATCTCTGATTTTTGCTATGCTAATATCTCTTTCTCCTTCAGGCAACACTGAATGTAGCTAACCTGCCATATATTCAAATATGGGAAAATGGAATAATTTCTGTTTGGTTTTAAGCCCTTCAAATGATGTAGTTTGAAAATATTTCAGATTGAAAATTATTAATAAAAGAGTGATTGCTATAACATAAATCTGTCAGCATTTTGCCTTCAAGTCAGTGGGCTGCACCAGCCTGAGGTAGACATACCTCCTGACAGCTGGCTAAGTGGTTTCTGAACAAGGCATCTCCTGTTTGCTTGCCTCTCTGGGATATGCACATTAGGTCTAATATTTAGGGTAATCTGAGTCTGTATTATACATTATCATATGTATATTAGCTGATGTATTGAGGATCTCTGCTTTTGTGATATTTATATGAAAGGAGGAGTGATTTATCCCGGGAACAAAGAGGATGTGAAGTTCCTGGAACCTAACAGCAAAGCAGGTTTTCTGCTTGGACCGTCAGCGGGATGTTTATTTAGGTCCTGTGTCTTGGGATCCATGTACTCTTCAATTTCTCTTGCTGGAGGTGCTGCAATACTGGCTAGCTCGTTATTTGGTCTTTTCCACTCTGCCATCACTGACATGGTGTTGTCACATTATGTCACAGTACGAGCTGGCTTGTACTGGGTGTTATAAATGATCAAATCGATAGCCAAATTTATCAAAAATTTAACAATGATTTATTGGGTCAATTACAAAAAAATAGAATTTCCAACCTCCACAATCAAGACAGCGTCAGCCCCGGGAACAGGCGCTGGGTGAGACCAGAGGTTCGACCGACACAGTGACGGCTTTCCCTCAAAGGTTCACCCCGATCTCTTCCAGGGTCCAGCTTATATACAGTTTATTCTGCCTGAGGCACAGATGAGCACATCTTTCTATTCACTTCTTCCAATGCAAATCCATTTCTCTACATATGTTGGAATAGACAAAGACGGGTCCCAGTTGCAGACAGGAGTCTGGGTGCACAGGAGAAGTTTGTATTCACATGTGATCAGTTGGTATCGGTTCCTGAGTACCCAGGTGCAATCAGGGCGGGTCTGAATCTCCTGAAATTCTTGGGACACTGCAATTAAGGCCCCCATGTTATCTCCCAGGTGTAAGAGACAAGGAAATCATCGCTGATAGTCCAGGAAGGTCCCATTCAGACGTTAAACAGGCCTGATGCTATCTCGATTCTGCCAGGAATTAGTTACAATTTGAATAGAGCTCTGTTCCTGGCTGGGGAGGTTAAAACATAATTTCTACAATATTTTATACCCACACATATCTATTTATACAGCATGAATTAACTCCATTACATATCACACTGGGCAATTAATTTGGCTATAAATAAGAAACCCAGCCAGCTCCATAAAGCCAGCCTCTGAATTGAAAGACAGGCATCTCAACCAATTATGTTCCATCCTAAGCATCTCACTGGTCCAGGATCTGGGGTGCATAGACCAGACCAGTGAGCTATCCAGACAGGGTTTTTGACCCCCCCTTAACAAAGAGGGGCTTGAGGAATATACTCTGTTGCCACATGGACATCGGGGGAGTGGTTGTCTTTGTCTCCAACCCACTCCCCCACACATTCACAACATGGGGCAGAGCAATCCTTGAGGCCTGAGTGTTTTTCCCTGTCTCCCCTCTCTAATTTTTTTTCTGAATTCTCCCTCAGATTCCTAAGGGGGCCAGTGAAAAATAACTTTTTGCTGAAAAAATCAGATAGCTGAGGGGAAAGAGATGGTGTTTTTTTTGGTTTTTTTTTTTTTTTTTTTTTTTTTTTTTTTTTTTTAACAAAACTAGTCTTTTAGAACTCTTACATTTCAGAAATATTTTTGCTTTGAAGTGTTTATGCTTCAGTGTGTTTAGGAATTAGATGCTTCCAAGTATTTCAATGATGTCAAAATAAAAGGTTTTAAACACAAAATATGTTTTCAGCCAAAATGATTTGCCAGATTTGGTGTTAATCAGTAGTCTTATTTGCCTTAATTCTGAAATTTTCTGGGGCACCATACATGGTTGAAAAGTTGCCCACCAATGTATCCTAGTGCCTCCTGTACAGTCTTCTTCAAGGGTCTAGCCCAAGCCAGCAGAGTTTTGGCCTCCAAAGGCAGAAAAGCTAGGAAATGCATGAATATTTCTAGATGCATTTTTGGAAAATATGAGCTTACTAGAGGGGAATGGAAGACTTCAGCATAAGAAAAATGTATGATGCAGGAATCAGCATCATTGCCTTGTTTCTGTTAAAGATGATGAGAAGAGCTAGGTACAAAGCTTGCATCAGCATGCTAGACCATCTGCTGCTAACATCTCTTAGAGCATTTTCCAAAGGAAAGATACTGCTGTCAAAGGTTGAAATATTTTTTTGCTCTTCAGAAGAAAAGCTTCAGGTAGTTCAAGTCACTGCTGAACTGCAAATTAGACTGGAGCAACTCTGAGTAAATTATATATCTAAAACTGAGTGCTGCAGTAAACCCTTTGAATTGTATCTGAATCTTAGAAGTCATGAATGGATGACAGATTTCAGCATATCTGAGCATTATTTTATCTTTTTTTTTTAGAGAAATGGGAGAGAAGGGAGAAACTCCTAACAGAACAGTGTTGAACATTGGCCTTTGGTTGGCTGTTCAGAACAGTTGTCATGTTAGAATGAATGTCAGTATTCTAATCAAGGCAAATGAGCCTCAGAACACTGCACGCTCATTTTTTCCCTTTACCTCATTATTTATACAGATCTGCACTGTGATTCTCCAGTGCTTACCACAGAAATACTGGTTTTCCCCTGTAGTGCTGGCTTGTGCCCTTCTGCATGCTAATGCAATATTCCATTTCTAACTGGAATGTAATAGATTAGTGAATACATGAGGCTATCATTCCTCTGCTAATGTGAATCCAGCCAAGCAGAAACCCTGAGGTTTATCATAAACAGGCCAGCTTCTGGGCATTCTTCATTTAAAATTCAATTTAAATAATTTCTAATTTAAGTGTCTACTTTGTTTTCTGCCTTTCAACTTTGATGCACTTTTTTTTCTTTTTTGTAAAAACTTGATGTTTGCTGTTAGAGGGTAAGGACAGATGATAGTGCTGTTTGCATTTTTCAGCTAATTTTCTACCATTGTCATTCTCTTTATGAATAGGAGGTGTATTGTAGTGATGTATGAAGTATTTGTCTTCATTAGGATTTCAAATAGTGTTTCAGTGCCTTTTCTGGACAGGGAATATAGATTTCTGCACTTAATTTTTCCTTCTCTTTCTGGCATGGCTGCACAGATTGTGGTGCGGTCCAAAAACATGACTAAAACACCCACATGCACTATATCCCAATTCTACTCTAATTTCCCTTTTTTTTCTGTACACAGAGGGGTGGGTGATGCTGTGAAACTCATGTACAGCATGCTGGACTCAATGAGGGTATAATAGACTGCCAGAGGTGATTTTATTTCTGTTCTCAAAGGGAAAGAAGGGGAGATTGTAAGGTCTTTCAGGAGATCAAGTAGGTTGATTTAATGATGTAATCAAAACATATCTGCACAGCTCTTTGCCTACCACAGTGTGCATAAAATATTAATAGTTTCCCTCTCTGGTCCTTAAGGCCTGGGTGTGAAAAGTTGTGTACCCACCTTACCAGGCCTGGTGACCTGGTACCAAAGTATTCAAATGAGCAAGTGCCACCTGGTACTCACCAGAGGGAGGAGAGTGGAAAAAGGGCAAATTCTGGGGGTGCCTAGATGTGGGAAATGGCCAGGACATCGCAGGCACCCCGCTGGTGGGGTTAGGATGATCTTATTTGGGTGTGCAGAACGTGACTAGTGCTGGGTTATGCTGGCCCCAGTGATCTCCCTTCCTGCTTCTTCCCATGGCTGAGGATCTGGATGATTCCTGGTGGTCAGGGAGGCTGTCCTTGCACAGGAGCCACCCCTGCAGTACTTTTTAATCATTCCCATCCTGTATGGTTCAGAGATGCCTCATCACAAGCTCAGATGTGTTTGGGTGGTCATGGCAGAACTGAAAGGCAGAGTAATGTCCATAGGACAGAAGAATGTTGGGTTGCTGCTGACATTTGGCATTAGGCTTGGGGTGTCCAATGAAGAACAGCCCTTCTTTTTGACCCCGAGACCAAGAACTAGAAGGGGAGTCAAGGTACAGGCCTCCTTCCAATTTGCTTTTTACAATTTTTAGACTTTGCATTTTTATGGTTAAATTTTTCTTCAAGGATTGCTTGTACTGAGAAAAAGAAATCATAGTTTTAAAGTGTATATCTGTTTGCCATGGGCTAATCTCAGGATGATATACAATAGCTCGGGGATCTGAGAAATAAGACACGAGTCAATATTATTTTTGCTCCTTTAAATGTTATAAGAAGATTCACGTCACTCTTATAATATCCTCATCCACTTGTATTTTGAAGATGATTTTCTCTTTTTCTCTATTATTCATAATAGAGAAAAAGAATTGCAGGAAAAACCCCGCTGTGCAACTGAGGGCAAGTGTGGAACATTTTAGCTCCAAAAGTGATTTTTCTTTCATTAAGGTGTAAATAAGAGTGTGGATTGTATTTAAAGCTAGTTCTCTTTTATTCAGCATCTATGTGAGAAACCACAGCTATGTTTGTGTTTTACAGAATAATATTATAGAACAGTTTCTCTTTGCCTCTGTAGACATCAGTGATCATAGTGAATGACATTAAATTAATCCTGCCCATTTTGACATTCATAGGAACATTTTCACTGACTACAGTGAAGCCAAAATCTGTCTAATATGTTTTACATTGCGTGACAGAGTTTAAACCCAGGTGAACCTGTTTCCTGCCAACACTTATTTTTATTTATGTGTGTTTCCTGACTGTGTAACGGGATGTAAATCCAGACTTCCAGGTGCTAGGGGGAGTGTAAGAAGAAAGAAGAGGTGTTTCTTCTTACCTTTCCTCTCTTCAAGAGGTTTCCTGTCCCACAGAAAACTTGATGAGGAAGATTTCCTTCCTATATGCACATTTATAACAGGTGAGCAGAAATCAAATCATAAAAGCCATCCAGGTAAATTGTTGCTGTATGCTTTTTACAACTTGTTAAAGTAGAATGGCATTATAAGATTACCATCCATTTTAGATATTTTATTTTCTTGTTTCTATTGGTTCCTGCAATAAGTTTCTTTAAAAGTGTGGATTTTAAATGGTAGACTTCTAACTAGGGACTTAATTTTTGATAATATCACTTGTAAAATGAATTTTAAATGCTACATGCTATAGTTTTGAAGTGCTGTAGTAATAATAAGATTAATTATTGGAATTTGAAGTTCAGTACTAGAGATTTTCAAAATGTTGTGCTATTTTTCTTCCAGGTTCCCATAGCACTGCACTGCCACAACCTGTTCAGTGGTAACTACTATTTTTTTTTTCCTTTTTTCCCAGCCTTCCACAACTATCACTGATTATGGCCATGTTGTCTTTCTGGTTCAGAGAACACTGTAAATAATTACAGCCAACCAAATCTGCAGCTCTGGCATCTATTTCAGTTGTCACTATTTCACACGATTTAAAGTAGAAAGACATTTCTTTGATCTGTCCAATATTATATAGAGTTGTTTTTTTTTTCCAATTCTTTTTATTGTGATATTTTTGAAACAATTGGTTTTACAGCTTTGGCCCTACCACTTGAAAATATGGAAATTTAAAATTGTACTTGGTAGAGAAGAGAGGAAAGAAAATCTAAACATTGTTCTTTTTCCTGAGAAAAATAAAGAAAATGACAAGTGTTCTTAGCTTTTGTTTCTTATATTTCTAACTGCACTTAACATTCCATAACTCCTCAAATTTGCAGAAATTACGCAGTGGATAAGTTATTTTGATTTTCTTCTCTTGGATTCCTGAATAGCTTCTTCAGTATTGAAAGGAGTTAAAAAACCTAGAGTGAAATACGAACATGCAAAAAAATCAGTCTGTGTGTTTGTGAAAACAGAAGTCTTCTTTCTGATGCTCTCCATAACCTGAGAAAGTAGAACTATTATAAAGATGGTGTAGCTATTTCTAGAACATGCCTGGTTTTGGCAACCGGTTCAAGATGAAAATTTTCTTTTGAAACAACGTAAGTGATGCTACAGTCATGCTAAAAAAAAATAGAGTTGAGTGACCTGTGGAAAAAAGTAGTCCAAAAATCTTTTGATTTTCTGCATGGCAAAACTCTGACCCACTCAGTTGAGCAGCATCTTGTAGCTGCCACCATCAGCTAGAAGTTTTACCAAGGAAAGTGACCCAAACTTTTGGAGCTTTTTGCTGCAGCTGCCACCACAGACTGCTGCAGCTCCTCAGAAAAAAGCAGGAAAAAGAAAGCTACCAGTCCTGTGGCTCCTATCCCCAGGCTTGATAGTCAACACACAGCCTCATCTCTCTGTGGAGGAATGTGCTCTGCTGTGAGAGCTGCAGGGGCAAGCAGCTGTCACTGGCATGTGGGAGGAGTGGATTTTTGTTGGTCAGGTTTGGGACATGCCATTGGAATGTGCTTGCTAGGGTTTTCCCAAAAAGCAGCAGGGTTTCAGCATTCTTCCCCAGAGCTGTGCTGATTTGAAATCTCAACAGCACATTTCTGTGTTCTATAGGAGGATTTTTAACTTGTGGCCTCTTGGATTACTTCCAATCTGTAAAACACTGGGGATTTTGAGAATCAAAATAATCTTCCCTGAAGTGCTTGCAGGCCTAAGGTCTCGTATCTTGTCTCTCAGATGGAGATGTGAATTGAGCCTTGACTTGAAATGTTAATGCCAACAACTGAGAGAGCTGCTGTATCATCACTCAGCCTGACTCCAGAGGGAAAAGACCAATCACTTTAGAGTTAAGATGCTTGAGTTAGAAAAAGCACGTGGGCCATGACTGACAATCAGATATAATTTTTTTGTGCTGTTGCCTTATACCTGAGGAATTCCCTGGGCTTAGAAAAACAAGGGTCACTAAACAACATGTCTCAAGGCTGCTGCTCCACCAAAATATATGGGTGGGATAATGAATTTCCATACCCTGGAGAATAAGATGCTATATTTAAACTTTTTGAAGCATGAACTGATTTATATGACAGGGGCTTCCTTTTAGTTAATGACAGTGTAGAGTGTCCTTGGTGAGACTTGCTGGAAAGAGCAGGCTAAACGTTTAATAGTTTTACAAAAAATACAACCCGCAGTCCCCTAATCTCCACAAGCAGCCAATTGAATTTGTCATGCCAGATCCTAATCTGGTAGTGCATTGGGAATCCTGCACGAATACAGCTGGGCATCCCATGTGCAGTCTGGAGAGTCTGGGTTTATTATTAAGTTATATTCAATAAAACATGTCAGAATGGATTCCTTCTCAGGAGATGATTTATAGGCACTAAGTCTGGGTTTTGCAGCAGTTCCATGAAATACAGTTTTTCGAATATATCTTAAAAAGTTAATGCAGTTAAGATTTCACTCAGCCAGTTTATGGAGCCTCTGAAAATAAATTTAGTTTCAATAGAATGACATCTCTCATAAAAGCCAAATCCGTCTTTCTCGAAATTCAGTTTTTGAAATGAGAGCTGACAGTGGCTTGTACTGTCAAAAGCATCTTTGCTGGTTCAGTCTCAGGACAGTCACTGTGTGACTTATCCTTCTTTTAGGCTGCAGAAGACAAAAGGTCACAAAGAGAACAAGCACATTTCTCTCCCAAACCAGAGCTGGCATTAGCTCTCATTAAGAAATTCTCTTTGTACTCACATCTTGGTTTTGGCAATGCCAGCTGTGACCTCTGTAATGAACCTGTGCAGGACCTGCAAGGAGGGGATGCAGAGTGGAGGGTAAATGACAGAAGCATGGGCATGAAGTCCAACAGAATCACTTAGTGCTTGAGTATAATTTGTCTCAATGAAATTTCTTTATCTGGTGATTTTATTGCTGGAGGGTATTTTGTGTTTCAGTCATATTGACCAGCATACAGCAGGTTCCTATGCCGATATCAAAAGAAAATCAGAAATTTTACTTCCCTTTTCTTGGTCAGCTTGAATCTCTTAAATGAATGTTTGGTGTGTTCCCCCGTGTTTCTTCTAAGAATTTATTTACTTTTTTTTCTTTTTTTTTTTTCCCTAATTGGAAACCGTTCTAGTTACAGGTATAAATGATCATATTAAAGATTACATTTTAGCTATTTTAGATATTGTGGTTTCTGAATAATCTGTTCATCCACAGCTCAATTTTCCAAGTGTGTTATTCCAATACTTTGAACTTCAAAAGTTTGAAACTCTGACATCTTGTTTGCCAGAAAAATATTGTATCCTAGTAAAAATTAAAGTCTCTGTGTGCCTCTCAAGCTCTTCAGTAGTAGTTCAAGAAGAATCCCTTCTGACTTTCTACAAAGAATAGGTTTTTGGTAGGTTTACATTAAATTCCACAAAGTGTAAAACTTCTAAAAACTGTGTTTGGTTTGTGTCATAATTTGGTTTCTAGAATGGCATTTGAAATTTTAATTTCAAAATGATGTGCCTGTAAAACAAGGAATGAAAAGCAAAAACAAGAAAAGTTGGTTTTTTTCACATTTGTTTTAGCATACATGGAAGTATGAACTAGGGGATCCTTTATTATTCATGATATTTAATATTCTTCACTCCCAAAGCACAGAAGTCAAAACACAGGGGTTGTCTTTTGGGCCTTTCATTACTCATCCTGCTGAGAAACTTGTTCTCCTGTGCATCAGAGACAAACATGCACTTCTGTATCTCATAAGCAGGAAGAAAGTATTTGTAGGTTTTTATCACTTCTAATGATGTTAAAGCACTTCACACCTATTGATATCGTCATCAGAGGACCAGGACAGCTTTTTAGCAGCTATTGATAATGATGTGACAGGACCTCTCACCCCTGACACAGCAGAAACTCATCCGCTTCCCCCTTGGCTAGGTCAGGCTGGAGTAAGCTTGCCTTGGAAACGTCCTTAGCCATGAATGCATGGGAAGGGATAAGCTAAAACTTGTGACTGACAGACACAGCACTTCTACAAACTATAAAAGACCACTGTAATTTACACATTCTCATGGTATGTGAGAAGTTCTCCTGAAAAGCCAAGACATCAGTCTCAAGTAACTTTCCTGGGAATTGATAGAAAGGAGGCTCGTTGCCCACCACCATAATTCCTTGGTGAGTGACACTGGCTTCTAATTTATACTATTTCTTTGCTAGGTGTAATATAGGTACCTTTATTAGAGTGCACTGTACTATAAATGGCTCAGGTTTTAGCTTTTATATTTTTCAGATTCTCTACTGCTTTAAGTGTGTTGATCTGGGCTTCACATGAGGGGATAGTAAGCTCTCTTCACACAGTAGGAAGACAAAATAATTCCTTCTCTAGCTGGGGACCAAGGACAAATGATCCAAATTTCAGGTCCAAGAGCATAAACAAAGTGGACTGAAAAGAGAAAAACAAGAAGGATGGGACTTCATAACCTAAAGCTGTAACTGGACAATTAACTCCAATATGCAAATGGACCAGAACTAACAAAAGTGAGAGCCCCCATGACTGGTTGACCATTTTTGTGATCATTTTGCGTTCATCTTGGGTGTAGCCCTGGCTGGGCTCTTGTGCTGCCCAACGTGGATCTACTGAGACCTTTTAATAAATCCCTACTTTAGCTCTGTCTAGCCTCTGTTCTAGGTCAGCCTTCACAAGGCAGCATTATGAACCTACTAGTAGTGTTTTTTGTTTATCCTGAGGAAGCCTGTTAAAGCCTTCCATCTGCTTTTCCTGGTGTCTATTCAATAAATAATTCGTGTTGTAATGGACCTGATTGGTCATTATTACGAACTTGTGAGCAGGAGTGGATTTTGGGGTGCTGGCCACCTTAATAAAACTGCCGCCTACTGCCAGAAACGTGGGCAAAGGCAGGGGCCATCTAAACTCTCCTCCCTCCCCCCTTATATTTGTAACATATAAGGACTTGAAATAATTCAATGGCTATGTTGAGCTAACCCAAAATTGCATTTGAATGATTTGAAATAAGATTTCTTAGTGTATTTCTTTTTATAAGTGTTGATGTCTCACAAAAGAATGTTACTGAGCAAGCATATAAAAACATTCGTAAGATGAGCACTGTTGGCTCATCTCACTGGAGCAAAAATGTTACAGAAGGCTTCTGTAGTGCTATCACAATGTTGTGATAAATATTAGCACTGCTTATAAATTTTGACTTTCCTACATTTATAAAGAGCAATCATATTTAGGGAGAAAATGCATAATTCCATGCCCAAATTCCACAGTCTTCAGCAAATTTCTGTATTTTTGATTGTTTTGGCACATTGTTTTTACATATACCATAGAAAACATGACTTTTTATTTACATTTCACTATTTTGCCTGGAATTGGAAGAAATTTGTGCCAGTTGGAAATCAAGCATAAAGTGCATGTACAGTTCTGCAGCTGGAAGGGGGACAGCCTAAGAATAAGCAGTATGGAGAGCAATTGCTCTTGTGTAACATCCTTCGTTTGCTGAGAATTACCTTACAGTGATATGTTCAATATGCTCTTTGCTCTGTATTTGAAGCAGGGAACTAGTTGCTACCTGGAAGTGGATTTTCTTTTCTGACTGCCAATTTATGCTAATTAATTTGATAAGGACAGCAGCTGTATCTGCCTCTTAATTCCTTAATCTTAGAGTAAGAATTAGAAATTGATAAGTCAGAGATGCATTTATCATATAACATTTTCTCCTGAGAAAAAGCCCTTTAAAAATATTGCATTCTGGACTATAGCAGGACTGGCCAGCACAGTGATGAAAGCAATTTTCCACAGCTGGAGGGAATTGTCTATAGTGACTGGATGGAATGGATAAATGTTAGCTGATAGTAAAAATGGGGAATAAAATTTTGACTATAGGCAGTGAAAATAGTTTTTTGGGCTGATCTAAGGGTTCCTTGGCTCCAGGAATAAGGGTGTCTATAGGTTCTGCCTAGTGGGGGTGAACTTACTACAGATGTCAACCAAAGATCAGGAAAATAGAAAGCATTTCTTTGGGAAGCAATGCATTTTTATTGTTCCTGTTGGTGAGGGTTTATTATCTTTCATGATGTGATGTCCAGTTCCAGTATTATATCTCAAGTGTGGAATGAAATATGTTTTTAATTAAATGAATTATTTGGGTATACACACACTACAATTATTCAAGAATTTCCAAAGTTTGCAAAGATTATTTTCCCTCTACTAAACAAGTCATCACTGAATTAATAACTGGAACTAATTTCTGGAATCTCTTTGTTGTACTTTAAGTGAATTTACTGTGAAGGAAAAGTCCTATAGTGACCACAATTTAGGTACTTTTTGGATACACTTGATTTAGCCATCTGTAACCGTCTGTTTATTTATACATCTAATCTGGATGACAAGTTATTAGGGCTCTTTGCCTTTGGTGGCCTTGCTGAGAGAACCAGAAAGGCTCTTGGAAAGTGGTTTGACTGTTTCACCAATATGGATGTTGTTCCCTAGAGACTAGCCTGAAATTGCTATTACTCACAAATGAAATTAGGCAGATTAATTTTTATTGCTGGATGAAGGACTAAACCAAATTCAAGTGAAAGATTCAGCAGTTTTTTGTGGTTTAAAGGAGGCCATATTTTTGCTATTTGAAAAGAGATTATACTCTTAACAGCACTGTGCAGCCAATCTGTTTTATTACCCCTACCAGAAAACACAACATTTACTCAGTCACAAAATTGCTAACAATGTAGTAAGCATGTAGTAGAGGACAGTAGAGCTTTGTGTTTTTCTGGGTTTGACTTTTCTGCCTTGTTTAAAGACCATTGTGAAACAGCTCTGAGAGGGATCCCAACATCTTTCACTGAAAAAGTGAAAGCTTTGATGTGACTCCTGAAAAGGGAAAATTGGACTGATTTCTTTGTGAGTTTGGTTGGGAAAAAATAAAGATTATATTGAGCATGACTCAATAAGTGTTTATCAATGCTAGATAGCTTTTTTTAAAAATTAAATCGATTTGCAGAAAGGGAGTTTCTGCAGAAGCAGTCTCAACATGCTGCATGGTGCAACACAAGAGCTTCCTGCACCTTTAAACTCAGTTTCCTGTTCACTAGGTGGGGAGATTGTCTGTGTGTGTTCCACCAGTGAAGTGCTAAATCTTTGAGGAAGTCTTAGTGTTTGAAGTAATCTCACATTACATCCATTTGCAAGATTTGTTGTGCTAACATTTAGCGAGCTCCATATTCCTTCTATCCTTCCTGTTTTGAGGGAAGCTGGTTTTGTTTTTGTTTTGTGGAACCAGAGTGGGGAACTCTGAAAAGCCTTTCTTTATGATCAAGCTGGTGATCTGCTCTTTCTCGTACACAGTGATGTGTTTGTGCCTGCCTTTGGCTCTGGGAGGGGACATGGATGCTGGTGTTCCTTACCACCTCAGTTTCAGGTGATTTTATTGTAGGTTTTGTAACAAACACTTGAAGAACTCGGATCTATCTAGGCAAGACCATTATCTTGTGTGTGCATGTGTATTTCCATGAATTTCTTTGTTCTGTTTGACTGTTACTTAATCATATTTACCTTTTCCTTTTTAAATGAAATATAACAGTGTTCTGTATTTTTGAAGCAAATTGATGTGGGTTTTTTTTTTTTTTGTTCCTAATTCCTATTCAATTACAATTTCAACAAAGCACCTGTAAAGGAGCAGTGTAGTCTCCCCCTCATTCCTGGGGGCAAAGAATCCAGCTCTTTCTAGGCTGATTATGTTTCCATGAAAAGTGATGAAGCTGCTCATCTGGAATGATAACTTAGCAGAAATCAGCTGCAATATTAATGAAGCAAAACATCACTCAGCATGAGGAAGGCTGGTGGGAGAAGGTGAAGTGCAGTTTAAAGCTTTAGTTGTGTCTTATAATAGCCAGACTGTTTGTTCTACACAGCCTAAGTGGCTGAATGCAGAGGTATCCATGATTGAAAAATAATGGCATGTGGTGATGTAAATGCTGGCAAGCTCAGAGGACACATTTGGCATGGTGTGCCTGTTCTAGGAAGCAGCAGTGAAGCAGTTAAGATAGATGGGAATCATGCAGCTAAAAATCCTGAATGTATTTTGAAAACTCATCAAAGGTACTTGGAGCCCATTTTTATTGCTGTCTCTCAGGATTTGTGCACAGTTTCTGGAAAACACAGTGTATGCTGCTGATAGAAACAGGTATCCTTTTTCTGTCATCCAAATGCCAAACAAAGACAAATGGAAACCAAGGGGAAGCAGAGTCCTTTTGTAAAACCTGTCACTAGCAGGGTATTTTGGGGTTACCTTCAGTCAGGTTGCGCCATTCTCTGGACGCTCATGTATAAAGTAAATTTCTGCCCAAACAAAATACCTTTCTCCTTTTTTTACCAGGATTTTAATTTGAATTTGAAGGGGATGGGCATTACTTTTGTAATTAAAATTATGGAGAGTTCATGGACTTTCTCTGCTGAGGAAAACAGTGAGTCCAGTTTTACTGTAACAGAGCATCTGAGTTTGTGATTGGTAAAACAGGGGCTGTACATTTTTTAAATGATTTCTTTTTGAATACTTGTGCAGAAACCAAGAGTTACTTCACGACAAAAAAAAAAGTGTCTTTGAAATGAATTATTTGCTTCTAAAAATGAACTTTATTTTTAATTCAAACAATCTTAAATTCTTCAGGTATTTTTTTTGTTTTGGTTTTAAATAGACTAAATCTTACTTAATTTAACACTGTCTTCTGAATCTTATTAAAGACTCCAGGTGTTATCTTCAGATCTGAGATGGAGGGTTCAGTTTTTGCACCATGATGATGGATTTCCTCTACTTGAGAATCTGGCTCATGCCAGCCATCAGAATTAGCACATGAGGGATTTCCTTCTGTGTTCTTCCAGAACAGTCATAGTCATTATTTGCAAGATGTATCAGAGAACAGTAATTTGTTGTGCTCCATAACCTGTAAGTAACTAATTGCAATATTAATTTCTCTGGTGGTCCCAGAGCTCATCTGGCAGCTCCCTGTAGTTACAAGCAGACCATTGAACATGCATGTGTGAGGTGTTTCTCTTTTTTAATTTTTTTGGTGTTCATTTGGGCTTAGTGGATATATTGGACTGTTTCATAGCAATCATAGTAAACACAGTCATGTTTCATAGTTTTGTAGTAATCAAAACTGCACTGAAAGTGCTGCAGGATATAATAATTCTAAGATTGATAAATTACTCTTGGATGCCTTTTAAACCTGTGTAGGCCTTCTATAATTAAACATATATAGGGCTCTCATGGCTGTGGTTGTCTGAGGAGAGGAAAGAATTGTAGAAAGAAGTTTGGTTTTTCATTAGTTGGAAAAATGAGAGAAGCTTTCAAATACTTATGTCAGATACCTTTTTTTTTGTGTTTTGCTTCTGTTTCAGCAAAAATGTCAAAGTAATCAATGCAAAAAGAGCATTGTAATAATGTCTTGGATGCTATCAGAAATCAGATTGTGTGGACTCCAAGAGTGATAATTTTGTATTGAGAACTAGTTGCTGCATCACTAGACAAATACTCCTTGCTCAAATATGTTACATATGTTTGAGTGTTTTTATGTCTCATTGGGACAGGCCAGGGGAGGCTATCTTGGAGGGTCACAAATTAATGTAAATAAAAAATTATTCTAATGTTAACATTACTTTTACAACATCAGCAATAAATGCAGGAATAAGGAACTGAATTTCACCATTAAAGTGTTTATTGTTGGTTAAATACTGATGTGTCTACAGCAGAGCTGATGTCTGATCAATAACTACTTTTTCACGTGCACTTGGTGGTCCAAGCAATGGAAGGGACATTATCTTAATTCATCATTCCAGAAAAGCCCTCAGATCTGTCCTCTCTGCTCCAGTTACTCAGGATGCAGGCCATGCCTGGTTATTGTGAGCCCTAACAACAGAAGAAAGGCTTTATCTAGACCTCCATATGGCATATCACTGGACTACCTAGACATGTGCACTTTTGTCTTTGGTCATTTCATACAGAAAATACAATTAGACTTGGCTGTCAGATGAAATCTGTCACATTCCTCTTGTAGGAGCTGAACTTGGTCCAGTGCAATAAATACAAAAAATATTCACCCATAAAATTGCAAGCAGAGCCTGCGATTTCGTTTCACTTGGGTAATTTTCTGTGGGGTCTGGAAGGCACCATTTCCTGGCTGAGCAGCCTGTTTGTATGATCAGCACCATTTCCTGCTCCACCACGCAATAAAGCAGCATATGGCTTTGTCCCAGCTTCCTAACAGGGCACTTTCCTACTGAAAAAAAATGGGACTTTCTGTCTTTCTGAGGAAGAACCAAAAACCAAGATATGTGCAAACGCTTTGCTAAGATTTGGGCTGTGTGGAGCTGTGCAGATTCCTGGTGCTTAAGGCCCACCTTTCAAGGATGAGGGCAACAGATGTCTTTAACAGAGACAACATCTGTGGGAAAAAAAGCAATTTTTCAGAACAATTATGCCCAGCAATTCAATTTGTGTTCCCCCTGTCATGGTAGGTAGGACTGAGCTAATAACTGTGCCTAATACCCTTGGGACTACATAAATTGCAGTCTGCTGATAATCCCAATTAAAAGTTTGTGCCTTCATGTTTGAGAAGGATCTTCATGAGGTGAGGAGTGTCACACCTTTGTATGGTGTTGGGAGAGCTTGCTTATTGTTCTGCTGGCCCTTGCCACAGGTTTATCTTATTCTTTGCATCCTGGTCACTTGGATGATCATTCAAACTGCTCATACTTTTAATTCTAGGGAAAGACCCATCATGTTTTGATGTTAAAGTGCTGCTTTCCAGAGGCTTTCCCAGGCACTGGCTTTCCCAAGCACCAGCTTCCCAGCTTGTTTGTGAGTAGGTGACTGGGCTGCAGGAGGTAGTGCCACCTTTTGGGTGGAAGGGAGGGGACACTGTCAATGGACTGCATTGATGAGAAGTTGCTATTGCTGTGCCATTTCTAGGCATCTAGGACAAAGGTGACTCATGACCTCTCTGTGTAGGTTGTCTGTATGCTCTGTGGAAATAAAGCTACGTTTATCAGCTGCTGTTAATCCCTTAAAACCATATTCAACGATAGGAATAGGGAAGGGGAAAATCATCTTTTACAGAGCTGCTTGCATTCCAATTCCCTTTACTAGCACTGTGCTTTTACTGCCAGTGCATGAGCTCATTACAGTTCAGTCTTTTCTTGTAATCATCTTCATTTGTAATACTTCTGCTTGGTGTGAGATGTGTCACTTTGACAGGACCCCATTCAGGGATTTAATATTGCATCAAGGAGAACAAGATTAATCTAGAAAAGCATCTAGAATGAACACAAATGTAATTCATCTCAGATATGAGCACTGTAGAAATCAAATAACAGCAGGATGCCCTAAGCTTGTTATAATTGCAGGTGTAGCTAATTCCAGACTTGGTCTTGTTCTTTTTTCAGTTTATAACATTGTGGACTGAAACTGGAAGATGGCTCCCAGCAAATATTTGGCATTTTTGCTAGTGTACAAAAAATCCTCAGAAGAGAGTGGGACAGAACAGTTCCCTCTCCCTCAGAGATGGGGAAAACAGTTCAATATTAGATTGAATACAGTGTAAACATAAATGTAGGACTGTAATTAACCAGCTAGGGCAGTCTGTCCTGTACTAAGAATCAGCAACATAATAAACAGAATAAATTGTTCATTGAAGTTTTTCTCTGATAAAGTGATGTTTTCTTTGCATTTTGCCTTGTTTCTGTGTGATGGTGCATTTTTTTGTGTCCCCCCCCCCGCTTCCCTGCTCCTTTGGGGTTGTTTTTTGTTTTAAAGCTGTAACTTGAGTCTTTTGACTTGCACTGAAACTCAGCTGATGACTTCTCCCCCATAAGGAAGACGCTACAAACAATTGCTCTCCCTGTGCCTTTTTTTTTTTTTTTTGCTGCTGGAAACTTTTTTAAAGATCAGTAGTCTATTGTTCCATTTCAAGACTCAGACACTCATTCTATGCACCATTACCCATGGAAGAAGGAAAAATAGACTATTATAACTGTAAGTGGAATAGTCTCAGCTAATGGCCAGAATAAGATGTGTACTTTGCACATACACACTAGTCTTTGAGAGAGAGTTCATGATTTTCATATTCCTTTCTCTAATGAAAAAGCAGTTAATAACACTGAACAGGTTTCTATAGAATTGATAGAAATTCCACCCACTTATCTTACATGGGAAGAACAGATAGAATAAGATTTGAGAGAGAGAAATACCTCTAGGCTCAGGTAAGAGCTACTTTGGTACTGCAGTCGCAGCAGTGATGTACAGTAAAACCCTTTCCTTTTAATTGCTGAACAATTATCATGGAAACGGTGTGAGTAAAATGGAATGTCCTTGCAAAACAACAGCAAGAAAGGCATCTCCTGTGTGATAATAAATAACAAGGGGTAAAGTGGTGCACTTATGATTTTGGTTTTTTCTGCTTGTATCCCTTGCTTTTACATTGTGTCTTTTAAAGCAGTAGCACAAATTTGGCGATCCACATGTGTGTACACACAAATTCTTTTTTTTTTTTTTGGAAGAATATATTTATATAAACAGTAAACCTTTGTAGTGCTGTATGTTTACAGATATATTTTCTTGCTTGAAAAGGACTAAAAAATAGGTCAATGACAAATGGCTTGTATTTGGATATGTTCCTATCAGTGAGATTTGCTTTCACATAATTTTTTTTTCTTAATTCACGTGAACAGACACCCAATTCCTGCTGTTTATATACCATTTTTGGTTTGAAAATATTCAGTTCCACAGGGACTTCCCATCCTGCTCCCCATCATCTCATGATACAAACAAAGCCAGTCCTTCCAAGCAGCACCTAGAAGTGACTGCTTTCAGTTTACACAGTATGTGCCAGGTCAGTAAAACTGTTTCAGACCTTATGTGATTGGGACCTGTCTGAAAACTCTTTCAGCCTTCAACTATAGGGTTTCTTTACCTTGGTGATCTACCTATTGACAATCACAGATTACGTGCATCCTGTTTCTCCTACAGATGTTGGCACTGAATTAATTTGCCTCCCCAGCACTATATAAAACGGTATCCCCCTAGACAAATTTAAATTGGGTCCAAAATGTGTAAATAACTAGACCGTCCTAGCAAAAAGGAGATAGAAAGGAAACCAGATGCACAGCTTTCATGTAAGATTCTTAACCCATGGGAAACCAATGGATAAAATTTTCTATGACTTGACTAATAACTGAAAAACATGGTATTGTTTTGTCATGGCTGGTTTTTGGTAGCAGGGGAGACCACAGAGATGGCTCCTATGGGAAGCTCCTGGAAGCTTCCACCATGTCCAGCAGAGCCAATCTCTGATGGCTCTGAAGATGGACGTGCTGCTGGCCAACACTGGGCCAAGGAGAGAGGCTGGTAACGCCTCTGTGATGACATATTTAAGAAGGGAATAAAAAAAAAGTCACAAGGTTTCTGCTCCTAGCCAGAGAAGAGGAGGAGGTGAGAACATGTGAGGGAAAGAACATGGAGACACCAAGGCCAGGGGAGAAGGAAGGGCAGGAGGTGAGAACATGTGAGGGAAACACCATGGAGACACCAAGGGCAGGGGAGAAGGAAGGGCAGGAGGTGCTCCAGGCCCCAGAGCCAAGATTCCCCTGCAGGCCCTGGTGAGCCCATGGTGGAGCAGCTGTGGCCCTGCAGCCCCTGGGGATCCACGGGGAATGCAGAGATCCATGAGCAGCCCCTGGGGATCCACGGGGAATGCAGAGATCCATGAGCAGCCCCTGGGGATCCACGGGGAATGCAGAGATCCATGAGCAGCCCCTGGGGAGGTGCCCTCAGCAGAGTGGGAGAGCCTGGAGGAGGCTCTGCTCCAGTGGGAGCCCGGGTGGAGAGAGAGGGCCCAGCTTCCAGGCTGGAGCAGCCTGACCTTGGAGCACTGCTCCTCGAGGAAGAGTGACCCATGCTGAAGCAGTTTTGGGAGGAATGTGTGCCCATGGGAGGGACTCATGTTGCAGCAGGTGCGGTGTGGCTGCTGCTCACGGACCCAGGCCAGGAAAGTTCATGGAGAACTGTCTCCCCCACGGCCTCACGGGGGAAGAACTCTTCTCCTGGAGCAGCAGAAGAAAATCTTGGTGCTGAACTGACCAAAACCCCCATGACCCGTCTCCATGTGCTGTCAGTGGGAAGGAGGGAGGGTTAGGGGGTGGGGGAAAGGTTTTTTGAGGGCTTATTTTACTTCTCATTGTCCTCCTGTGATTCTGTTAGTAACAAAATCACTTTGCAATTTAAGTTGAGCCTGCTTTGCCCTTGAAATATTTTTCCTGGTCCTTTTCTCACTCATGAAGTGTTTGTTAATTTTTTTTCCCTCCTCCGCCCAGCTGTGGCAGGGGAGAGTCAGCCAGTGACTCTTGTGGGTGCCTGGCCTTAGGCCAGTGTCAAACCATGTCAGAAAAGCCTTTGGGTCACAGAAATCATTCTAAAATTAAATACTGACATTTTGTAAAGGCCTAGGTGATTTTGAATTTTTTGAATTTTTATTTTCCTTTAGAAGACAGTTTGTGCACTAGTCAGAAAATGCTCCTTGGTCTACTTTATTTTTTTTTCTTCCCATTTTCACAATCTGCCCAAATCTGTGTCTTTGTCCCAGTCATCCTAAACTACTCAATCTCTTTCTCAGTCTTTTAAGGCACATTGGTTCTAAGTAAATTTCCTCATCAGATGTAAAAGTTTTGGTCGGGAGTACATATGGGAGGAGGACCTAGTTTGTCTCTCAGCTGGTTATAGTAAGTGGTTCAATAAACATGACTAACAATGATGCTTTATCTTACATGATCAAATCAAATACCTTTGGTAGCCAGTCACTACTGGGCTCTGTGCTGAGGCCAGTTCTGTTTAGTTTTTTTGGGGTTTTTTTGATGACATGGATGAGGAGATTGAGTCTATCTTTAGTAAATTTACAGATGACCCTAAGCTGGGAGTGTATGTTTAAAAAAAGACTGGATGTGGCAGTCAGTGCCATGGTTTATTTGAGTTGTTGGGGCAGGGGTTTGACTTGATGATCTTAAAGGTCTCTTCCAACCTAGTGATTCTAGGTCTCTTCCAACCTAGTGAACTTTTCCATATACATGATTTGAAAAACTGACTTGTGAATTTTATCACTGTATTTATTTAATAAGCCTGGTAGGAATATGGATCAGAAAACATCTGGCTGTAGCCCTTGAGATTTCTGTGAATTATGTTGATGAATTATGTGACATATGGATTATGTTATTTTAAAAAATCGGTTACGCATCATAATTCCAATTACATTTGGAGTTGAAAAGGAAACGTAAAAAAACCTCCAACCCCAAAACAACAAAACACCCTTACTTATATGTAACTAGATGCTTTTCTTTCAAAGTTCACAAAATTTTTGGTTTTTTCTGCTTTGGAAATCAGTTGGAAAATTCTTCTTGACTGGAATTACAACAGACAATTTTCTGGCACAAAGTTGGTTTGAAAATGCCATTGCTCATGTCACTTGAGTGTTAAGGGAAAAGTATAGGAATGCTAAGGGCTGAGAATGAGGTAGTGTGATCTTGTCTGATGTGGAAGGAGCTTTCTTTTAGGTGGATGGAAGGTTAAATACATCTTTATGATTCTGGGTTTACAGCAAATCATAAAGTTATTAATGGCCAAGGCTTATTAATGATGTGTGCAACACAGAATTATAGCTTTATCAGGCTATTCTGTTCTGGGTCTGAATTGTAATTCATCCTTGCTTTGAGATGGGTATTGCCACCTAAGCCTGATTATTCTGGAAAACTTGAAAGTTTTATTATTTCTACAGGCCTAATTGTTCTCATTGGGTTGTTTTGCTATAGTTGAACAGTTGGAGCAAGGAGAGATGATTTTAAATTAGGAGGGCTTTTGTGGAAGGCAAGGAGAGGGAAGCTTTGTGGCATGTCTAATTTGAGCATTGATCTTTCATTTCTTGAGAGTTAAGTGTGAGATGGTCTTAAATCCTGAGTCTAGGATTACTGAAGACTGGCTAGGCTATATGTCTGCTCCCAGGGGAAGGCAATGCTATTGCACTTAATAAAAATAGAAGAACCTCAATAGATAAAATAAGGGCCTGTATATAAAAAAAAAAAAAAAAGAAAAAAAGAAAAAGAACAAAAAGCTAAAAGGTGAAAGTTGAAAGTTTTGCTAACAAATCTTTAGTTTTTGTACACTCAGGGCAAGTGGTAGCTTTCTACTTTCTCAGTCTCTGGCAAAATATTTTGTGGTGGGAAATGTGGAAGGGAAGGAGCATTCTTGTTTTAGAGTAGGCAAGTCAGAATTCAGCCTGTTAGGTAATAATACATGAGAGATTGATAGTTAATTTTAATCAGAGAAGTGAAGGAATGAATACAACTCAAATTCATTTGAGAAAGACCTCCACAAAATACCATTACATCCAATTTCTTTTGCTGCTTGTAAACACAACTCTGCCTAAGCCTTTAACAGGTCAGTAGCCATGGCATTTAATTGCCAGCTGCCTTTAAACCTTGAGCATGTCAGCAGAGACACAGTGCTATTGGGGATAATTTGTCATTTATGTATTTCCATGGAGTGATATATAATGTTTTGCTGAGAAGGGTCCTTGTGGGTGTCACATACTGCTTGTAATGGAAATAAAGAGAAAAAATAAAAAGCTGGCAAATAGATGTTTCTGTAAATGTAACTTTGAGTTTGCAAGTAGCCTTGCGGCTAAAAGATAATTCCATGTCTGCTGAGGAGTAGTAAAGAGGTGGCAGGTGAACAATTCAACCTCTGTGTTATTTATTGATTGAAAACAACTCCTGGCATGTGTGCTGCTTCTGAAATTTATTAAAGTCAGTTGAACATCCAGAGTGTGATATACACAGACTTGCTTCTTCCCTTGTTGAATTTCAATTTTTAAGTGCTTCCTAGAGACTGATATAGAATCAGTCATCATGTCTGGCATGTGGTGTGTATTTAGGGCTGGAGCCAAAAAGCATTGAAGTTATTGGTTGTCTTTCAATTGACTTCAACTGGTTTTGGCTCAAGCCTTCAAGAAAAGGAAAACAAAAAAAGAAAAAAATGACTGCATGTGGTTCAGTCTAAAAGAGCTGAAACAAACCCAAATCTTGCTTACCCTCTCAAAATAAGTGATGCGACCTCCGTAGACCTGGATAAAGCGTTGTGGTTGAGGATCTTTGTTTCTCTGTGCCTGCAAGCCCCCATCTCCTAGTGCTGTGTAGCCAAGCTGGAGGGCAGGAATTCGGGCCTTGTGCTTATCCCTGGGCACCTCCCACAGGGGGATGATGGATGCCAGATGCCTGGAGTCAAACATGTTTGTTACTTGTGTGTTGACTCTGCTGGTACCACCAGCTGCCACAAACTCTGTGCCACATGTGATGGGATTCTCTCACATCTTGGGCAATTAATTTGGTCATAGGCAATTTGTTCTACAGAGGAGGGCACTTTAACAGAATTCACATAATTATCTTTCTGTTATGAGGAACTCCTGCCAGTAGTGAAACCACTCTCACTGATTGAAATTCCTCCTGGGTTTCCCTTGGCCGCTCCTTGATAGGAGTGACAATATTTATACATTTAAAAATAATTTGTCCTCCATGGGTCTGAAGTTTTTCTCCAGACAAGGGAAAAGACTTGGGGGAAAAAAAGGGCTATTTTCTCTTTCAATTAATGTTAAAAAAAAAAAAAAAAGGTAAGTCATAATGGCTTTTGTCAAGGAAAAAGGTGTAAAGGGAGAGAAGTTCAGCACTCTGCAGTGATGCCAGCTACAGTGCTGGGAAATGCAGTGCTGCAGGAAACATCAGGAAATGGTGATCCAGTTTTGGGATACCATTTTAGAAGATGTATTTAATCTGTTGTATCCTCAAATGTGGTACAGAATATTCCCTTTTATGCTCTCAGGGGACAGAAAACTCATGTAGTGCGAAATGAGTTTTTCTTCTAATCTGTTTTTCTAAAACTTTCTAACTTCTCTGTGATGGCTTTCTGTATCTGAGTTAGCGTTTCTCCTCTTCCACAGAGGCAATCTCTGCTTTTTGTCTCAAACACTGGTGTCATATGCTCAGCTCAAACCAGGACCAGGGTCTGCTATATGTCCCAAGGCCAGCAGATTCGGGCTGGCCTCAGGTTATTAATGACCACCAGGTCTTTAGTATAAGACATTCTCTTTCTTTCTTTCTTTCTTTCTTTCTTCCTTTCTTCCTTTCTTCCTTTCTTCCTTTCTTCCTTTCTTTCTTCCTTTCTTTCTTCCTTTCTTTCTTCCTTTCTTTCTTCCTTCCTTCCGAATTTCTCTCTCTTTCTCTTTCTCTCTTTCTTTCTCTTTTCTTTCATGAAGAATGCACTTTATTCTTAAAGAGAAAAAATGTGATTCCCTTGCCACCATATTTGGCGAGGATATCACATTTTATTCAGATAAATTTCTTGAACCTTTCTCTTGCATCTTGGTGGCAGAGAGGATGTGCTATGATGATTTCGTATTTGGCAGGTTGTACAGGACATATGGCTTTGGCGTTGCATTACTGCTGCTGGCAGAACAGAGCCAAAAAGATGGATGAACTGTTTGTAGGATTGCCTCCTATTCATTTTGCTCTCTCTCACCCAGGCACATCTTCTTCTTTGCACCCATCCTTACAGAAATGCTTCAGCAGAAGCTTCTCCCCTTGTAGAATAGTATTAAAATGTCACAAATTATAGTAGGAGTCCTAGTAAAATATCTGTATTTGAATATCTGTATATGGGTCTTGCCCTGATAAGCCCCGGTTGTTCTTGATGAACTGCAGCTGTGATGTCCTTAATTGGGCTGCAGCTGTGGCTAGTGAAGATAACTGGGATAAAAGGGGGTGGATTGGCCAGTCAGGGAGAGCCTGGAAGGAGCCCTGACTAAGAAGCAACAACATGCAGAAAAAGGAGTCAGTGCTGTGAAGAGCTGCCCCCAAGAAACCACACCGAGAGGGTATGGGGCTCTAGAGATGTGATAACAACGGTATGGGACTCTGGAAATCAAATAACAACAGCAACAAATGACATCTGGCATTTCTTTAGATGAGAAGGTTTCCAGGTAGGCTGTTTTAATTCTCAGAAGCATTTTGTGTATTTCAGATCAAAAGGTTGTGTTTGTGCCTTGGTAGGATTTTGTTAGGGAAGGGATGAAATGGTGTCTTCCAAAGCAAAGGTGTTTCAGTTTGTTTTGGTTTTCCAGTGGGAAATGCCTGGGTGAAATAAGGAGCCTGCTTTGCTGCAGGGTGTCATGTTGCTCCTGTTGGGGTCATGCTTTGTTTTGCTGCTGATAGCCCTGCTTTGCTTCTGACTGTGGACACGACTGGAATTATGGACCCTAAAAATGCTGACATCTGGTAACCCTGGCAACAAAAAGGATTTTTATGCTTTATAAACACACACCCATTCCATATTGTTTGATGCTGCCACTCTTTTGTGTTTGCTTTTTCCTTGTTTTTTGTCACACCTTGCAAAGGCAAACTGGCACCTGCCCCGGGCGCCCCTGTTTTTCTAAGCCTTTGAAAAGGAAAGAGGTTAGATCAGGAGCCTGAGCAAACTCTGTCCTTGGAGTTAGGCAGAGAATGTCTGAATGCTTCCTGTGCTAAATGACCAGACCTGCTCATGGCAGGACTGGGACTGGGGACACCCCATGTTCTCTTCCATCCAGGTGGTCCTGGGATCTTCTGATCCCATCATCTATTTCTCATATGGTTTCACCTACTCTCTCCCTGTAAATATGCTCTGAAAGAATGTAAATATCTTCCTGTCTTGCTGATCATGTATGGCATGCTTTTGAAGTTTCCAGAAAGCTGTGGTGCAAATGTGGATTGCAGCCTTACAGTACATCCAGGGTGCTTGTGAAAAAGAGAGAGAGTGCTACTTTTTACGTGGGCAGATAGTGGTAGGACAAAAGAACCAGTTTCAGAGAGGAGATGGAAAGGTGAAGCAGTAGGGATCTGAGGAAGAGATTGGTTCCACCAGTCATTCTGAACCTGCCCCAAGGCAAATGCACCTTAGGAAGTGCTGTGGTCAGTCTTGGGCTCTTCACTTCCAAGGTCATTGAGGTATTGGAGTGTGTCCAGCAAGGTTGGTGAAGGGTTTAGAAAACTTGTCTTAGGTGAAACAGCTGAGGGAACTGGGTTTGTTTAGTCTTGAGAAGAGGAGGCTTAGGGGGAAACCCATTCCTCTCTAAAACTCCCTGGAGGAAGTTGCAGTGAGGTGTGGGCCCATCTCTTCTGCTGTGCCTTCAGTGAAAGGACTAGGAGAAAAGGAAATTTCTCTTAAATTGAGACAGGGAAAATTCAGATTAGATATTAGGAAAAAAATTCTCTGTTTGGGTAGTCAGGCATCCCTGGAGGTGTGTAAGGGGCATCTGGATATGGTGCTGGGTGATGTGGTTTGGTGGTTTAGGGGTTACAGTGGCAGTGCTGGGTAGATGGTTGGACTGGATGATCTTCAAGGTCTCTTCCAGCCTTGATGATTCTGTCCTCCAGGCAACTTACATTTTCTAACTATATATATACACAGATCTTTACCTATTTGTGTTTTTATTATATTCTGATATTTATTGTAAGACAAGGGACCACAAGGTACAGCTCAGTGTTTTCATGAAAATCTGGCTGTGTCTCATAGAAGAGATGATTTTAAAGAACAGCTTTATTTTTGAAATCTGGGCTTGTCACATAGATATTGGATGGGATTTGGGTACTGTTGAAACTTTGTATGAAACAGTGATATATATTTTCTTTAATAATAGAAAAAAAATCCTTGTATAAAAAACCCCCATACATTCAAAAAAGGTTGAGAAAATCACTGCTAATATTGGTCCACAAAAAATGGACGAGGACCAAGAACTACTAGCAACACTTCAGGATCCATTAATGCAGAGACATTTACAAGATTTGGCCATAATTATCTAACATAATACCAATTTTAATAAAGATGCATTTCTTTTACTATTCCCACTGGAAGCAACTTGCAATTTTATAAATACTAGAGCTTTCTCATGAAAGCCACTGCAAAACTTTCAGTGAGGCAAATAGGTAAATTTGCTTTAAAATTCTACCATCTGGAGACAATCTGGAAAATTGGTCTTCAAAATGGATAGTAATAATACTTAAAGAAGCTGTCATCTATTTTTCAACTCCAACTGCTGTTCTCAGTGCAGTCTAGGTTGGAATATGGCAAATACTTTTATTGAATTCTTGTTCCTCTGCACTAAGTATGATACCTTTGGTGTATGTTCATGATTTGTGGTTCTACAGCAAGGAAATTTAGCCACACAGTTTTCAAGATTTTTATAACCTAAAGAAATGCCTGGAATGGCAAGGAAGAGGAAAAAAACAAAAAAAAAAACCCTTGGACTAACTAAACAAAAAAAAGAGAGATCTGAATTGATAAAAAAATGAAGAAAAAGTGTGATGGGGCAAAAATTGGTCATGTCAAATTTTCAGTGTTACTGTTATAAAGAGATGCTCATAGAGCCATAAGCTTTTTTCCTGTTGACCAAAGCTGTGGATAAAATATATTCATTAAAATAAATTCATTTATTCATTAAAGTTCATTTAAAATATCTGTATTAAAATTGATGGCATGTGTATTTTTGGATCATAATTGGTTATAGCACCCAAAGAACAAGCAGATACATGAGATGAAATACCTAATCTGATGCAAAGGGCATGAGACGGGTAAATTATGGTGTGGCCAACCTCAGATCTTGGCAAACTGCTGTCCAAATTAAAATTTAGCAGAAACACTTTGTTCTTCAATAGATAATCAACAAATAAGACACATTCTGCTGTTCTTTGCCTTTTGTGTCTCTACTGAATGGGTTTCCTTCAGAGATCATATCAGCACATTGCAGAGGCTGCATAAGTGTTAATAAGCACTTTGCTGAATTTTTGAAGACTGGAAAACAGTGCTGCAAAGTGCAGATCAATTTACCCTTGGTCACCAGGTAGGGCAGTAATTGTCAGGGGAGTGCTGTCAGTGCCACGTTAAGTCCCCTGCCATGCTTCTGGGTTGAGGAAGGTCTTTCGTCCTCCACCTCATGAACTGGGGCACTTCTCAGGCCTCTTTCTTGGTCTACTCAGCATTTAAATTCAGCAGTAAATGTATGAATCATAAAATGCATATGCTGAACTCAACCTGTAAATCTGGCCTGGCGATTGTTTCTAGGGCATCTGCTTCAGGGAAGCTGAATCGCCTGTGCCGTGACAGAATCCTTGTGCCATGGTCTGGCCTCTGAGGCTTCCTGCCTGCCTCTCTGGACCCTGTCTCTGCAGAGCAGTGTGTTTGAGAGCACTGAACGCTTTTGCTGGAGATGGCAAAAATGTTCAGAACATGAGGGAGTTGTGCTTGCTCTGCACTCCAGCTTTCCTTGGCAAAAGGCATGGGGCTGTATTCCCATCTGTCATAGCCTGGTATGACTTTGTTGAAATGAGCTGATCTATAGCAGTGAGGGTTTGACCCACTGCAGCTTGGGTGAAGAGGAGCTAAGAAAATCCACCTGCATATTGATGAGGGAATGAAACAGTGAGCTCTGGGGTTGGTGGTGTCATGAGGAGGAAAGCAGCTATTTTAACCTATTCCATCAGAATGAAAAATAAATACGAACAAACTGTATGGAATTGTTAGGGTTTGCTTGCATTGTTTCTTTCCCTATGTGGTATCCTTGCCTTGGGGAAATTTCATGATGGTCCTCTCTTCTCTAATCGTCTGCTTTATGCCCAGAAATGGTTTCTGTAATTTTAAGCTGGGTCTGAGGAAGAGGGGCAAGCCTTGGGGCTCTTGTGCAGGCTTTTTCAAAAGCCTCACTCCCAGGTGTGCTGGATGCAGTGCGGACTGGTGGTAATGCTGTTGCTTATCCAGCTTGGTTTTTTCTTAGCTTAGGTAAGAAGGGTTTTTTCCCCCTTTTGCTGGCCTTGGACACTGCAATCCTTCAGCAGCTTTTGTGTTCTCTTGAGCTGTCCGGCTTGGTTTTGGTCCAAGATCAGACAATTGAGGGGAGATGATTGGATGGGACCAGTGGGGGAGCTGCTCCACCTCGGCCCGACCTCAGAAAAGCCAACCCAGCCAGAGAAAGGACCCAGCTTCATCTGTGGTGCCAAGGAGACCAACATCAGAGAGTCACCAGGTTCCCATTTGGTTTTGCCTGAGCTGCTGTGTAAACCTTTTGGTTTTTCTTCCTTGAGACAAATGCCAGGTGCCATTTTGTTCCTCTCTTCCATGTGGCTGGCCCTCTTTTTTTGGTTGCTGTTATCGGTTTTTTGGTTTGGTTTTTTGTTTTTTTTTCTTTTTTTGGGGGGGGAGGGAGCTCTGCTGTGGGTGGGTGTATATGTGTGAGGTAAGGTTCTGACATTTCAATATCTAGCATTTATTAATTTTTTCCTGTGTCATGTGGACATTCTGCTCGTCAATAAGTGGTTGTTTTTTTCAAGTTCATCCATTCATTTTTCTCAGTGGCAGAAAGTGATTGTTGGAACCCCTTTTTTTTTGGTAGAGGAGACACTTATTCCAGAGTGTTCTTCTCCTAAACTTATTTCTAAGCCTCTGAACCACTCTTCCTCTTGCTTTCCTCTTGTCTTCCTGCACTGGTGTAGTCCTGAGCTTTATAGGAGTTAGTATAGATCCCAACAGTAAATTTTGGTGTAGCCTTTTAAGATGGCTCATTGTGGTCAGGCTTTTCTGCAGGGGGTAGGAATCCACATCTGTATATTAACATTTAAGTCCCTCTCAAGGGTTTCTTCATCTGGCTTCAGAGATGAGAGAGAACAGTTTGGAAATCACATTATTGGTTGTCACTGTTGCTTTTTTTTACCTACTGGAAGCTATTAGTAAGTGATATTAATATAAATGGAAGAGAGGTCTCCTTTTCGTGGGGATGTATCTTTCAATTTAGTGAAAATTGCTGACTTGGAACCTGGTGTTAGAGAAAATGAAAGCTCTTCAAAAGTTCTGCATTGTGGCTTTGCAGGTAATAAACACGGCAGATCATCCAGGCAGAACTCTCACAGTATTGTTCAAGTTGTGCAATTTATTTTTTATAAATCATTGGAGTAGTTTTATCCACAGATGATAGCTACATGTTTATAATTTTTAGAAAACAAGCGTCTGATATGCTATGATACAGCACCAGCACGCAGGACTCAGGTTAAAGAAAAATCTAAAATGCTTACTTTTGGGTAACTGAATTTCTGTTAGACCTGAGCACTGTTTCTTCTGGAGCCTGGCTTCTCAGTAAACACCTTCTGAATGTGGCTTCCAATCAGGATTTGAAAATTTATTGGATCGTTCTTCACCTTGTGTGAGAAGACATGGATCAATTTATTAGTTGGGATTTTTTCACCATCTTAAGCAAGAGAAAAGTCCCTTCTTTGCTTTGGAGTTGATACACAGGTTGTATATGGGAAGAGTTGTCAAGATGATTGTCAGTAAACCAGGCTAAGCCAGATAAGGTGTCTGTACAGACTGGTTTTCAACCCAGAGAATAAATATGAGATAGATTCAGCAATTCCATCTGAAAGGAGACGTTTTGCTTGGAGATGGTTTCACGTTTTCTGAAGACATTTTTCTTCCTGACAGCTCTGGAGGGCAGCATTGCACTTTGGATGACAGAAGGCTTGCTCTTAGCTCCTTCATTAATGGAAAAAAAATGAAACAGTGAATTAAATATAATTTTTTTTAAACTATGTGTGGGAAGGGGTACAGGAACAAAATGAATGAAAGAGAAACAAATCAAGGAAAAAAGTAAAATAAACATTAACCCAGAATACAGGATTGGGGTGGGGGAGGGGAGGAAGGTGTATTTGTGTTTGGGTTTGTGCTGTCTATTCGTTATACATTCCCTCAGAATGTGTAGAGTACCAAAGAACGGGGATCTTCCTGGATGTGCTATACTGGATAACCTCTTGAAATGGAAAACGACTATTATTTTAACTTCTATGTGATGATCTATTTTTGCCTATCCATCTTCCTCACCTTGTATGTTTCTATACAGCCACCTGGAGTATTCGTTTTAAGCCTCAGCTATTAAAAGATTAAATTGAAAGCCTATTTTGCCTGCAAGTAGCCTCTTAAAACAAGCTGCATAAACACCCTTTTAAGTCCTGCAATGCCTCGTGAGAGCTGTATTAACAATGGCCCAGGGCAGCAGGGAGGAGGAGGAGGTTGAAAGCCCTCTTTACACTGCTGGAACCCAGAGGTTGGTAGCTATGTCTGTTTTTCTGTATTTTTCATGTCTTTTTGTTTTCCTCCCTTTCTTCTTCTAACTCCCTTCTCACAGAGTGTAACATTGAATGGATTATAAGGTCTTCTATGTTCAATGGGCTAAGTGTATGCTGGGATAAGTGATGATATGCTGTATTTGCTCCTTTGCCAACGTTCCCTAATTTTCTATAGTTTGCCAGCAAACTTTTGTGTATTTTTACCTCTTGAGAATATTTATTGGAATTTTCTCCTCTGCACCTACCCAGAGCAAAAAAGAAAAAAAAAAACAAACCCTTGGTTTGCCTCTAGGTTTAAATGACTGGGCTGTAACAACAAGCCAAAGGATGTTCTCAGACTTTCTGTAAATGAGCTAACATGGCATGAAGCTGTGGCACTTCTTAAAGAGGTAATCAATGTGCTCACAATCCCGAGGCAGGTCTGGATATGGATGCTCAAGCCTATTTTTGCTTAAAGCCTTTTGTCATTGCTGCTGAAATTCACTACAGTTCCCATGTGACCCCTTTCTCTCAGTTTGGTTTGCCTCAGGTCATTTCATGTCAGTATCCTCTTTGCCTGACTTGTAAGAATGTTCCAAGTGCAGTTCAGGATTGCAATCATGGTGCTGTGGCAATGGCCGTGGAACAAGTGCCCGGGATTTGTGATGGCTGTTACACTGTCCAGAATGTTGTCTTCATGGACATCAGTTCCATTAGCTTAATCAGAGTCACATAGGAGCTTGGTGAAGGAAACTCTTTTCTTCCTGAATAGACTTTTTAAGTCTAGAAAGCCATGGTCAACCTAATTCAGCAGGGGGACCTGGGTCTGGTGCCTTGCATGTCAGGTGAGACCTGGATTGTTGACAGTCTCAAGCTTTGTGTTTCCTTTCACTTGTTTATGAAAAAAATGAATCCAGAGGTTCAGGACTTGTCCTGACATAATACACAAATTTTTTTGAAATTTCCAATGCTTTCTCAGGAAAAGTAAATAATTCTCATCCTGCAATCAGCTCAACAAAGGTGTGTGAAAATTTTCACAAGGACGAGACTTTACATTTGAATAGCAACCTTGTCAATGTCACTGATTTAATTTAAATGTAAATGATTTAATTTAAATGAGAAGTGATTCTTTCCTCATATATTAAGGAAACTTTTGGAAAGAAAGAGGCAGCAGAGGAAATATTTTGCTTTGGCCAAAAGTACAGTTTGGGCAGGGTATAAGAGACCACATGGAGATTAATTACTTCTGTTGAAATTTAGCTTGACTGAACAAGGTTTAATTATTTAATCACAGTACTGTCTTTAGCTGCTGAGGCCAGTAATATTGTGATTCTGTTCCCTTTCCTACCCTCCTGTGTTTAATTTATGTGATTTCTTGTACTTAACCCTCCTGCTCTCTGCACAGGAAGAAGGATTAAAATTTATTTCTTGGCATGATGTTTTAGCCTTGTGCCTTTTGTATGTCTCATGTCAGTTTTAACTGGTGGATTACACTCATTACGATTGATGGAGTGTTGTGATTTATTGAAAGCTTGGGCAGTTATTATTATTTATTCACTTAAATTCCAAGAAGAGTCTAGAAGCTTTGAAATGGGATTAATAGGTTTATAAGGACTCTACAGAAATTATTCCTGGTTCTCTGTTTCAGTGTCTCTTCCTTTATTTGATAGATGTTTTCCTCCCTTGACAATTTAGTTTTATTGTGGTTTGATCCAAGCTTTAAATAACACCTTTCTTCTTCTACTCCAAGCCTCTTCCAAGCTTGCATTAAAAGGACAAAAAGCATCTTTTAAACCCAGTGAGACTTAGGAGAAGAATATACAGAAGTTGCAGAGAACTTTCTATGGACTTTGTTGGCCTGAATGGTATCTGTCAGGCAGATGTTTGACAGGGTGCAGCATTTAGAGATGTGTAATTCATTGCAAGTGATGCTGCTTTGCTTTACTGGAGTGCCTAGTGAGCCCAGCTTACTCCTGTTTTCCTAAGGACACTGCTTATTGACCTGCTTGTGGATTGCCTGGCCATGTGGCCTGGTCCTTTTACTTGATGAAATATCACAGTGTACTACAGCTTTTGTTTTTGAATAATAGCAACACATAGTGTTCTTGTGTAACAGCTTACTTGTGCAGCTTTGCAACCCTTTGTGTTGGGTTTGGATGGCTTGAGTTTTGGTGAGGAGGGAAGAAGCCAGCCAGGGAAGTGATTTTTCTGTAGGGAGCTGCTAGGAGTTTCTTTCATGCCTGGCAAAACCAATCACAGGCTGGCTCTGGAAATGTCACAGGCATCTTTTATGAAAAATCCTTTCCTTAGGATTTTTCCTCCTGAGAAGCTGAGAGGCCTCAGGAACAAAATGTAAACATTGATTATCTGCTGCTGTGGAATGCAACAGGTGCATCTGTGATTGGCCCATGTTGGATGTTTGTAATTAATGGCCAATCACAGCCCAGCTGGCTCGGACAGAGAGCCGAGCCACAACCCTTTGTTATCATTCTTTGCTATTCTATTCTTAGCCAGCCTTCTGATGAAATCCTTTCTTCTATTCTTTTAGTATAGTTTTAATATAATATATATCATAAAATAATAAATCAAGCCTTCTGAAACATGGAGTCAGATCCTCATCTCTTCCCTCATCCTAAGACCCCTGTGAACATAGCCACACTGGAAAGAGACCTACTACTTTGTCAGTTAAAGTAATTGGCAATGCCCCTTTGACTTAAGAAGGAGAAAGTGTGTGCAATTCCTTTCTTCCTCTTTCTGAAGGGTGAGGAAGGGGCTGCTACGGTCATGCTGCCAGGGGGATCATCTCAGGCCCACGAGCAGCCCCTTGGTCAAGACCACATGGCCAGGGCTGGCACTGGGAGCACACAGCCGAAATCAGCATGGCCAGCGCGATGCCAAGTGGTGGCTGCTCTCTTGCCATGGTGCTCAATGAACTTTATTTGCTTAGCTGCTTTTAGACAGCCATGCTGTGAACAGAAGGGCAAAATTGGCGACAGCCACTCTTACTTTTTGGTGCCCCACATGAGGAGAGGAGCTGAGTGGAGCTGGGACTGGTGTGGCTACACCGCGCTGGTGGGCACCATGTGATCAGCAGTGAGAGGCATGGCGAGCGATTCCCTGATGCAGAGCCCAGATGAGATCAACCTTTCAGTGCTTAAAAACTTTTCAATTGACAGAACTTGAAAACAAATGAACCTACAGACACCAATTCTCTCCTCAGTCAGAAAAGAGGTGAAGACACATGTGTTGCTATAGAACACAAAAGAACACAAGCTCACACCACTGTTCTCAAGGTGAAGCAAGAAAAAGGGGAAGGTTATTTTCTGACTCCAACATTTATAGTTTTCCAAGAATGACAGTGGATTGGAGGGTGACAATGCTACCTCTCCAATGACACTGGTCAAACCAACAGTCCAACTTTCTTTTCCTCCATAAAGGAATGCAAAACAATGAGTTATTTACAGAAAATGTGTGAGAAAGCTCACTACAAGAATGTCAACATCAGAAGGCTTAGAAAATCTTAAAAAACCAGGGTGACACTAAGGGCAGTGCAAAAGTGGGAGGGGGAGGAGGAGGTGCTACAAGCATTGGAGCTAAGATTTTTCTGCAAGCCCTGTGAGGAATATAGTACAAAAACCTGGTTCCCTATAATTCATGAAGTACATGTAGGGATGCAGAATTCACCCACAGCCCGTGAGAAAAAGGTGAATGATTTTTCATGGGTGCTCTGGTGTTTAATCCACATCAAACTGTGACACCCATGTTTCAAAGTGTTGGTGTAGGTACCAATTTATAATTGAGTAGTTATCCTGAGGTTGTGCCTCCCAGCTGATCACATCTAACCCAAGCTGTTTTCCATTTTCCTGACTGTTTTTATGATACAGGGTTTGAACTTTGGATGCTGTCTCCCCCCAAGATCAGTAATGCTGTATGCAGAGTTTATTGGTTCCTTAGCTACTTCAAAACTTAGGAGTGAACTAGATTTGCTGGCAGTTTGTGAGTCAGGAACCAGAAGAGATTGAAGCAATCCAATTTCTGTGACACCTTATTAGTAATATTTATGGAACCTTGACTCATTCATCAAGCTTGCACTATATTGATAGTTCCAGGGCTGTATCAGTCTAACGAGGCAAAATTTCCTTCCTCTGCTTAATATTTTGTTTTCTATTTGCAACTTGCCTTTAAAACAAACTTTCTCATTTCCTCAGCACAAGGGATATTATTGTTTCAATGATCTTATTGATTGCATTTTATCTAACTTGCAGAGAAATGGCATTTTTAGCCAAATGGCAAAGCTTATTGATAGAATGGGACCTCAGCTTTCAAAAATATGTACTTCATGACTGGATTTAGTGTATTCCTTCAACATATCGCAGCTTTTCTTGGGACTCAGCCCAGTATGCAAGGCATAATCATTTTACAAATGAATACAGCATTTTCTGAAGTGAGATATCGACCAACTATTGGCAGCTAGTACCTCAATATATCCCTTAACAGTGAACGCCAGGGAAAGTATGAAGTACATACATTCAAGTATGAGGCGAAGTACTACTCTCAGTATGAATTCGTATTGCTGGGACAATAATCAGTCTGTTACACTGGTAAAATCCCAATCAGATTGTGTTGGAAGCAGTAATAAGATTTAGATGCCTCTAGGGCTCCTCTCAAAGCATGCTGGTTGGTGTCTGCCTGGTGACTTTGTTCATGATACAAATCCATTTAAGCTCCAAGCAAATAATTTTTCCTCATGGGGTGCTGGTGCTGTGAGAAGGCAAAGGAAATGTTCTTGTGGAGGGAAAGCCACTTACTTGGAGTTAGCAGCAGTAAAGCAGCACTCTACTGGCAATGGGAAATAACTCTTTCTAACCCTCTCCCTTTGACTTCAGGGTTGTTCTGGGACCTCTGGATGTCTCGGGGCCCATGTGTACTTTGGGTATACTGAATGGTATTACCAGGCAGATGGAAATTCACTCCTGGACTATGAATCACTCCTGGACACAAATCATTAATTTGGTCACAGCATGGTGCTTGTGTTATCCTCTGCAGAAAAGGCCATATTGTGCTTTTTTTTTTCCTAAGTACCACTTTTCCACTTTTCTGATTCGCTTCACTTGCTGCTTGTTACCAGTTGATAGTGAAGTCCCACACGCATTTGGCAAGTCCACTTCTGGATGTCTAGGGTAACCTTTTCTTGCCTATGACTCCACTGGAAGCTACACTGGTGTTTTAGGGCTGCAGTGGTTAAGAGATTTTCCCTAAACTCTCTTTATTACATTTATTTTCTACTTTAAAAAATCCTTAATTTAAATATTTTACTATTGTTTGCTCAGCTTTGAAGAACTAAAAGATTTTGCACTGCAGATGGAAAAGCAGAGGTTATATAGGGGTTTACAGTTTTTTCCACGCAAAATTAAATTGTTGTACTTAATTAAAACTGAATTTTTGTTTTTGGAGATAATAAATAGGATTTTTTTGTCTGGTGTAGCGTATGTTTCTGGTTTTGCCCGGTCAAAATGTGATCTGGAGCAGAAGATGAAGTTTCTGTAACATAGAAGTTGGGGAAACTACATTAGACATTGGTAGATTTACAATTCTGGAAAGCAATAAAGAAGGTTCTCTGTGCATCGATACTTTTCTCCTGTCACTTAAACCCATCAAGGTTAAAAAGATTGCCCCATCTGAAAGAACATGGAGCCATTTCTGCTATCCACATATATAGGGAGGGCAGGCAGCTGGGATGAGAATTAGAGGACTAGAGGCAATTCCCCTGCTCCAAGTAAATGGATAATATATCAGAAACTGGTAACCAGAGCCTGTAGCAGAGGATGAAGTTTTATTTTAATCTTCTTCAGAAACTGTCCAGCAACTGAGCAGATATTCTCCTGAAAACTTTAACCAGAAACTAGCTTAATACTGGAACATCATGGACTTTAATTTATAGTGGGATGCTGCTTTAGGACCTAAGCCTTATTTGATTGCTGGGTTGGTTTTGTTATATTTTGAGCTGAGATAGTATGGAGATTTTATAGAAGTGCTGGCATTCAGAAACACATAATCACAGAAATGATGATATGTAGGTGCTTTTATTGAAGAGCTCTGGGTGTCCAAGTTATTCAACCCGAATCTGACTCCGATATGCATTTGGGATGTACATGTTTTTATATTCTATCTTATATAACTTTATAATGTCATAACTTTCATGTTAATTATTAAGCTTATATTATTTGATTGTATGCATAGATTTCAGCCAAGCATGGCTCTTCATGGCCCCCCCCTTAAATTTCTAACATAGTTTCTCATGATTCTTCTTATGATTATACAATAATTATATTTAATTACTAAACAATCATCACATCTAACAATTATATTGTTTATCATACTGCTTACGCGGGTGCAATGATCTGGCAAAACACAAAGCCTAACATTTTCAGAGTCTATCTTTAACATTTTCCAGGGCCCCACTATCAGAAGGAAACTCCTTTTTTCCCAGGGATTTCTGACTTCCTGGGACTTTCTTGCATTCGCCATCAGTCCTTGAAGTGATTGAATCACAGACACCATTGTGATGCCACAGAATTGCTTTATTAAGCATGAGTGAACTTTACATGTTTTTGCTGCAGCTGAGCAGGAGACTAGCCAACGTGCAAACAAATGGCAGAGCAGGATGTTTCTTGCTCTTATCACAGACACTCTCACACATCCCACAGCAAGCCGTGTTCAAGTTGCCAACTGAAACATTCTCACATAAGTATTTATGGTTTGGTCATGATCCTTTGGTGTATACCTTCTCATGCAGATGTTGAGGTTGAACAGTGGTCACATCTACATCTCCCCCTTCTTTGTTTGAAGATGAATTGGTCACAAGAGCAGCCATTGTTTGGTTCTGCCTTTTTGCTGACTTGGAACAGTCTCCAGAGGCAAAGAAATCAACAAGAATGACACCCATCCCCAAAGTGCCAAACAGCCATATGTGTAAATTCAGTCTCTTAAACCAAATTTTTGGATTAAGCCAAGTAAAGTCATTAGCAAGCGTATCATAGAAATTCTGTGCAGATATGATTTGTAATGTTTGAGATTGTTTCCTAAGACTACCTCTTAATGCATTTATGTTTTTATCCATATTTGTAGAAAATGCCCCCTTTAAATGAGCCTTTACCTTATCCCAGGAGGTTTCAGAACTGTTCCCTTCTGTACCACAGGAGTAGCACACATGTTAGCATCAGTGTGCTGCCAGTCACAGTGAAGGCACAATCAGTATTTAGGGCATCTTGTTTTTCTCCTACCCATAACAAAGTGGTCTCGAGGGCATCTAAGTGTGCCAATATTTGTTGATCAATTACAGTTTGCATTTGTAATTCCTCTGTGAAATCACTCATTACAGAACTAACTTCATAGGCTGTTGTCGCTGATTCCATTAAAGCAGCAATGGCAATAGTAGATATGAAGCTAAAATAGTAACAGGAGATACAATAAAAGCAGTAAGCCAAGCAATAAATCTCTCAGTTCATTTGGATGTCTTTACAAACAAGCAGTTTAGATACGTGGCTCCTGATTCTCCTTCCCGTTCCTGTGTAAGATCCATGGAATCCTTTTTTTCTGCATGCCAGCATGGAGATAAGAGATAAATAAAATTCCTTTCAGCTATATTTTCAGGGATGATGCAGGAGGTGTACCTAGGGTTGATGGCTGTGATGCAATATGATTGATTACGAGATTCAGCTGTCATATCTGTTGTTAATAAAAATGCATAAGGATGTGTTGTGCATATCATGGTATCAAGAGTTTTCATATAAGTAGCATTCATCCAATATGTAGATGACACATCAGAATAACTCAAAACCCATATTCGTAGAGGCAGGGAGGCAAGCATCAATCTCCAAAGAATTGTATGGGGGGGGGGGGGGGGGGATTCCCCACTGATATCACAGATCTGTGTGACAGACATCAGGAGTCCTCCTTTCCTCCAGCTAATGCTTCCTGAGCAGGAATCACTTACATCAAGCCTGGCATTGTTACAGATAAAATGACCTTGTGAGCCCCATTCTGACACTGATACATTAAGGGCATGTATGCCATGTTGCTCAGGGTTTTCCACCCTACGTGGAGACCATGAAGTATGCACCAAAGGTGAGAGGTCTTTAAGTTTGCATATGGAAATATTATTCGGAGCTGTGGTGGCGTTTCTAGGGTTATGTGATGTGTTAACTCCTGGAATTTAAATTGCTTGCAATGTTCTCTTACTGGTATGATTTTTTTATCAAATGCATGTGCAGTGTGAAAGGGGTGCAAGTGCTATCATTGTGAGTAGTTAAGCGTCGGGGATAGGAATCTGCTACAAAAGTTTGATTTCCCTCAACAATAATTATATTTAATTACTAAACAATCATCACATCTGTCTTAGGTTGCAATGCAAGATGTAACCAAAAGTATGTATTCTATTACTGTCTGTTGAAATCATGTGGGGCAGTGCTCTTTTTCTCTTCCATGACCTATCCTCCCTCTGGGCATTATCTGCTGTTCATGGCCTATTGGGTGTCACTGCATGACTGATAAAATTACATCATCCCATTATGAGATGCTCCTCCCAAGGGGAGGAACCGGGCATTCCTACCTGGATATCAACCCAAACAGGTGTATCTGTTTACCACATCAGTTTGAGCAGGGGATTTACATCAGTGGCGCGTTTGTTAAATTTGCTGCATTCACTGCAAGCATAATATTCCATTGAGAAAGCAAATCGTGACCCCACAGCATAAATTGAGAAGGCAAAACAGACAGTAAGAAATTTTCTGGGTGTTCATTCAGCCCCATGACTGTAAGAACAAGTGCACTCTGTTTAGGGGCTTGATGCCCCCTGATGCCTTCCCACTAAGGCATCAGCTGTTTTAGGAGGCCACTGTGGGCCATGAAGACTCTGAAATGATGGAAACATCTGCACCAGTATCAAGTAGACCCCTAAAAATTTTTCATTTAACTGTAGAGTTAGTAAGGACCTTTCACTCATAATTTTTTGGAACCAGTAAACGTGGATGACATTGGTGCTGCCAAACCCACCAGTTCTGAGACTCACAGACCCCTGAGTCTGTGGTTAAGATATCGTCTGAGAGGGATAATTCCAAACGTGTGCTCCTGTGGGCACTGGTGAAGAGAGAAGAAATTAAGACTCCTGGGTTCAGATTGCAAAGACCCTATTGGGTTGAGGGGTACTGGGTCTCATGCACCTCTCCTTGTTTCCCTGCTGAGGGATGAGAGGGTTACCATCTTTATCAAATTTAGGCCTACAGACTTGACTCCAGTGGTAACCCTTCCCACATTGTGCACATAGCTAGGGTGGGGGGGGCCCTCCTTTCCTTTCTTTTGAGTGCAACAGCTTTTCTGTAAATGCTCTTCTTGTTGGCAATTAGAACACCAGGCACCAGAACATCAGTTTTCTTATGTGTCTAAAGGGCTTGGGATAAGGCAGCAACCAAAACGAGTGCACGGTATTCCTCTGTCCCCACATTCTGACAGGCTTTGATGTAGGCAGGTAAATTAGCATGCTCATTCCTTACAGAGAGCAGTGCTTTCTGACAAGCTGCATTATCATTTTCAAAGGCTAGCTGTAATAAGAATATAGTAGCTGCTTCTTCATTTTCTGTTTGCCTGCTTACGGCCGTCTGCAATCCATCAATGTTACATATGATTCTTGAGGGCCTTGCCGAACAGATGCAAAGGAAGAGTCCTTTCTTCTGAACTCTGGGACTCTTTTATGAGCCCTTATGGGTGTGTTGGAGCTTTTCTGCAGCACTGCACAAGCTAGGTTAGCTTGGAGGGTAGTGGGGGTAGCATATGTGTCTTGACCCAAGCAGTTCATTGAGACCACCTACTTCTAAATTTTCAGTATTATCCATAGTTTGTGCAGTAGCAAGGTCTTTCCCTTCTGCCAGCCACACTGTATATTGTACTGAGGTTAGTATAAGTTTAAAAAGCATTTGCCAATAATTAGGAGCCACAGTGTACCCTTGGTTAATAAAATCAATCAATCCCATGGTGTATTCTATTTGCAGTCCATAATCTTGGACAGCTTTATGAACTTCTTTTATTAATTCAGATGGAGGTTGTGCATGCTGAGAGGGTGTCTTAAGCTGATAATTGACCCGTATGTCAAATTACATGGGCATATCTCCCCTTTTTAGGGCCTCTTCCCTGCATTTCTCTATTAATTGTGGGATTTTTTGTGATAACTCCTGTGATCAGGGAATATGTGCATTTGCAGTAGTTTTGTAGGTGCTTGTATGAGTAGGAGTAACAGCAGGGGGAAATCTGCACAAAGGACCACTGCAGATTTACTTTTTAGGATTTAGCTGTAGAAGGGTAACTAGAAACCTGCTTGTAGGTATTAAGATTTTGAAAAAATTCAGTGCTGTGGTTTTTCCTTCTGGATGCTGATTCTGGAATGTATTGTGTGAACTAGCACTGATTGCTGCTTAATTATGTGTTAATAAATAAACTAACTACTCAATCATGATTTGATTTAAAACCTGTTGAATGAGTAGTTTTGCCCTGGTGAGCAGCAGCACTGCATCTGGCAGAATGTGCTTGATCCAGGTACATCAGCAGTATTCTATCACTTGAGTGATGACAAAAACTGAAATTATGCCATCTTCCTCCCTGATTGCTGTAAAAAAAAAAAAAAATCCTTTTGTGGTCAGTTCTTGGCCAAAAAAGACTGTTCTTGGCCATATGGAAGCACTTTCTCTAACTTGTTTCTGCTGGTTCTTTTGAAAGACTTGACACCCACTGACTTATAATCACCATACCTGAAAGTGTTGAGAAAATGTGCAGATGTATTGTTTAGGGACATGGTTTAGTTGTGGAGGAGAAAAAGTTGGGTTAGCGGTTGCATTTGATGATCTTAAAGGGGTTTTGCAGCTATGGTGCTTGAATGAATTGTAATGTATGCTTGGAAAGTGTTATTCCCAAAGTGATTGTTGAACTTGTGCAAACAGGGCTAAACCCCACATAAGTTAGTCTGAACAAATCAGTAAGAGATTAAATTGCATAAATTGTTAACTGCTACTGATTTATTTCTTTGTTTCTCCTGCCATGCAGTTCAGAGTGCCTGGGTCGTGCTGATGTATCTTTTCCTCATGTTTACCATTTTCAGTGTGGTATTTATCTTGTTTTTGTACTGGTGAAAGTGTGCTTGCAGTCTTCCCAGCCACAGCAGCCCAGAATGCTGCACACATTTCCATGCAATGTGTGTACATGTGTGTGTGATTCCACTCTGAAGTGTCAGAGGCAATCAGCCTCCAAACATGTTGCCTCTGCTATGCTATTACCTAATGAATGTGCCTGTAAACTTCTGCATAGTGATTCTGCTTATCTAGAGTTTTTGGCATTTCAGTAAATTGATCTATTTTCTATTTGAAACATTTTGAGCCATCTCCTCTTTTGGCCCAGCTTCAATGATGCAGAAGGTAAACTAAAATCCCACTATTCAGCCCATGACATTGTAGTGGCAGGTCCCTTTGAAACTCTTTGCAATAGGAATGTTTGCTTTAGAGCTCTACATCATATTGAAGTCTATGGAGAGACATTCTTTGCCAGAGAGATTTATAAAAAGCATCATTTAGCTGCAGCTTCCCGTCAATATGTTTCCTTCTCACTGACACAAGCAAACCAACAGTTTAAAAATATTTAAATTCCACACTCTCTTTAAAAACAAAACTAATATTCTATCACTTGTAGCAAAAAATATCTACTGAAAATTTATTGGAATAGAACAGCAGGACCTGACTGAAATTATTGATCAGTTTTCTCCATTAAATCAGAAATAGCAGGATAGAATGAAAAAGAGCAAGATGTGAATATCTATCTATCTAGCTAGCTAGCTAGCTATCTTTGGTAAGAATTATAGCAACCTATCAACCTTCAACCTTTGTTGAAGTCAGGCCTATGAGTCCCAGCAAAGAAGATGTGGGAACGGAACCGGCTGGGATGAATAGTGGTTTAGCCTCGGGGGTATAAACAGGAGGCATCAACCTGAGACCATGGGAAGTGGGATACTGAAAGGGAGGTAGCTGGTGAGGTCATGGCGAGAAGAGTGTAGCCATGGGAGTTAGTATGTTAATGGTATGTTAATGGGAATACTCTATAATAGGTCATGTTTCTGGCTCTTGTTCTCAGTTGGTTTGTGACCTGTCACATATAAGTATAGTAGAGATGGCCTTGGAGTCCTAGTAAAATATCTGTATTGTACTGGAATATCTGTATATAGGCCTTGCCCCAGTAAGCCCTGGTTGCTCTTGATGGGCTGCAGCTGCGATGTCCTTAACTGGGCTGCACCTATGGCTAGTGAGGATAACTGGGATAAAAGGGGGGTGGGTTGGCCAGTCAGGGAGAGCCTGGAAGGAGCCCTGATGAGGAAGAAACAGCACGCAGAAGAAGGAGTCTGTGCTGTGAAGATCTGTGGCCATAAGAAATCATCAAGATGGTATGGGATTTTGGAAATATGATTGCAATAGTGTGGGACTCTAGAAATTAGATAACAACAAGATAACAACAATTGATGAAGAGCTGCCCCTAAGAAATATCACCGAGAAGGTACAGGACTCTAGAGATATGATAACAACAAAATGGGACTTTAGAAATCTAATAACCACACATAAGGTCATGTTCCTAGCTTGCACTTGTGACTGGAGCCTTGGCCTCAGAATACCCCTATATATTGTTATGCTTGCCACACCCTTCGTCTTTGGATCTTGCCCCTCAGATCGTGCGGTTTGTATGTTTGTTATTTTGCTATTAAATGTGGGAATCCACAAAATCAGAGGGTTTTGGGAAAGCTGCAAAAGGCAGGCCTCAGAGACAGCAGAACTGTAATTAGAGCTAAGCAGTAGCTATGAGATAGGTCAGCAGAAAAATTATATGAGAAGTAGAAAAGCAAGGACAAATAGAACAATGGTCTGTGTATTAACGCTTGGCTAGAATAACTCCCTAAGCTACAGAAAAGTTTATCTAGCAAGATATTAGGAAGTTTGAAGCTTAATAATGGAGCTCTGTGCATTGTGTTTTAAGGCTTACAAGCAGGTATTGTATTTGAAATAAGCAAGCATTGTTTTAACCAAAGGTACCTGTGCTTATAGTGGTTGGATAGAACTACTGTCAATGTGCTTTTGCTTTGTGTGATTGGTCAAATAACTTATAAAGTGAGCTGTAACATTAAGTTCTTGGTCTGCTGCCTGGGATGTGAGCTGGTGGCATCTTCCCATTGTCAAAACCATGTCATGAGACTGATGCTGGAAAATGAAACAGCTCAAGGCAGTTCCACAGCAGCCCCGTCCCGTTTGTGATTTGTGCACAGACCCTGGCCAGTGATATTAAAGTTCTTTATTCTTTGGGCAACTCCATCCTTCCTGTCCCTCTACTTTTACCACGTCCCTCCTGGCTGCACTGGGCTTGGGGTCACAGCGAGCAGGAGTGTGACAAGTAGAGTCACTGTTTTGTTTCTTGAAAGACTCCATGAGCTTTTAGGTTTTCTACGGGGTGTTTACAAGGACATGTGCTACCTGAAGCATTTTTAAGCCTCTGAGAATTATTTTTTGTGTAGGGAATGAAAAATGAGACCCGTGTGAATGGTTTCATTGGGTTGATTCTGGAATTAAGCTTGTTAACAAAAAACCCTGTGGTTTTTTTCTCCAACTGATTATTTGAAGCTATTTGAAGACTGTGTTTTAATTAGCTGTATGTTAAACTCTATATCTCACAGGGCACTGGGAACTAACCAGGATCAGAGTGATCAGTGTTTAAAATCTCATTACAAAAATTACTGATGACTTTCTTGCTCTCCTACTGCAAAGATTCAAACTTACCTGTGTCAAAAATCACCAAAGTGATTTTTGAACAATTTAAACCAGATCATAGAATAGTTGGGGTTGGAGGTTATAAAGGTTATCCAGTCCAACCCCCTGCAATAAGCAGGGGTGTCTTTAACTAGACAAAGCTGCTCAGAGCCCCATCCAGCCTGATCTTGAGTTATGGTGAGTGTCAGAGATATGACTTCACTGAAGTCTCTCTGGTGTAATTTGAAAGAAGATAAACTTTGTCCTGTGACCACATAATTTTTTTTTCTTGCTCTTGCCATCCTTCTCAAAGAATCCTTCCTGATTTAATATCACTGACACTGAGAACATGTATGCTGTTTACATTGTCTAGTTCTGTTTTTGTTGAGAAACAGCAATGTCCACACTGGTATGTGAATGTGATGTGTTATATAGAAATATTTTTAGGTATTATTGTTAAAGGAATATTTACAACCTGGACAGTCCACAGGCAGCTTCCAACTGGTCTCAGTGCAATGGAAGTCTTGGGGGACACCTAAAAAGAGTATGGAAATGGTAGAAAACAGAAGGGAGAGGGCCAGATGATGCAAACTAATTTGTCACCAGACTTGTCTGGTTCTGTTTCTTGGGGTGAGGGGAAATTGGTGATGTTTGATTATTATTTAAGTGGTAATAGAGTACATTGCTGCATAAAATACATGGACAGAAGGGAAAAAGCAAATTGTCTTGTTTACGTGAAATGGAGCCCTGATTCTATTTTTTTCTGCACTTGGGAATAAAAAAAGTTAGATTTTTCTCTGTATTATTGAACCAACATATGAACCATTGAAGTTGCCCTATACTGTGCAGATGACAGAGCTAGTATAAAACTTAGGCAGTCACAAATGATTTCTCTTTCTCTTCTTGCCCAGCTTTTCTCATGTTTGTGAGTGCCCAGTGTTTTCCAACTCCATCCTCACGTCAACAGCAGTAATGAACATCACCTCTTTGAAAAGCAGAACATAGATGCTGTCATTAGCACCATTTAGGGACCTCCTGTTATTTACACTTTCATTAACTGAGGTGCTGGCAGTATTGTGACAAAATGACAATTTATACCTTATTACTGATTCTTCTTCCGTAAAGAAAATGCCCTAAGATTAAGCTAGTGGAAAATCAGAATTTGGAATGTGAATTCTTGTGAAATTGAGAAGATTCTTCATGTGATTTTTAGGAAAATCTTCACCTCTGAATTGATTTAAACAGTTCTGTGTAAGAGCAGACAGAGGGGGCTAATGTGATACAGGTTGTAAGTAATAATTAATAATTACATCAAAAAAAGAAAAAGCAAAATTTCCATTCCTGTTTTAGAAAAAATAGCCAGGTTATCTTAACATATACTTAGTGCAAGCGTACGTCCTTAGTGTTTGAATGATATCTGCATTTTTTGAGACTGAGCACAATTTCTTGTTTACCACTATTTCTCTGAATTGTTCCCATGACTACTTTTTTCAAAACTAAGAACTGTTTTATTTCTTGCACATGTAAATATCTATTGATTAATCAGTTATTGTTTGATTTGGGGTTGTCTGATTAGTTTTACTTAGAAAGAACTGGGAAAAGGACCCAGAAGAGTTTAGGATTTAAATAAGCAAGTGCAAGGCAAGTTAATCAGTGTCAGGAAAAATCTTTAGTATGTTTTCCTGATGTGGCATACGTGAAAATCAACCAGAGCTCTGAAATTCTACTTCTGTCTCTTCCCTTACTTTGAAAAAAATGTTTCCTGTCTAGATCAAGAGTGTGCAGTTATATTTATTATTTATTTTCATTAAAAAGTTATCTGTATTATAAACCATCTGTACCCAGTGGTTTTTGTAGTAAATGTGAGAAATTCATTTCTGCATATAAATCCTTTCCAAACTAATATCTACTAGATGGTACCACTGGTTTAAGTAAGTCCAGCCTATAAGATTCATCTTCCTGTATAATTAACAACAGGGGGCCTTAAGTTTAGACTTTGAATATTGATTGAGTCTTGTAGGAAAGGACTTAATAATCAAAATGCAATAATCTCAATAAATAAATTAACAGCTTGTTTGGAAACCTGTACATCAGCCAAGTCCACGCTGTTACAATTGTGTTGTGTTGTTTGTAAACTGGGAGGTTTTGGACAAGCAATTCCAGCTTCAGTTAAAGTAAGCCTGTCTGTGTTTTTCATTTTAAAAAGCAATTTGTTTGTGTTATCTTAATTGCTATAAAGCTGTGTCTTCCTATGCAACGTGCCTTGTGCTGTGCACTAAGCAAAGTCCCTCTCACAGGCAGCACATCTTTATTTAAGAGAAAATTAAACACTCTTCCTTTTGTTGTCTTTGAAATGCTTATACAATTTACAAAATCTGCAGTCAGATATTAGAAAGATGGCATTTACACAAGCTGCCACTAACCAGTTGTACTTGCGATGCATGCAGGAAACGCCAGGGGTTTGAGGAAATCTGTGTACACAGCACCACAAACTTACATCTTGGCAAGACTGAATTTCACCATTGCTCAAAGCAATGTAAGGATCTTCAAAGCAATGTAAGGATCTTATATATTTATATTCACTGTTGATATTACACATTCATTTTGAGTATACATCAATCCTCATGTTATCTTCATCCTATTATCCCAGTGTTTGAATGCACAAAATAGATCAGTATCTCTTGTTTTCAGACCTTTTTTTTTCCTTTTGTGTTAAGTGAGACTGGTCCAAATATGGCATAGAAGTTTTATTCAGATTCAAGGCTGTTTTTGGAAAAAGAATGGAAGCCATTATCTAAAAGAATGCAACTATCAGCACACTTTTTTAAAATAATCTGATTTCTTTTATGCAATTCTCTAACTGCTTTCCCTTGTTCAGTTCCCTTTGGTCCCCTACCTTTGTGAAAACATTTCCATTGAAATAATTTTTGTACTAAAACATTACAACATGAAAAAGATTCATCCTCATCTTCTTTTATAATTACCAGTTTTGCAATTCTTGGGGAAATCTGGCTTCACAATCTTGTTGCTTCTGCCTGAACTCCGCTGAAAATTTGATCTTTGAGGCCTCTTTTGCCATCAGTGCCTTCAGCTGAGGGAATAAAAACTTGCTTAGATCACAGCTATAGGTTTGAAAGCCTGATGCTGGCAGGAATGGGGATTCTGTGAGGCAGTAACAAATTGGGAGGGAGAGAGAACATGCAGGAATTTATTCCTTTGAAGGACAGAGTGTCAGCAGGACGCACCTTTACTGTTCCCGCGCCTGATGTGAGCGAGGCACCTGTTTTGTGGGCTGTGCAACAAGTCATTGCAGTGTCTTTTGCAAGTATGTCAGTGGTTAGCCAGTGACCCTTACCTTCTGCTCGCAGGAAGGCCATCAAAACCAAGCTCCCTCCGTTCCAGCTGGATTTAGAGCTGGTAAATCAGCACACACTTTTCACCCAGATGAGGTGTATTTTGGAAGCCAGCCTGGAGCCTGCGGTAACACCTAATGGCCGCCTGCAGCGAGCCACACCACAAGCACAATGCAAAATTCCTCTTCTAGAAGGAAACTGAAATAACCCCCAGGCATTAAATAATCCTTGCTTTGTTTGTAATTTTACTTGGAGGCGTGTTTTTTTTATCTGTTCTCCCTTAAATGTTGCAATGTCTTGTTTCAAAGGTAAGCATGTAAAGCTGTTTCCCTTCCTCTTTAATTACAGATCCTTGTAAAGAAGATATATAGGAGAGCTGAGTGCAAGTTTCTCATACATCCATGGGTTTCACTGAGGCTGAAGAATTGGCCTGAACATGAAGAAAGATTCTGAAGCATGCTTATTTTTAGATCTGCTTGTACAGCCTACAAGCTAACTAAATTCAAACTTTAAAAGAGCTCTATAAAACTGAGTATAGAGGTTTTAGTTCTGTTCCAGTAATTTTTAATGAAACTTGAGAGCAGGTAATTTACAGTAAAAGAACAATAGATCTGAGAATAATGAAAAAATAATTCACTATAATTGTATCAAACTTAGCTGAAAGGCTTATTATTCATTGTCCAATTGATTAAATCAAAGATAAATAATAATTGTATCATTTAGCTTGTTTCTGAGACAAGGTCTAGCCTTTTTTTTTTGGTCTAAATATTTTAGGAATTATATGTAGTGTAGTTTTGGGGGAAAGGCTCCAAGTCCCTCCAGGCTGTTCAGAACATCCTTGATTCTTCTTTAGTTACACAGGAATCAGCTGCTTTCCAGACCTGATTTGATCTTGGAAAAGTTAAGTAACCAGTTGAAAACAGCACAGTGTCTTTGGCAGGGCAGGCTGGCTTCAGCTGGATTTGGACATAGCCCAAACCCCCATCCAGAAAACCCAAAGCGTGTAAATAACTTGTGGAGTCCCAGTCGCAAGAACTCTGCAGAGAAATCTCTCTCATGGGCATTTATTTTTTCATCCTGAGCAGTGATACCTGTTGTCTTAACACTTGTTCTAGTAGTCATTTCCATGGAAAAACATCTATGTCTATCAGTGAGGAAGGCAGAGTATTAATCAGAGACAATATGCTCACTAGTTTAGGAATCTGTGTGAGATGTGGCCTGTCTGGTAAGACAGCACAGAGAAGTTGACACACAGTTTACAGTTTCACCACCATTGACTTCTACACCCTGAGTCCCTTTACAGAGTAAAACACTAAACCAAAGTTGCTGGAACTGACCTGAATAGAACCTCCTTCTTCAGACTTGAAATAATAACTTGAAAGGATTGCTCTGTGAGGATGGAACACAGTGCTGGCACACAGACATCCAGTGCTGTTGGAGCTAGTTTGCTCTGACAGTTGTGCTGGAGGCTGAGGCAAAAGCTGCTTAGGAGAGAAATTGGAAGACCTCAAAAAGTAGTAGAGTGTCAAGCTGGAGAGAGTCATCAGTGGGTAATAGAAAAAGAGAAGAACTGCTGGGAAAAGCCTGAGCAAAACACAAGGGCAAGGGCATTGTAAAATTTGAGATTGAGACTATGGAATCTGATATATCAAGCATGTCTTACTTTTTTAATAGAAAGCATCCTGTCTTACTTGTGCAAAACTACATTAATAAAGTCCTCAAAAGTGAGAAAAAGGATGTAGACTTTTCTTCTGTTGGAAATGAAGACATCCCATGGTACCAAGATGCAAATACAGGAAAACAAGGCCTTTAGCGACCTTGTCTAGTGGAAATTGTCCTTACCCATGGAAGGGGCTTGGAACTAGATGTTTAAGTGCTTTCCAACCCAAACCATTCTTTTATCCTATGAGAGCATCTTTTCAGGGATGGTATAAACATGGCTGTGCCCAGCAATGACCATGGCTATGTCCACAGTGTGACCTGAGCTGAGGCAATATGAGCTGGAGAGGGCAGGGGGCTGAGACCCATATGTTATGCAGAAAGCATTTGTATTTTCCTTTGGGAAATTGTGGGCAAAACCTTGGGTTCATGTGCAAAGAAATCGCTGTGTCAGCAGGCCAAATGCACCACACATCGCCCTTGTGGAGGAAGCTAAAAAGTGCAGTCCATAGGAAGTACAAGATTTTGGTGCAGCCTGACCCTGCAGTGAATGCAGGCTGTGTCACACTCACTGCACAAATGACAGTGGCCATTTGTCTGGGATCTTGTCTGAGCTGTTGGACATCCAGTCCTGGGAAATGCACCAGGAGCTGCTGAAGCCCCTGTGCGTGCAAACAGTGAGTTAGCACATGTAGAGTATCTAGGACAGACCTCTGCAGATTTATTACCAGTATTCCACACTTTCCCAGGTTTTTAGAGGGCCATTTAAATGTGGGATGAATTTACACTGAGAGACTGAAACTAATATATGCATGAAATCTTTTTCTAACCACTTTCTTCTAATATGGACAATTCTGAAAGAGCAGGAAATGGCTCTAATTAGCTGAGCATCAGTGACCTAAAAAGTATGCTTGCTTTGAGAAGTGAGGGGTCATTCCAGTCATCTGGTGAAATGAATTTCTCACTAATTGCTCCACTTCTCTGTTCAGGTCAGACCTGTATCAGTGTTCATCGTATGCTGGCACATTTTCACATGGTGAGGGTAAGGTACAACTGTGTTACTGTCCTCCTGTTTTACACCCTTCTCCAAAGCGAATGAACTTTGCTGAGGTCTGTCCTGTAGCTTGCATCTGGCAGCTTTCTTGACACTGACCTTCTTGCTGCAGTTCCCTGACCAACAGGGGCCACACCAGCAAAAGTGGGGAGAGAAGGCTTGGCCTGGAAAAAAATGTGCTTGAAAGCACTGTGTGCAGCAGTGTGGCTCATTTGGTCATTTGGCTGAGTTTTTTAAGGAGAAGTTTCTAGTTTCAGCCCAAGAGTTCACTTGCTCCCCTGTGCCCTTGTATTTTAGTACTTATGTTAGAACCGTGGGAAGGTTGCTAAGGAACATCAAGGCTCCAGGGTCTGCACCACACTCAGGGAAATTATGCTACTTTGTTTCTGGTAGGAAAGCTAACAGGACTGAATTTCTTTATGAAGCAATCCCTTTGGATTTTAACGGAATGCGTGTGCAAAATTGGTTTAAAACATCTACTAGATAAGAAATATATATATAATATGGGCTTAGGCTGTCTGACTGTATCAGTGGGGCACTGAAAACCCACTGTTTTTTAGCCAGGGAGTACCCTTGCATTTTGATGGATATTGTAGGGTTAGAATGGTCTGAACTAATTTTAACATAGTCAGCTTGTGTGCTCACTGCATTCTAGTCCTAGCACTGCAGACTTGGCAAAGATGAGATTTTTTTGCCAACTGCATTGCTGGTTTACAGGACCAAAGCCCACACTCCTCCTTTCCCCTGCTCCTTGGAACACTCATGCACTGGGTGCTCAGCTTCTTTCTGTCCCTGGCAGCCTCTTTTCTCCTTGTGATATGACCACGCTGAGGCAGAAAAATGTGTGCTGGAGTAGTATTGTTTGTACCAGTTCTTGTTCTCCTGGCATGGTGTGCAGCAGATTTTTCTTTATGTCTGACATTGAAATAGGCCAAATGTTTTCTCTTAGATAAGTTCGCCTTACATGTGATAGTGAGGTTTTCTTTGGATCAGGGCATGAAGAGAAGATTGAAGAAGGAACATGGTAATTTGTGTTCCTCTATTTACCACACACAGGGGTTATTGAAGTGCGTGGTGCTGAATGCCAGAAACTTCCACATGCCACATGTTACCAGATCAATGATATGTATGGTGGGCTGAGCTAAAATGCTCACTTGCCGAGTTCTTCCCTCACCTTTGCTGCTCTGGTGGCAGCAAAACCAGCAGAGACACCTCTTCTTCCTCCTTCACACAACAATGGTGAAAATGAGTCCTGGAAACTTGCAAACCCCCTGTATCATGAAAACTGCACTTGCTTTGAGGAGAAACATTAAATGCATTTTTGATACCACTTCAGTAATGGCTCTGACTCTGCTCCCAGAACTTACAGAAAAAATCGTGTCCACAGCAGTAAGTGTTGTCACTGTAAATGGTCTCTCCTCCTCTTTCCTCAAATTTCACCACCTCTCACCAAGATGATAGCAGCTGCCATGCAAAATATTTGCAATAAACAGATTGATTTTGTTTTTGTATAGTTTTTGTGTATTTTTCCTCTTTCATAGCAACTTTTTTTTGTAAACACTGCAGTGTCATGGTTATCAGTGCACTATTCAATGGAGTTTGGCTTCAAGTGTAAAATTGAGCGATAGGTGTATTTGTGAAACCTTATCTGGCTTTTCTTTAATCATTTTAGTAGACTCCTAACTGGATTTGTCATGCTGACAATAATAGTAATTAAAAAGAAGTCTGGTAGTGAATTCTTTTTCATGGCTTCTCTTGTCAGTATTGCTGGAAATAATTAATCCACAGTGCTGAGGTATAAATGACTGACTTAGCACTTACATAGTGATTCTATCCTCCACTCTCCCCAACATTAGGTATCTATAAGTTTGAAATGGTGTTATTCTCTCTTTGGTCAGCAAATAATTCATTTTAATGTACTTTGAGCCTCCTGGAGAGGGATACACTGTTTAAAATTGCCATTGGAAAACAGTACTCTGTCATCCACAGCACGGCGTCCACGTTTGGTGTCCTGTGGCTGCTGGCAGTGATGCTTCTGCAGAAAGCTGGGGGAGCTCTTAAAAATAAGTACTGAGAGCTCCATTCTTTGCTAAGTGTAAACTGGGACCAGACAAAGATTAGCAAATGTCTATTAGGGAGTAATCCTAACATTAGGATGGAAATACTTGTTCTGGTGCTCCTGATCACAGACTATCCCCAGGGATTGCCTCCTTCCAAAATACTCTTCTGAGGTGGATTTGGCCTTGAACTGACTAGATGACAGCTTTTAGGTGTTTGCATCTACTCTTTTTGATTATGAATAAACAAGGTGATTCCCACTGTGCTACAAACACGAGAATCATCTCCAAGCTGATTTTCGGATCCTTTGCCAAATACATTTGGACTGAGAACTGAGAAACTTCCAGGCATGAGAATAGCCCCCCTGAGATTTGGGCACAAAAGCTTAACCTGCTGGTCTTACTGATTACTGTGAAAAACCTGATTGCTCTATTGAGGTTTTTTTTCTGCTTTAGGCCTATATAAATCCAGCCCAGATAGAATATGCTGCAGGTTTTTAAATTCATCCTGGTGTAGGGTTGTTTTTTTCTCTCTTTGTTTACTGAAACTGCACAATAAGTACAACAACACTCCCATATCCCTTTGGAGTTTAGATAAAACTTGAATGGAGTCAGAACCATCGTTCACCAGTCACTGATATGATCAAGCTCAAATCATTTGCTGCCTTACTGTGGAGTCGTCCCCATGTGAGATTATTCTGAGCCTGGTCCCTAGCTGTGCACTGGCTGTTTCTTTGTGGTTTGTTGCTAGTGAGGCTCTATCTTTTGAGAAACTATTTAGATGGCAGAGTCTCTGCGGGGTTGGAAAAGGTTTTCAGTGCTTGTCTATTGATCTTATGGTTTTGTTGCAGTGGGAGAATGAAACAGTGTGCATGTTTATATGCTTAGAAGCAAAGAGTGGTCTCCTTTCCCCTGCTTTCTTACGATGTTGTATCTTAAAGGAAAGTAAAACAGGAAAAGAACAAATTTATTCTCAGAGTTGGAAACTATGAATTATTTATCCTCTGAAAGCTTCCACTATCTCTGCATGAAAGGAAGTCCTATTATTATAAGCAAGTGTTTCTTTGCATGTCAATAAAAGAGAGATCAGAACTGAAGGATTTTTGTGACGCTTTTTCTTTTAGAGAGCTGGACAGCTTTACCTGGTTGACATTAGAAGCTGTTTTTAAAACAGCATTTAAAACAACCTCTAGCAAGTTAGATTTAATATTAATGCGAGATTATACCTCTGCTAAAAGGTCTATGAGAACTGAAAGGTTAAACAAATCCTTGGACGTGTTTGTGTGGCTAAATAACTTATGTTCTCTGTGTATCAAATTGATTTCCCCCATGTATCCAAAGTTTTTAATGGTTGAGTTTTTCATTTAGTGAATGTTTATTATGATTCTTGTCTTGGATTTGTGAGTGTTTACATAAGCTAGAACACTTGAAAATTAACATACTGCTGGAATGGCTTTTTTTTGTGCTTGTGATAAGCAAGCTCCACAGACCTGATAGATGCCTGTATTCCCCAGGGGGAAATCATCACCTCAGCACTTCTCTCTGGTTTTCAGTGAACTTTGGGGAGTGAGGTATGCAATGACACTACTCCCTTTTACTGCATTTGGACATCCCCTGCATATTGTGGCCAGAAAAACACTATTTTTGCTTAGATGTGTAAGGTGAATGTAGACATGTTCATTATTTTCTATCATTTAGTCTCTCATTGTAAGTTGTTATAAGTAATGTCCTGAAATCAAAGTTATAGGCCAACAAAATATTTTCTTGGGATACGTTGAGTTGTTGGAACTGGTGTGTTTTCTTCTGTGGTATTTGTAGAGGATCAGAGTTCCTGAGCTGGGGTAGAGTGTTACAGGTAAACCCAAGGGTGGAAAGCCTGATTTACACTGAACTCACTAAGGCTGCCCTACAGGTAATGAAACAATATAATTTGTCAAATGTGATAATTTTGGAGGAAATGTGGTTTTGTACAGTCTTATGTAAGGATGCTAGTTTGTAGGAGCTCCTCTTTGGAGATATGAAATAAGACTCTCCATTCTGTCCCCTAAGTTTTAGTAAACAGAATATATAAATGATTCTGTGATCACATAGTGGAAGAAACTTAGCATACACAAAAGCCTCCAGCAGACTGGATGCCCCTCTCCTGGCCATGGGGACACCTTTCCCCTCTGGTTTTAATATGATCACAGCATCACTGTTTTGCCTTTTTGGTTTTCACAGGTTGGGTCCCAGCACCACCTCAAGGTATTTTCTTAAGGTCTTGCAGGGATTCAGAGGGTGGGTGCTCCTCAGGACTACAAATGGGTGACTTCTGTGTATATGGAAGAAATCCTGTGGCAGTGACAGGCGCAATGTCACTGGTTCTACCAGGTTCAGCTCCCTCCTGCAGCAAAGGTGTGGTGGCCTGGATGCCAGCAAGTGGTATTTAGAAATTCTGGGGACTCCTGGGCATACTCTTAATTTGTAAAGTTGTGCCCAAATCCTTTGCTTCCCATGTCTCTGGATCCTGCCTCAGCTTAAGTAGAGGGCAGGTGTTCCTTCAGGTGTTTCAGTTCCAGTTCCAGCTGCAGAATGTACATTTACAGGCACTGCGAATTTCTTCTTCTCTGAACATGGTGGTTTGAGACATATTAGTCTTGCTTTCAAAGAAAAAGCAGTCACTTAATACTTATTTAATTGAAACATTTAAGAAATGAGAAAAGTAAAAATTGGTTTTGGATAGGTGGAATGATACAATCTCTGTCTGCCCCAGATATCTCCCCCTCATTGAGAGAAACAGAGCCCTGTGCTACTGGTCCTGTAGGAAAGTTTTGGAATCATTGGCCCTGGAAGTGTTCAAAAAATGTGTGGATATGGCCCTTAGGGTCACTAAAACTATGGTTTAGGAGTGAACTTGGCAGTGCTGGTTTAATGGTTGTACTTCATGATCTCAGAGGTATTTTCCAAGGGTAACGATTCTGTGATTCTGTCTGGGCTTCTGTTTTAGGAGAGCTGTAAGCAGCACTTGCAGAAAATGTTATGGGATAAATCCCTCCAGTGACCACCAGCCAAGTAAGTGAATGTCCTGGAAGTGTTAATTCTGGACAGCACCAGGCTCCTTACCCAGGAGGCTCCCCTTCTGTGGTTGGATATTCTGGTCAACACCAGGACTTTTATGTTTTTCTGCTGAACCAACATTATACATCTGCTGTGACCAGACCCAAAGAGTCTTAAATGTCACTGGTAAGGGCTGCCTTACTTTTTGATGACTATGACAAGTCTAAAAATTCTCCTGCAGCTTTTATGAAAATCCAGTAATGAAAAATATCCACAGATTATTAATTATAAGCATATGTGGAGATATTACAAGCTCCAGCCAGGCAAAACATCTTTGCAAACATTTGGTTTTAAGCATATGAGAGACTTCAACCTCTTAAGATGCTTTGCTGGATTAAGATCAAAATTCCCCAAAGAGTCTAACACACACTTAACTGGTCTTTTAAAGCAAAACTAGCTTCCTCCAGATACTGTTAAAAATGCTTGTACATTGAATCCTTTTAATGTAGTCATTCTCATTCTCAAGCACTGCACATAGAACCCAGTGTATAAGCAAATAATAGGAGAGTTCAGATAAAGCTGACCTAAGAAATTGAGTTCTGAAGTGATAATATTTCATCACTGTACATGCCAAGCAGCAGATAATGCAGTTTAGTGTATTTTGCTTGTTTCTTTTGACTTGAGCAGAATGCCCAAGAAGTCTAAGATTTAGGCTGTTTAAAGACAGTTTTTGTATCTTTTTGGCAGCATAATTTTCTCTGGGGCTGGAACATGCAACTACCCTTGTTTTCTAAGAAATGAAAAAGTGAAGACAAGATGCAGTCAATGAAGAAATTATTTGCTCCTGACCATTTACCCCTCAAAATGGAGGATGCAATTAAACCTCTGCAGTGTGTGTATATTGCATTGATCTCCATCAGAAGACAGACAGAAAAGAAGTGCACTGAACACCCGTTCTTTATGTGGTTCAATACCTGTACTGTGGTATTTATTACTAATGTGTAATTAATAATAAACTGTTACTTGTTGGAACGAATATTTAAGTCTCCTGATGTTATTTTTTTCTAAAAGCAAATGTGTACTTCCCCTTTTTTTTTCTTGTTTTCAGCTGCCTGTGACTTGTTGTCTTTGACAGCAAATCCCAGGAGTTCAGGAAATCTTGGACTGAGGAAGAGCACTGGATTCCAGCTCGAATCTCTCTTGGGGGAGCAAGGCATGCACCTTTGACAAGTCTGAACAGTTGTGCAGGTGCTGTGCTGCTGTGCCATGCAGCTGGTGTGTGATAGCTGCAGTCAAGTTTCCCTACAAAAGCTGAATTTGGCAACACCTAATCTCCAAATCTCAATTGGGTTAATGAAGGAAATCATAATTAGAAATTCCACCTCTAGGCCATCAAATAATTCTGAAATTTTGGCTGTTTGTAGAATACTGATGGGATAAGGTGCCTAAAGTAGCTTTACATCCTGCAGAATTGGTGCTCATGGATTTTGAGCGTCGCTGAGAGTAGCAACAAGTAGTAAAATACTACTACACTGAGCATCTGACAAGGGGAAAAACAGAAGTAAAAGCAGACACATGGTTACTCCAGAATGTATAGGTGGATTCTAGGAGCCTTTTTTCTGTGGTACTATTTTCAAGAAGATCAAATTAATGCTGGATGGGCCATGGTGATGATCAAAGAAAACAAAGGAAAGGAGGAAATGCCTGTTAAATGTCTATAGATACATGGTTGAATATTTGTCTTCAATGCAGATGTCATTTAGAGTTGTTCATAAAATTGTCTGTTGTGGGAAAAATAGAAGCTGTCAGAATTTGAAGTCCCCTGGATATTTTGGGAGTAAACTCTTGATAAGTGGACTGTGTGACCCTTAGGTAAATAACTCAAAATATGTAGAGTTGTAAACATGACATATTATCACAAAGTCATCACACATTTCTTGCAGTCCTAAAACTGTTAGTGTACCAAAATAGACATCATGTTTTAGAGATGTGGGATGGTGATAACAGGCATATGTTTAACACTTCAAATAGTATGCTTGTCTGGATTGACATGCCAACAAAAGGAGTTGGGATCTTGACTTTTTAGGATAACATGGAAAATATAATTTATCAGGGATTTTTTAGGAAGTGTGGATGAAAAGAAGAGTAACCTTGTCTAATAGCATTTGTGCTATCTCCTCCTTTGTCTATAAAAATCAAAGGTGAGTTTTAGCATGAAGTTTTCTGCTGACTCTGGAGTTTCAGAACAAGAAGTGGGAAGCTGGAAACTCCACAACTCCTCTTACTGTTCACTAAAGATACTTTCTGCACTTATATCTGAATTGTGACAATTCTTTTGAATGGAGAGGGGAGCTTGGACAAATCCCTACCTCTGCCCAGGCCTGTGGCAGTAGACAGAAGCTTTATTGAGGTGGCCAGCACTCCAAAACCACTCTTACTTGCAAGTTTTTAATAATGACTGATCAAGCCTATGACAACATTAATTATTTATTGAATAGACTAAGGAAAACAGACATAAGTCTTAAACAGACTTACTACACAGGAATAAAACAAAAATAAACACCACTTGTAGATAAAGTTACAGTGCAGAATTATAGATTTACAGCTAGCAATGAAATAGTATGGATTAGGAATAAATGTCACCAGTGAATGATAGCTGTGTGCAGAGAATCTCCTTTATTTTTCTCAACCCCTGGGGAAGTAACCCAGTGTGAACATCTTTCTCATTGGGAGAGCTCTCTACACACTCAGAGTGTATAAAAGATTTCTGATTTCATGAAAATCATAGTGGTCTTCTGTAGTTGTAAAAATGGTTGTGTCTATAGTCACTAATTTTAGGTTTTCTTCTCTCGCTGTTCAAGTCAGGAAGTGTATTATTGGCTAAAGAGATTCTCATCACATCACAAACCATTCTGGTCTGATTTTAGCAATATGCGGTGGTGAGATAAGATTTTGCTGTGTCAGGGGGTGAAAGGTCCTGCCACAACAATTCATCAAATTCACTAATTCAGTCCTGATGTGAAAGACAGACACATTTCTACTTATTTATTTTGATTTCTTTTTGGGCAGAGCAAAATTGTTTTGAAGCATCAGTTTAGATGTTGTAAAGGAAAGAGGAAGGATTGCTTTTGTTTCAAAGTGTGTTTGTGGTAGCTATGAATTTGAGGGTCCTAAAACATGATAAGCTAGTAATTGTGACTGCCTATGAGAGGTTTATATCTAGAACTCTAATCTCTTTAAACTATATGAGGCTTGAAAGATGTGAAAATGTCTGTTGCATTAAATCACCTAATTGTAGAATCTCAATTTGTTTCCAGAATGAAATGCAAAAAAGAAAAATTTGCTTGTATAATTTTGCATTGAGGCACAGAAATGTGGCTTTCATAATGCAATTTAGATAAAATGGGAATTACAACATACTAACATGATGAATTTAATAATTATGTATAGAAATTATATGACTGCATGGAATACACAGGGTTTGATGTAATTTGGGTGTCCTTTATATTAAATTGTACAGAGGATACAGGGCTACTCATGATCTCAGCTGAAGCATTTAATAACTTTTGCTCAGTTACTGTTTTATAAGGCGTTGGTGTCTGTTTCTGCAAGAAATGAAACTCAAAGCACACTGCAACTTGTTCATCCCTTTTCTGTTATGGAAGGTCTTTATGTAAAGACAGACACAATTTTATTAGCTGTAAAATGTTTTGGCATTTGGGGGCTCATGAGTGCTGTTTGTGCTGATGTCCTTTGTTTCTCCCTGTGGTTCATTTTGAGGCCTTGCTGGCCTTGAAGCGAGGGGTGATTCGGGATCTTTGCGGGGGCCTTTTAGGTGCTTTGAAAACCTGTGGGACAAAGCTCACAGGGGAAGGGGAAACTGGCAGTCTGTTACTGGAGAGATGGTGCCAAATGTGAGTCTGAGCAGCAAAAAAAGAGAACAACAGGCACAATTCCTACCCTTTTGAGGAAGAGGAGGTGTATGGATGTGTATGGTACCAGGGGAACAGTGGCATGGGTTGAGCATGTGTAATATATTTTCCTAGGGTGAGAAAGCTTGTGCCCTTACAATAGTGTGCGACTGTTGCATAAAGTTTTGGTCAGAAAAATCTTCAAAAATGTATCAGCTCTGTTTGTTGCAAAATAAAAAAAAAAAAGGCAATGGCTTGCGATCCCACCACAAAATTGCTTTTCTACCAATTTTGCTACTTTTAATTTTCTGCTTGTTAATGCCACAGTGAAATTTTAACACATAGACATTAGATAAGAGGGGCTTTTAGAAGCCCAGGTATGAGATCTCAATTATAACAAATTAGCTTCCACATTAAAATCCTTTTAAAGTGACATAATGTTCAACATGGTGGCCTTGGAGAATATCCTTGGTAGTTGGTATGGGATCTGAAGAGAAGCTGCTAGTCTCAAATGGGTCAGCCTACAACCTAATTTCCTGTCACAGAAAAACCACCTAAGAAGGGTATGTGTGCATTTAGGTTGACTATATCCTGTACACAAAGCCTCTAGTCAGTTTTGGGGCTTTTCTGGTCTTGGTTGTTACATGGATCTACACAAAAAAAAGGGTTTCTATTGCAGTGTGCTGGAACTTTCTAGACAGTTATGTTTTTTCATTAGCAAAGCCTGAAGCATTGTATTTGCAGACGTAATTTATTTATACCTCATTTCTAAATATAACATTGAGCATTACCATGTTTGTACTGCGAAAGCTTTAAAAGGACTGTGCTATTTACTGCAACTTTTAATTGATTTGCTGCTGCTGTTCAGCTAAGCCATCTCTTGCCATTATTGCAGGAGGACCTTGTGATGCAGGCTGCCACAGGAGCTAAATTTGGGGCTGAAGCTTTATTGAAGGTTTTACAGCATTACATCTTTGCCTTGCAGGGAACTGTCTGCAATTTATTGCTGTGTTTTGCAGCAAGAAAGTAGAAAAAGAGATTGATGTTGGAATCATTTTATCTCCTAAAGTCTGCATAGACGTAGTTAACCAATGGCATTGACTTGGTGAGGGTTTTACAGCACTTTTAAAAATGATTCAAGGAAAATGAATAAATTGATCAAACTCACCCATTCCTTTACTGGGAATAGATGAGGAGTTTTTCCATGCAACTTTCATGCCAAACAGATTAAACTACTTCTGTGCTTTGCAATAAATATAGGTTAATTTCCAGTATTATTTGGTTTTGCTGTTTACTTTCAGTAGACTTCAGCTTGTAAATGCGAACAACTCAATCTTCATGAAACCAAAAGACTTTGGTTTCATGAAGTGTTGTTTAACATGTCTTGCCTGTTCTTTGGGACTGTTTTCCCTTACTCCCTGAGGGAATGAACCCTGAGTTATAGGTCCAAGCATTTTCAATTGGTGCAAGACCTCTTGAATCATATCTCATGGGGCAGGTGTTGTCAAGGCAGCCAGAAGTGTTCCTCTGTCTTGAGCTGCTCATGGGGCAAGCACAGACCTGCCAGTCGGGTAGAACTTAATTTCACTTGCTGCCAGTCACTACTAGTATATTAAACTGCATTATACCATTTTATATTTGGAGAGACTTTCCAATTAGATGGTCCAGCAGCCTTCATTTCCTAAGGGGAATCAGCCTAGATCAAAGTGAGTATGGAAGACAAACAGTTCTTTACATCTCCCCCTCCTTACCAGTATCACCTAATTCCCAGAGGCTGCTTGACAGAAGATTATCAACCATCCTTGCTATTAATGATACTTTGAGAGGTAAGAAACATGTTCCAGGGCAGGAAGGGGGAAAGTGAGAATGGCATGGGAATTCTCACTGCTGCATATTACATCCTAATAGAGGCGGTAGCTGAAAAGTCTGTGCTCCAGCACATACAGTCTGAACAGTATAGAAAATGCAGGGAAAAGTAACCCACAGGCTCTCTGTATTGAAAGCTATGTGCTAGAATATTTTTTTTCTTCATTGAAACCTGTCCTTATTGTGAGGCTTTTTCTGGTTGGAACAAAATGAAGTATTTTACTTTACTGAAATGTTTTTAGCTCTTGCTCCGGCAGAAGTGGCATATCCTTTTGTTCATTGATATTGCTGTGATTTAGATGATAACATGTGCGTTTGCTTGTTAAAATATTATTCAGGAGGTAGTAAAAACTCCAAGGATTAGAGATAAAACCATATATTGATAAGAACATTTAAACCCTGCAGGACCTTTCAGATGTTGTGAATCACATGCAACATCAGTAGCATCCTGTGTCAAGAGGGAAGGAACATATCTCTGAAGAAAAAAGCATAAACATAAAATGACAGTTTCTCACACTAGTTTTCTCACCATATACACTGGCATTTTTTTTCCTTTCTTACTTTTTCAGGATTAAGCAATATAAAAAGGACAAATGGTACTCCTCTTAACTAGTTAACTGAAAAATAGAATGACAGAGACTAGGCAACTATTCCTAAGAAAATTAAGGTGGGGGATTAGTAGGGCATTGTCATTTATAATTCTCTAAAAGAGTATGGAATGTACATTATCATAAAACAGGCCTTCCTTCCTTCCGCCACTTCCTTCCGCCACTTCCTTCCGCCACTTCCTTCCTTCCTTCCTTCCTTCCTTCCTTCCTTCCTTCCTTCCTTCCTTCCTTCCTTCCTTCCTTCCTTCCTTCCTTCCTTCCTTCCTTCCTTCCTTCCTTCCTTCCCTCTCTTCCGCCACTTCGCCACTTCCGCCACTTCCGCCACTCTCCGCCACTTCCGCCACTTCCGCCACTTCCGCCACTTCCGCACTTCCTTCTTCCGCCACTTCCTTCCTTCCTTCCTTCCGCCACTTCCTTCCTTCTGCCACTTCCTTCCTTCCGCCACTTCCTTCCGCCACTTCCTTCCGCCACTTCCTTCCTTCCTTCCGCCACTTCCTTCCTTCCTTCCGCCACTTCCTTCCTTCCTTCCTTCCTTCCTTCCTTCCTTCCTTCCTTCCTTCCTTCTTCCTCCTTCTTCCTTCCTTCCTTCCTTCCTTCCTTCCTTCCTTCCTTCCTTCCTTCCTTCTTCCTTCCTTCCTTCCTTCCTTCCTTCCTTCCTTCCTCCTTCCTTCTTCCTTCCTTCCTTCCTTCCGCCACTTCCTTCCTTCCTTCCTTCCGCCACTTCCTTCCTTCCGCCACTTCCTTCCTTCCGCCACTTCCTTCCTTCCGCCACTTCCTTCCTTCCGCCACTTCCTTCCTTCCGCCACTTCCTTCCGCCACTTCCTTCCGCCACTTCCTTCCGCCACTTCCTTCCTTCCGCCACTTCCTTCCTTCCGCCACTTCCTTCCGCCACTTCCTTCCGCCACTTCCGCCACTTCTGCCACTTCCGCCACTTCCTTCCGCCACTTCCTTCCTTCCTTCCTTCCTTTCTTCCTTCCTTCCTTCCGCCACTTCCTTCCTTCCGCCACTTCCTTCCGCCACTTCCTTCCGCCACTTCCTTCCTTCCTTCCGCCACTTCCTTCCTTCCTTCCGCCACTTACTTCCTTCCGCCACTTCCTTCCGCCACTTCCTTCCACCACTTCCTTCCTTCCTTCCGCCACTTCCTTCCGCCCACTTCCTTCCGCCACTCTTCCGCCACTTCCGCCACTTCCGCCACTTCCGCCACTTCCGCCACTTCCTTCCGCCACTTCCTTCCTTCCTTCCTTTCTTCCTTCTTCCTTCCGCCACTTCCTTCCACCACTTCCTTCCGCCACTTCCTTCCGCCACTTCCTTCCGCCACTTCCTTCCTTCCTTCTGCCACTTCCTTCCGCCACTTCCTTCCTTCCGCCACTTCCTTCCTTCCGCCACGTCCTTCCCTTCCTTCCGCCACTTCCTTCCGCCACTTCCTTCCTTCCTTCCGCCACTTCCTTCTTCCTTCCGCCACTTCCTTCCTTCCGCCACTTCCGCCACTTCCGCCACTTCCTTCCTTCCCTTCCTTCCTTCCTTCCTTCCTTCCTTCCTTCCTTCCCTTCCTTCCTTCCTTCCTTCCTTCCTTCCTTCCTTCCTTCCTTCCTTCCTTCCTTCCTTCCCTTCCTTCCTTCCTTCCTCCTTCCTTCCTTCCTTCCTTCCTTCCGCCACTTCCTTCCGCCACTTCCTTCCTTCCGCCACTTCCTTCCTTCCGCCACTTCCTTCCTTCCGCCACTTCCTTCCTTCCGCCACTTCCTTCCTTCCTTCCGCCACTCTCCTTCCCTTCCTTCCTTCCGCCACTTCCTTCCTTCCGCCACTTTCCTTCCTTCCGCCACTTCCTTCCTTCCTTCCGCCACTTCCTTCCGCCACTTCCTTCCGCCACTTCCTTCCTTCCGCCACTCTCCTTCCTTCCTTCTTCCGCCACTTCCTTCCTTCCTTCCTTTCTTCCTTCCTTCCTTCCTTCCGCCACTTCCTTCCGCCACTTCTTCCGCCACTTCCTTCCTTCCGCCACTTCCTTCCTTCCTTCCTTCCGCCACTCTCCTTCCGCCACTTCCTTCCGCCACTTCCTTCCTTCCTTCCGCCACTTCCTTCCTTCCTTCCCGCCACTTCCTTCCGCCACTTCCTTCCGCCACTTCCTTCCGCCACTTCCTTCCTTCCTTCCGCCACTTCCTTCCGCCACTTCTTCCGCCACTTCCTTCCTTCCTTTCTTCCTTCCTTCCTTCCGCCACTTCCTTCCTTCCGCCACTCCTTCTGCACTTCCTTCCGCCACTTCCTTCCTTTCCGCCACTTCCTTCCGCCACTTCCTTCCGCCACTTCCTTCCGCCACTTCCTTCCTTCCTTCTGCCACTTCCTTCCGCCACGTCCTTCCTTCCTTCCGCCACTTCCTTCCGCCACTTCCTTCCTTCCTTCCGCCACTTCCTTCCTTCCTTCCGCCACTTCCTTCCTTCCGCCACTTCCGCCACTTCCTTCCTTCGCCACTTCCGCCACTTCCTTCCTTCCGCCACTTCCTTCCTTCCTTCCTTCCTTCCTTCCTTCCTTCCTTCCTTCCTTCCTTCCTTCCTTCCTTCCTTCCTTCCTTCCTTCCGCCAACTTCCGCCACTTCCGCCACTTCCGCCACTTCCGCCACTTCCTTCCTTCCTCCTTCCTTCCTTCCTTCCTTCCTTCCTTCCTTCCTTCCTTCCTTCCTTCCTTCCTTCCTTCCTTCCTTCCTTCCTCCTTCCTTCCTTCCTTCCTTCCTTCCTTCCTTCCTTCCTTCCGCCACTTCCTTCCGCCACTTCCTTCCGCCACTTCCTTCCGCCACTTCCTTCCGCCACTTCCTTCCTTCCGCCACTTCCTTCCGCCACTTCCTTCCGCCACTTCCTTCCGCCACTTCCTTCCGCCACTTCCTTCCTTCCGCCACTTCCTTCCTTCCGCCACTTCCTCCTTCTTCCTTTCTTCCTTCCTTCCTTCCGCCACTTCCTTCCGCCACTTCCTTCCGCCACTTCCTTCCTTCCGCCACTTCCTTCCTTCCTTCCTTCCGCCACTTCCTTCCTTCCTTCCTTCCGCACTTCCTTCCTTCCTTCCTTCCGCCACTTCCTTCCTTCCTTCCTTCCGCCACTTCCTTCCGCCACTTCCTTCCGCCACTTCCTTCCTTCCTTCCGCCACTTCCTTCCTTCCGCCACTTCCTTCCCGCCACTTCCTTCCGCCACTTCCTTCCGCCACTTCCTTCCGCCACTTCCTTCCGCCACTTCCTTCCTTCCTTCCGCCACTTCCTTCCGCCACTTCCTTCCTTCCTTTCTTCCTTCCTTCCTTCCGCCACTTTCCTTCCTTCCGCCACTTCCTTCCTTCCGCCACTTCCTTCCTCCTTCCGCCACTTCCTTCCGCCACTTCCTTCCTTCCGCCACTTCCTTCCTTCCTTCCGCCACTTCCTTCCTTCCGCCACTTCCTTCCTTCCTTCCGCCACTTCCTTCCATATTTATGCTTATATATATGCTAGTAAAGAGCATGGGATTCGTTTTCCCATATTTTTGCCTGAAGATTCGTAATTTCAAGGTTATTCTATTTTGGATAGAGTAGGCCATCTGTCTATTTCAGGAAAGGTTCCCCCCTTCCCTGGCAGATATATGTCTTTTAAACCAGGACATGTATAAAGAACGTCTACATTTATATGTTGTTCCTTGATGTATAAAGAAGATACTGACTCATGTCCATCTTCAAAGGTATGCAAGCCCCAAATAATTACGAGCCTGTATGCCTTTCCCAGCCTCACGGGTTCTTATGTTGGTTTTTAAAACATAACAAGTTTACTTTCAAGGTTAGTGGTTATTTTTAAGGGCTTTTTGTCCTGCGTTCTGGAAGAAACTACATGGGTTACAAAAAGGCAGTTAAATTGAGAGCACCAAATTGACTGCAGAATGCTCCGTGTTAGCATTTTCTGAACACCTGCTGACACTACTCAGCAGTCCTGGAAAGAATAGGAGCAAAATCTGATTAGAGGACTTGCAGTGGTGGTGCAGCAACTGGCTCAGCAAGGAGGAGACCTCCACACTTTCCATCTGCTGGCTTGTTCCAGAGGTGATGCCAGAAAAGCTGCAGAGGGGTTTTGTGTCCTTTGTGCACTATAGATCACCTTATGCTGCATATGACAGTAATTTCCACTGCTCTGGTGGCTTCCTTGGTGTCCCATTGGATAAGGGATGAAGTAACTGAGGATGTTTATGTAAGGATAATAAGCCATTATTACCAACCTTGAACTAATAGCAGATTTTAAATAACTTTTAAAGAAAAACTTTGTGGTATGACTGCAGCTGGCTTTCAGAGTCCATTTATTGAATGTGTCATCATGTAGAATGAGGAGCAATGCAAAAATGGAGAAGTCTTTCTCTCTGGAAGAAATGATGTATCTTCTGATGATTTTGTTACAGTATTTTCCCACCTGTGAAAACATACAACGTACTTACAAAGAATGCTTATATTTCTTCTTATTTTTAGTCTTTACTGTAAGGATAACTCGTGCCCTTGACAGATAGGTTTGTATCCTAACTGGGTTGTGTAGTTACAGCATGCTAGAGTTTGGGTCCCTTCCATTAAGCGCTGTTCTGGGATAAATCCTGTATTTTGGAGAACACTGAGATAATGCAGTGTTCTTGCTTCTTACATGTTTTTTAGTACAAACCTGTCTATTAGGATACATTTGAAGTTCCTTAGGAATCCTCAAGCAGATTTTATGATAGAAAATGAACATTGCCATTTAGCTTGGAAAAAAGCTTTATAAACTTTTAAAGTAATTTTCCTCAGGTTTTTCATGTGTTTTATATTACCAGACTAAAACACTCATAATGTTGCATTATGTTTTATATATATATCTGAGAAGAAGAAACCAGATATGGTTCCTTTTTGTTATTTTTCTCTTGTGGCTGTGTAGAAAGATCAAAGATATTTTCACTGCTTATAAAATAAACATGTGTGTGGAGGTTTAATAACATCAGACATTGTTTAAAATATCAAGGTTTAACTCAAGTGGTGCTTGTAGTCTAATTCACTTCTCTTTTTGCCTTCTCTCCTCAGTCTGGTGTGTTCAGGTATTAAAGGACTTTGTTAAAATTAAATGTTACTCTGTCTTAAATGCAGAGCTCAAAGAAACAAGGAGATATTTGGAGTGCCCAGCTATTGGCATATATATTCTTTGTTCCTGGACATAGACATTATCAAACTCTTTTTGGGACCCCAGATCCAAGATTTTAAATCATATTTGGTTAATGTTAGTCCCCCTATGTTGAGCTGGAATGTATGGTAAGGTGATCACAGACCATTACCATTCACATTATTATTCTTCCAAGATCTGTGGTATATGAAAAAATTGTTATTTTAGCTGGAAATCCAGATATAGAGTAGAGTAGTTCAATTTGAGAGGGTCATACCACAATCATCTAGTCAAACTGCATGGGTGATGCGAGGATAAACTTTTCTCACTTACCTTTTCAGTGTCAGATCCTGGGCTGGAATTAACAGTGGGGGGACTTGGCTGAACTGAGAAAGGCTAAACCGTTGTGTCTGGAGAGTTGTTCCTGTGTTTGTGAATCCAGCTTAAGAATCTTGGGAAACTAGATTGAAAAATAGAAAAGATTAATTGAAACTTTTTGTATTTTAACTCCCATTTCAGTAGACAGCTCATTAGTCAGTAGATTAGGCTGTTCCCATAATGTCACTTAAGCAGCAGAGCAAAATCATAGAGTCATTAAGGTTGGAAAAGATCAAGCCTGACCCTTAACCTGACACTACCAAGTCCACCACTAAATACAGAAATTTGATACACAGAATAGCTGTCTGAGGTCCAGATGCCCACAGACCCCCATCTCAGCCCCCAGAAGGGTTTAATGTGGGGTACAGGAACAGAAGTGTCTATTCAAGCATGTTATCTTCAGCTCAGGGGTACAGCACTTGAATTATTTTACTGCCTGGATTCTCCAGACAAATCCAGGGACAGTGTATTTTCAAAATGCTGAAGTGGAATAAGGAAATGAACCCACAGAAGTTCAGAGCCAGATTTCCCTCAGTCTAATAAAGACAGTGTAAATATTATTTATACAGAAGGTATATAAACCTAGGTCTGAAATCTAAAGGAAACAACAGCCTACACTCTCCAAGCAGAAAACTATTCTTTGCCAGTTTAGTTAGATAGCTTGTTTAGAGATTTCTGTAAGAGACGTGGCTCTGCCAGGGCTTTGTCATCTCCTGCCACTCTCTTCTATTCAATGGAGAGCTCTCTGCAAGTAATTGTAATGCCTCTCCTGAGTTACAGAGCAATATACTCCAAAAATTGCGGGTAGTGTCAGCATTCTACAGGATTTCTGTGCCACTTTTTCCTTGTTTATTCAATTTTGTGTGTTTGCTTGTGTATTGTGGGTTTTTTCCCCACATAAGATGTCTTTCATTTTTCAATGGAAGACAAAGGATGATTTTCAAGGCAGTGGAGGAAAACTGAGACCTGCATCTGCTGGATGTAACACACGGATATGGACACTGCTCCATCTGGCAGTATTGCTCTTTCCTTTCCTTGTGAGTAGGTTTGGAACACTGACTTCTCTACATCTTAACTGTCCTAAGATAGTTGCAATTCTAACAATCTTCTCTGGTTTTTTTTAATGTTCCATCTTCTTTCTTCCTTTTCTTCTCCTATTTTTGCAGTGAAATAAAAGGAAAATTTCCTGTTTCTGAGTGGACTTGGAGAAAGCATAGAGTAAGAGAGGCAATGGGGAAGGGTGTTCAAGGAAAGATTGAAAAGTAGGAAGAGAGATTTGCTTAAAAAAGGAGAACAGAAAATTACCCCCTTTGGGTGGAAACTGTGGATTTTGATGTGGATGAGCAGCCGTATGTGGGAAAAGTATTTCCCACTTTGATGGGATGGACTCCAAGCTGGATAAGTAGTTGCCATCATTTCAAATTCAGCGATGTTTTTTGTGTATTTGTGGATATACTGGCCAAAAAGCCAGTGACACCTTAGCAACTCTGTGTTTTGAAGACACCTTATCCTTTTAATACCAAGTAGAAAGCAAGATACCGGTGGCATCCATACACAGCCCAGATTGTGAGAATAAAGGGTTTTTTTCATGCTTGTGTTCTTTTATTCAACGTCCTCTCTGCAGTGAGGAGAACAGACCCAACAGGCAAAAGTACAGCTGGCACACAGCACAATAAATGACTAATTTTCACTCAGCAAAGTTCTCTAAATGCCGCTACATGCCAGACTCTGTGGAGCCATTTCTAGGATCTCAAAAGAAAGATTAAAACCATCTCAAATACACAGAATTGACAGGAAAGTAAACTTTTCTGTGAAAGGGACACAAGAAGCCAGATGGTGAGTGTTGCACAAAGCCAAACAAATCCAGTCTCTGAATTCCTAAGGCATATAAACCTCTGCAGAGAAATTAAATTTCCCTGCAAAAAAGTGAACGATATGCAAATTCATGCTGTCATGATTCTGCCATGCAGAACAAAGATCTTGTAATTTCCCAATGTTGTCCTTTCCTTACCCTCCTGAAAATGTGTTCAAAAGCATAAGATAAGCAGCATTTTAACTGGAGTGAGCCGGTAAGGGGATGAAATAATTACAGGTAGCAGAGGGGGATCAGTCAGTAGTTAAATGAACTCCTTTTGTTGTTTGCAGTAGCTCTGGATCTCAGCAAAGCTTCATCTTTTGTTGCTTCATTGTACTGTTGTCTGACGATGCAGCCAGCTCTTCAAAGAGTAATGTGGTGGATGATCTGCAGCTTTATTCCACAGAATTTAAAATATGTTCCTACATGCCTAAGATGAAACCGACTGAGGTTGTGTTAATACATATTATTTAAATTCCTTGACCAGTGAGCAGCAGTAATAAGGATTAATAAGATGATGGCTTGAACAAAGTGGGCTGTAAGTCTAGGACTGCTACCCTGTCACTTTGTAGAACTCATTTTGTTTTCATATGACATTTATTGCCCAACCTAATTCACTCAGTTCTGAAGAAAGATGTACTAAAATTGTAGTGCTTTTGTCCTAGAGCGTCTACATGACAAACAGAGTGGCAAGATTGATGCGTGAAGGAGGGGATTAGGAAAGTTTAGAGGGCTGTGAAGAAACCATCTGTAGGGACATCAGTTACATAAAGGTAAGATAGCAATATTAATATGTTGTGTTTAAGTGTTTGTTGCTAAATTTTGATTCTAGCTTAGAATCCAGGACCCCGCGCTGGTCTTCTCTGTGCATGGTAGGACACGCTGAGAGGATTAGTGAAGCAGAGTGCAAATCAAGAGAACAAATCAGCTGTAAATGATTGGAACTGTGATCACGTGGGACTAAAGCGCCAATTATCTTTATCAGCTTCCCAGTCTATGTATTAAAGTTAATTTTTCAAACTTTAATTAGAATTGGCTATAATGTAAAAAGCTTTCTTTCTTCTAAACAAAATAGAATCAGCTGGTAGATGCACTATCTGGGGATAGGAGCCAGTAGAAATTCTTCATTTTATTTGAGACTTTATTGCTAAATTATTGAATGTATTTAAACCAGTTTGCCTTTTCATGCTTGGAAATGGCAGCTTGTGGCATTCTTTCTTCCCTAAACATAATATAAAAGTTACAGAAAAATGAAGGAGAGGGTTTTGATGAGTTGTAGTTGTATGTTTTTATTTAGACCTAAAGTTTGTCTGAGCTTAGATATATATCAAGGTATTTTTCAATGTCTGTAGTTTTCTTTGTGATCAGATGAGTAAAGCTTAGCAAACTCACTCAGTGTTTGACCAAGTAATAAATGAATGTTCAAGAAAAACTGGAGAGGATTGAGCAAAAGGGTTTCTGAGAAAAAAAAAAAAAAAAAAGAGAAGACATTTATTACACTTCCCTTTTCCTTGCCTTTGGAAAACAGAATTTGTCACTACTTTGGTATCACCTACTTCCAACTCCTTGCTGTTGGCAGGGACACCTTTCACTAGACCAGCTTGCTCCATCCAGCCTGGTTTGAACACTTCCAGGAACAGAGAATCCACAGCTTCTTTGGGCAAACTGTGTCTGTCCTTCACCTCCCTCACAACAAAGAACTTTATCTAATTAAAAATCTGCTATCTAACCTAAACCTACTCTCTTTCAGTTTGAAGCTTATTCCCTCTGTCCTGTGACTACGTGCTACTGTAAACAGTCTCTCTTCATCTTGTAGGCTCCCTTTGCATACCTGAAGGCTGCAACCAGGCCACCCTACTCTTTTCTTTTTTTTCCCCAGGCTGAACCAACACAGTTCTCTCACCTTTCCTCAAAGGAGAGGTGCTCCATCCCTCTAATTAACTTGGGGGGCTCCTCTGGAGTCACTCCAACAGGTCCATATCCTTGCTGTGCTGGGAGCCCAGAGCTGGATGCAGTTCTAGGTGGGGTCCCACCAGAACAGAGCAGAGCAGAGGGGCAGAATCCCCTCCCTCCCTCTCTCCCCTGTGCTCTGGATGCAGTCCAGGACACGTTTGGCTCTCTGGGCTGTGAGTGCCATGGACAGGGCATGTCCAGCCTCTCCTCCACCAGCACTCCCAAATCCCTCTAGGCACGGCTGCTCTCCATCTGTTCATCCTCTAGCCTGGACTGACATCAGAGGCTGCCATGAGCCAGGTGCAGCACCTTGCACTGGGTGTTGTTAAACCTCATGAGATTCCCACGGACCCCCTTCCTGGAGCTTGTCCACATCCCATGTCCACATCCCATTCTGTCCCTCAGAGGTGTCAACAGTGCCACTCAGCTTGGTGTCACCTGCCCAGGGTGCACTTGGCCCTTTCGTCTATGTCATTAATGAAGGTATTAAATACTGTTGATTTATAGCTGAGTAGAGTCACAGAATCATTTGGGTTGGAAAAGACCTCTGAGATCATTGAGTGCAGCCATTAACCCAGCACTACAAGGCCCACCTCTAATCCATGTCCCTAAGTGCCACATCTACACATTTTTTGAACACTTGTGGGGAGGGTGTGATCCCACCACTTCAGTGAGCAGCCTGTTCCAATGCTTGAACACCTTTTGGTGAAGAAATTTTCCCTAATATCTAATCTAAACCCTCCCTGGCACAACTTGTGGCCATTTCCTTTTGTCCTATTGCTTGTTATCTGTCAAAAGAGACCAACCTCCCCCTAGCTGTGATCTCCTTTTCGTAGTTGTAGAGAGCCATTAGGTCCCCCATGAGTTTCCTTTTCCCAGAATAAGCAACCTCAGTTTTCTCAGCTGCTTCTCATCAGACTTGTGCTCCAGACCCTTCACCAGCAACTCAGGTTTTCTTCATCAGCTGGAGAAATTAGGAGAACATGGGTTAGTGGGAATGGAGACCTGCATTCTATTGTCAGTCATGCTGTGTGTGTAACTCTTCCTCTTGCAAAGGCAAGATGGCTTTCATTGTGGCTGAGCTCAATTTGCTGCAGAATCAAGATGTATGCATTGAGCCTACTTAGCAAGTAAGCAAGCTTAACAAAGCAGTACTGATCCCAAGTGTGCCTCAGAGAATACCTGCTGTGGCATATAATGGAAAAGTAAACTCATCTCCAATTTGAAGGTGAGAGGTTGAGTGTGGAGAACTGTTAACATGTCTCAGCAGTGCAGGAAGTTTTTTGCCCACAGTTATGTCATATAGGAGAAACAGTGAGTATTTACCACAAGTTAAGCCAGCAGGGTAATTATAGAAAAAAAACATATGAGTGGGTGACCTTTGTAGCTTGCACAATGTCTTTTATGGGAATCTTGGAGGACTGTGAGCGCTGATGAGCAATGAGAAAATGTTTTCACTTGGAACTCATAGGATTTATCATGACTTGCCCAGTCAGGTGAGAAATGAAGTTTATAATTCAAGTCTCTGTGTTTCCAGTCATATTTTTACTGCTAGGTCACATTTTCTTTCTACCAAGTGTAACACAAGGCTCTCCCTCAGTAGTGTTACATGAACGGTTTCCTTCAGCCAGTTTGCACCCACTTGAAATAAAAAATTAATAAAAGCTAGGGGCCCTGAAAGACAGACTTTACCATGAACTTTTTAAACCTATGCATAAATGCCCGACATCAGAGTGATGTTGTCTTTACTTGATGGATGTCTCCAGATCTGTGAAGATGACAGATTAAAGGTCTAATCCTCCAAAAAACAAAAACAAAAACAAAAAAAGAGGGAATGGAGTGGGGATTTGTGGTTTGGTTTATGAATCACAAATAATTCAAAGGGAACAACTGAGAGAGCTTTACACTATGATATGGGGCAATTCTGATGGAGCACTCTGATCCCTTTCCCAGGATATGTCAGTTTTGTTATCAGAGAAGTCATGAAACCCTAGTGCATAGTGTGGAAACCTTTCTGAAGGGGCAGAGAAAAGGAAGATGGCAAGAGAACTTTAAGAATCATGCTTCATGCAGGGTGGGGTTTTTTTTCTACTTTTTTTCAATTGATCTTATGAAATCTAAGCTGTGATCAGTAGAATGGAGTCATTTGGAAAGACTTCAGCTATGTCTTCTGACCAAAAAAAAACCCAAAGAAATAAAAATAAAGAGAAAATAAAAAGGTGAGAGAGAAAACAGGTTTTGTTCTAGAAAGAGTAATCATTTGAGCTTTGGCCCCACACTTGTTTGCAATGGCATTATTGGAGCAATAATGAGTTCTAACATTCTTTTTAGTCTCACAAAACACTTCAAACATATTAGTTATAGCTGAGAAATCAACACAGCACCTTTTTGCCACACTTCCTGAAATATCTGTGACCTGCCTCGGTGAAATGTTTGCTCGGCATTAATTTCTTCCAACCCCAAACAATGGCTTTAATTGCCTGAGCACTGCTTTTTGCTGTTATTCTTCCTTTTCTACCAGTTCTTCTTAAAGTGATAGTGTATTTTGAAATGTAATCCTGAGGCTTGCTGGGCTGGGGGTTTACACCTTTATCTCTATCTAAAGACTGCAAGAAGTATTTTTTAAATTTTAGTTTTACAGATGCCTGAGGTGAAGAGGTAAATGAGAATAGCTGCTGTTGAAGCACTGTTATTCTGTAAAGTCTGTCTAAGAAAAGCCTGTGAAAATTGGAAGGGTGAAGAAGTTGGAAAAGATCTCTAGAAATTATCTTGTCCAGCCTCTTGCTCAAAGCAGACTTGATGCCCCAGGTAGATCAGGGTGGTCAAAGCCTCTCTTAAGGATGGCCTTGTTGGTAAGGAGATGCAGAAGTTGACACCAGGAAGTAAAAGATCTGCAGCTTCAGAGGGCTGTCAGTCCTGTCTCACCTGTGCTGAGAATTAGAAAGTTTAGTCTGATCTACTTCATCACCAACTCATCGTCACCTAGGGCTAACCCAGTTGGGAGCACTTTGTTTTCCTGGGGAGGAAAAGGTCCAAGTGTTTGTGCAGTTCAGTTTTTAAAATGATTGCTGTTATTTTTCTTGAGCGAGGCTGTTAACAGCTGATGGGGTTGTTAAGTGCTTTAACTCTTTTGATGCTCTCAGAGCTGCGCCCCCAGGTCATCAGTGAGATGGAGAACTGCCACACCATATTAAATTCTAAAGTCTGAAAATTTACAAATCAGCTTCATTAAATTTAGATTCCAGTTGCTTTTGATTATGAACCTGGAGTTGAGGTGCAATTGTGCCCATCAAATGGGGGATGAGGTTGGCCAAAATATGGTGAAGAAGCAAATTTCTGGTAGTGTTTCTGGAGGGTTTCTCCAAGGGCGTGCATTGTAGCTCTCATGAGTCAGGGATTTGCTGGGTGACAAGCTTTGCTTTGCTTTTGGCTGTTTTCAGCATCACTTACAATACTGGATGACAGGGCTGAACCAGATAGTCTGGCTCTGTGCTTCAAATTCAAACATTTACCAGCAATAAGCAGTAAATGTCATCGTTTTAGATCAGATGTTATTTATTATATTATAGGGCATAGTTTATTCTGATTGCAGAATACAGCTTCTAAAGGTATCTGAAAATGTGTATGCTGAGCCTCCTTATCAGTCAATCAAAATCATTGCTTTTAAAGGATTTCTTCCTGTTTGAAATGAACATTTGACCCATTCCATCAAAACAAAAAATGAGTGTGGTGCAAAAAACCTATATCATCATTTAGTCACACTTTCTCCTCATGTGCTTATTAGTCACATAGACCAACAATGCCCATGTGCTTCTGCTTGAAGCTGTCATAAATGTTATTATTGTGTACAGCAATAAGAGAAACAATTTATGAAAAACAGAAGGCAAAATATATATATTTTTATAATAAAAATAAATATATTTATCATAATATGTATATTATATTATAATAATATGTTTGTCACATAAAAATATAAAATTTTGCTTATGTGACAAACATATTCCACCCCTAGTTTATGACACAGGTTTAAAATAGACAGAAATGAACAACAAAGCCTATAAAAGTCCACCCTCCCATTAAGGTCATATTGCACAATGCTTGTGCAATATGGTCACATTTGCTTTATGCTTTCCTTGGAGTTTGAACATAGGTGTGTTTCTAAACATGCATAAATATTAAAAATGTGTGTATGTATGTATAAATGAAAAATGAAAATGCCTGTTATAATTTTCCAGTAAATTCTGAGACACTTTAAAGGTACCTAATTCAATCTAAGATAGAGAAGTAAGGAGGGGTTATATATTTTCGAAACTTTGATGAATAAAATTACTGTGAATGGACTAGAACCTGCACCTATAAATGATATGCACTGGTTATGTGGCTTGGTAGCAGTAACCCTTCAAGAAGAATTCATCTTTTCAATGAATGCCATTTTAGGAAATGAGATGAGCTCTGTGTCCCCATGGTATGCTTAATAGGACAGAATGGGGGTCCGCATTCTGCATGTGGGATGTAGGATTAGGACAGGGATTGCATGTAGGATTTTTGGACAGGAAATGTTTTAGCAGGCATTATTATAGCAGTGATGAGAGGCTGTTCAGAGAATGAGGGCTCCAAATGCCAAGTGAAGAGGATCCACTGAGCAGCTACAATGCAAACAGCAAAAATATGCTCCTGGGAGAATTTCCTGAGGCAAAGGAAACACAGGTGAATGAGTGAGGACAAAATAGAAACAAACACTATCACTGCTTCAAAATCTGAATTTTGATGAAAGGGAAGATGACTGGGAAACTTGTTTTGAAAGTGTGCTTCTGATCCATAACCAAATGCTGAAATACAGACATTAGGGCTAGCTGAGAATAAAACCACTGCACTATGAGATGAAATTTTAAATGAAAAACTGGGAATACAAGTGAAACTGATGTTGATGATTACTAATGTATATTTTATCTTGCTCTGTGAAGACAAATGAATATTATGTATGTATTATGATTTGATAGTCATTTTTATGTGCTTTTCATTTTAATAATAGTCACTGAGAAGTCAGTCTGAACTTAATTTAGAGATAAAACAAGATAGACTTTATTATATAAAACACCTCTAAAGCAGAGAAACCTGTACGTCTTATCCAACACTTGGTGAAGAATGTAAACATGAGAGATCAGAACACATTCTGCAAGGATCACTTAGATTTTTTTTATTAATTAAATCAAAACAAATTGCACCAAGTAATTATATTTAGATGGGGTTTTTTTCCAGATCCAGCCTTCTTAGTCTGCTTTCAGTTGCTCTTCCTGTGACAAACTTAAAAAGTAGTCATGTGAAATTGTGCCCTGACTAGAAGGAACAAATTGTTTTTCATTGACTTCGATAGGCTGGGCATTGAATGCCAATTCTCAAAAATTAAGAGATTTGGCACTCTCTTAAAAGCAATTCTCTTTGAAGCCCCTCAGGTTTTTTACCCGGAAATGACAGCACTTACATTAGTGGCCATGCTTCAGAACTCTGGCCTTGCAGTACACTCCAATTAGTTTTGGAACTGGGTAATAGAGAAGAGGGCTTAAAGAGATTTTCTTCAAGTAGACAGTTTATTTCCATTGACACTCACTGGATAATCCTTTGTTTAGTATGACAAAACCTTTTTTGTGAGACATAGATTTTGTGATTAGGCACACCAAGCTGCATTAAATCACGAGCAGAGGTAGTCTCTTAAGCTCTGAAAGCGGTTTTAGCTTAGTTATTAAACTCTGTGCTAAGCTACTTTTCCAGTGTATGGTGCATGGGACATCTAGGACGTGCCCTGTACCCCAAAGGATCCAGCTGGGACACCAAGAATTGCCTATACAGTGTAGAAAGACTGGTTCTCCCTGCAGAGGATTACTGACCCACCTGATGGAACTCAGCAGCTGCCAGCAGGAACATGCATGGTGCAAAAGCAGGATGATAACTTCTGTAATGGATACTGTAAAGGGAGTGGAGGAAAGGAAGGTATAACCACCGGTGTTTGCCTGAGACAGCAGCCTTAATCCTCCAGAAGGCACTGCAGAACCTTTGATAGCTGAGAATGGTCAGTGCTGCTGTTCTGTGGGTGAAATTTCCCATCTGCAAGTGTCTGCTCAGGACAGATTTTTGGCATATTTACCCATCTCCCCCAGCTTTTCTCTTAACAACTGATTTATGATTTCTGCTGCATCAGAGGAATTTGCATTTTGCTTATGAATCGGTCAACCAGAGGACCTCTTGAATGTTTTATGGGCCAAATTAAATTAATGCTTAGGTATAGCTCTTTAGAAAAGTATAAGGTCTGATGCAGAAGGGGGTAAGGTTCCAGCAGCATGCTACCTAATTCTGTATGATTTTCCTTCTTCTAAGTCACTTCTCTTCCTACACTAATCTGGGATGGTGCTGCTTACCTGGGAGACCAGGACACAGTTCAGTGTGTATGTGGTCCTGCTCTCCATGTGTTTTTCTGGCCATGGCAAGTGTGAGAGGAAGTGATGCTGTTGAGTTTTTGCCCTTTTTTTCTTTTATATGTTCTCTGCACTCTTCACACGTGTATTTGTAGCTCTGTAGCCTATTGTATTAGTAGCTAGTTTTCCCAGTACTTTTCCACAGCCTTTCCTTAAGCAGAAAGACAAAACAAATTCCAGAACTGAAAGCCCTGGGGGTTACAAGGTCCAGTGATGTCTTGGCTCTTGCTGGGAACCAAGGCTGAGAACAACACTTTGAGATACATTCTCATGGACAAAGTACAACTAGTGCTGAGGGGGGGACTCTGGAGAAGGGAACTGCATCACCACTTGTCCTCCTAATTGGTGCTTTTTACCAATTATGCTAATTTCCTAAAACCTTTAAAAATGTATTCACCTCTGGAGAGGGTGAGCTTTTGTGGACATCTTTCCAGAACCATCCCTGAAGGCCTTCATATAAAGATCTGCTCTTATATTACCTCCTTACTAAAATTATCTTGAGTTTCATTTCCAGGTGGGGAAAAAGGCAACAGAAGAGGAGCCTGCAGTCCCTGGGGATGTGTGATTATACAGATCTGGACTTCTAACCATAGAATTCTGCCCTCCTTGATAATCCCTCTTATTTATTGGCTTGACACAAAAGTTAAAGGGAGCTTCCTGCTTTGAAACCTTGGAAGCATCCCATCTGACAAAGCAGTACCATTCTTTGTTAAAAGCTTTTCAAGCTGATAGAGCTGGAAGAGCACCAGTAAAATCAATGAAAAACTATCCAAGGCAAGTGGACTTACAGATGAATAAATGCTCACTACTGTTTTTATTCTGAGCTCACAAAAATTTCTTTCTGTCTGTATTTTTTTGCTAATTAAAAAAGCTAATTCTCCAAATATTAATAGAGGTGTATTGGCAGATTTGGGGCTCGCAGTTCTTCCTGAGCTTAAACAAAGGAAATGCATCTAGACAAAAGCTTTTCCAAATGGGCTTGTAAGTACTTGTTTAGCCAAGTTCACATTTTACCAAGGACTGATCTTTCCACAAATCCTAAGCAGCATTAGGGAAATAGAAACACTGCAGGCAATGGAAGCTTTATTCATTTCTGTACAAGTAGACATCAGCAGCCATTTTTTTTACTGTGCAATTTTCCAGACCATTGAGCACTCAGGGCTCTAGGAAAATATGTGGTTTAAATGAAGCTTGGAAGGCCACGGCAAGAGTTGAGAGTTTCTGGGACAATCAGACCTCTCAGACCATGTTTTCTCATCTGCTTTAGTGCTTACTAGTGGACGTAGATTTTTTGTGCTGGACATGAGAAAACACACCTCCTATGTTTGCATTTGCTGGATGTGTCTTCTATGAACTGTTTTATGTAGTGACACATTTTTCACAGAAGGTCCTTGTTCTCCTCTCTTGGGGGGTTCAGGGTGACAGAATGCTGCTGCAATTTCATTCACTGCTGTATCTTTCTATTGCCCTGTGTAGCAAAAACCATGAGGTTGTTTATTTGAGGATCTTTGAAAACTGCCTTACTTTGATGTGGAAAATCCTAAGCCTATAAAAAGTGGTTCCTTTCCGCGGCATAGTTTCAGGAATATAGTCTGATTTTTTTTTTTCCTTTTTCAAGTGATCATAATTTTGCCTGAAACCTGCTTACAGCATAGCTTTGCTGATTTTGTGTTCCTTTGTACCAAAGTGATTTGGTGGTCTAATTATGTGCCAGTGTGACTCTCAGGAAAGGCACCAGACCTCTGCTATGGGAGTGCTCTGTTCTCCCTGCATCTTCCATGACCAGAAGTGGAAACTTCCATTAAGTACCAGCATGCTTAGGTTGCCCCCATATCTACTTTAGCTTTTCAAGTACACATGATTGGGACTTCTACCTCTTTGGGTCGAAGCCAAAAATATCTTTTTGCATTTGCCCAGAACCTCTATGGTCTGCTCCTGCATTCTCCTTGGTTGCAAAACATCAGATTTTTGGGACTTTGGGTTTTCCTTGTTTTAGAAGGAATTTCTGGGAAGCTGACCAGGAGGAAAAGAAGACTGTGGGGCCAACATGACATATACCTTGTCTCCTGGATGAAAAACCTTCCCTTTGCCACTTGCTTTCTGTGGGTTTTTCACCTCATATCCAGGCAGAGTATATCCACTTTCATTACAAAGATGATTTTGTCACACCAAAAGGATGTATGTATTTTTGACTCCCAAACCCTTTGCCATACTGATGGTTTGTATTTACATTTGTGCTTCTCTGGGTGCTATACCCCAGCTCACCCTGTAAGGCGGAGTAGCAGATGTGGGAACCAGCAAACTGGATCTCCCTCGAGCTGGATCTCAGATGAGGCAGCGGCAAGGCTGCAGTGAGGCAGTAGATGTGAGTATTAGAGCAAAGACAGAATGACACCTCTAGCACTGCTCCAGAATTGGGGATGGAGAGGGACGGGATTTTGGCCTGAATCTTTTCACCCAGCTTCATGTCTGGGACAACGGGAAGGTACTGTGGGGAAAAACATAACATGGGTGGGAAAGGTGGCTGTCTGACTGGCCATATGCTGTGTCTGGCTGTCTCAGCAGTCCTTAGACCTTCATGGTGAAGCTACCAGTGGCCTTTTGGGGCTAAGAATAACACATTTGTACTTGTGATGGCTGTTAGAGGATGCTTAGAATTAACATCCAGTTTGTTCCTGGTATTGGTTGCTTTAGTCTTGGGCAAATGTGAATGTAAAGAGTTTAGACATGGTAAATTTTCCTGCCAATACTGGCCTCCTCAAATGCATGCTGAAAATGTCAGGTTTTGCATCTTCTCCCTCGTCGCTTCTTTTGCTGTATCCAAAAGTTCTATCTTGCCAATATTTCCCTTTGCATCTCTGTGCCATTTCTCCATTTGAATTTATTAGCACCAAAAACCCTCAGGTTCAGGAGGAGATTTCCTTTGCAAAGATGTCTTTTACAGTCCAGTATGATATTAATGCCTAAGTTTGGTGGGGCTGTTTTCCAAGGTTTTGCACAAATTTCTATATCAGCAAATGCCAGTCATTGCCATAAATGGCTTTTAAATAAACATATTTGTCTGTTGGGGATTAAGCTTGGTTCCATTTTTTTTTTCTCCCATTTATTGCATCAGAGACCAGAATGATGGATACTTAAGAGAGACAGAGGATGTGGCTAAGGTGCAGGAAGGGGTGCAGCTGGCTGCAGTCTCTTAGCTTGGGAAAGGCAGAAACACCACAAGATTTTGGCTGGGGAGTGAGGGCTGGGCTCATCCCTCACTCTCTCTGGCTCTCAGGACTGGAGGGGAAAGGTTGGGCTGGTGCTGGTGCAGGGCAGAATTCGCTGACACTGTGGAGATCAGGTCTTGACTGCTTCCCCTGCTGGGGATGAGCCTTTGCTCGTAAGACCAACCTTTGAACTGGGACATTTTCAACACCCAACCTCACCGAGAAGGATCCCCAGCAACTGCTCGGGTGCCTCAGGGGAAAACCCGGGACCCCAACCCTTTCCCCGTTCCCAGAGGGAGAATCTCCCGGCTGTGTGCAGCAGCGGCCTGCTCCAAACTGCCCAGCCCTGCTGTTTTCTGGTGCTGCTTCGGGCTTTGGGCTTTTTGCTACCCTTTAACCATGGGATGTTGATTCCATGCCCGACTGGACACCTCGTGGCTTCTGGCAGCTCCAGAGTCTTTGCTACTCTTTGTTTGCCACCCCGGGCGTGCTCGCCTCTGCTGTTCCAGCCTGCCGCTCCGGGGCTCCTGCTGCGGTCCATGACGGACCCGGAGGGCGCGGAGAGCAGCTCCTCGCCGCGGCTTTGCAAAGGAAAGCCCCTTCTCCCCTCTCTCCCTGCCGCCGCCCGAGCCGCCATGGCCGTGTGGAGAGGCGGCCGAGCCGGCGCCACAGCGCCCCCTGCAGGCGCGGGGCAATCATCGCACCCGCCCTGCCCGGCCGGGAGCCACCAGCGCCCCTGCTGGCCGTGCCCGGAACTGCAGCGCAGGGGAAAGGGCCCGAGGGCCCAGAGAGGCGGCGGCGGCTGAGGGGGCTGCGGGTGAGGATGAGGATGGTGATGATGGCGGGATTGCCTTGTTTTATCTATCTATGCATCTATGTCTGTATGTATGTATGTATATATAGATATAACGAAAAACTGAAATTCTTTTCCCCATATCTTTGCCAGAAAGCCCCAAAATTTCAAAGGTATCATAATTTGGAGGAAAGGGAGTCCCAAGGGAGGTTCCCGCCTTCCTTGGCAGACACCTGTCTCTCAAACCAGGACAACCTCACCTTCTAAAAGAGGCTTTGGTAGACATTAAATACTGAAAGGTATTTAAGTATGAATCCCCAATCAGTTAACACATTCCCTGGAAGTTGCTTTAACTGCAGTACCTGCAGCAGCAGAAGGCACTGCATTCATAAGCACAAATTGCCAAATTTTGCTTCCAGTCCCCCCACATTCCTCCATTCCATTGTAACTCTGTGCAGAGCAGCAGCTCTGAGGTTGTGATGGAGGTCTGGTACCTTCCCTGCTTATTTAGAAACTGAGTTTCAAGTGTGGGAATCTCCCCCTGGGAGGGAACAGGTGTCCCTCAGTCCCACACTGTGCCAATAAACACTGGCTGTTTACATCTGGGCAGCATCTTCCCTGGAGGCTGGGGTGAGAGCCTGGGGGTAAGGTCAGCATTTATGCATTAACTCCTCTGGTGAACAACCACTTGCTACTCTGAGGGAAATCCCATCTTATAGGCGAGCCCCTTGCAGTTCTTATGGTACTGTGACATTTTTCTTTTATTCTCTTGACCAAAAGTGCTGGAATACAGAGATGAGAGAACCACCTCAGTCATGGCTGAGCTTCACTGAGGTGAGGTGCACTCTGTACACTGATGAAATGAGCTTTGTGTATGGCTGGAACTTGTTTTTGTGCTCAGTGACCTACAAGATGTTCAGCCCCCAGTTTTCTGAACTGTGACAGCGCTTGACCCCATTTTGCATGCACACCTTCCCTCCATTTGGTTCAAAAACCCCACAGCACAGCACAGGAGAGGCAGAGACGTGCACACAACTGCTTTGTTTCCATTGTGTTTTGGGTGGCCTTGGGCCACAAAGCTGTGCAGAGGCAATTCTGCTAAGACCAGCTGCTGGAAGACAAACTGACTGTAAGACAAAGACTCAATGTTTAAAATACGAGTTTTCTCATTGCTTTCTTACTCCCAGGCTGAGATCAATATTGTTTGACCTTATGTTTCTGAACACAAATATCCACAGTTTGGGACAAACATGATTTTGATTGTTGGTGGTGTATCACTAAACAACTGACATTGTGACATTATAAGGAATTTTTTCAGTAAATAGATTTAGAAGCAAAGAAAAGCTGTGAGAGGAGTATTCTGATAAAGTGTGAAGATCTATTTTGTCCTTCAGTATCAAGGATGAGGGGTCACATCATAGTGCTGACTTGAAATCCTGAAATATGCTTTTGAAAAATACAATTTTGAGTTTGTAAAAACACTTAGTGAGGATGAAGAAACCCATTAAAGGAGCACTGAAGCTGTACAGAGGGCAGTTATGAGGCAAGGCTCCAAAGTACAAACATGAGGCTACAGGCAACACAGCGGGAAGCACAACAAAGGGCTTGTGAGGCTTAGCAGAGGCATGCAGGAGATGGGTTGGGTTGGCTTCTCTGCCTGCATGGGGCTGGGGGAAAGGGTGTTGGAGCAAGATCAAAACCTTGTTCAGATTTCTGCTCAGCCTGCACAGCTGACTGGGAAGGCAGGGCAGGCCCCGGCTGTTGGCTTTTATCCCTTTCCCCAAGTGCTGCAGGGCTGAGGAGAGCGGGAGGGCGGCTGCCCAGCTGTTGCTGTGGGCCTCCCTTGGGAGCTCCCCACAGGAGGATGGGTGTGTGATTCTAAATATCCTCTCTTTAATTTCTTGGAGTGACCTTGAACGCTTCCGACTTCACTTAAAACCTCTGGAATATGGGGAAGGAGCCAGTTCAATTCTGATCTGTTTCAGCCCCATCAGAGGCATATGGGAGAGGAGGTGCACACCTGCCCCTTGCAGGAGGCAGCTGGAAGAAGATGGGAGAAAGCCTTGTCTCTAGGGAGACTTTGCCTGGCACCCATTTCCCATCCCACACGGGACAGGCAGTCAGCAGGGGAGCGCCAAGGATGCTGTGCCCTCCAGAGAGGATTGTTTTCTCCAGTTTGGTGGCCAAAGGTCTCCATCTGTGACCGTGTTCACAGGAGTCTTAGGATGGGGGAAGAGACGAGGATCTGACCCCATGTTTCAGAAGGCTTGATTTATTATTTTATGATAGATATTAAATTAAAATTATAGTAAAAGAATAGAAGAAAGGATTTCATCAGAAAGCTCCCTAAGAACGGAATAGGAAAGAATGATAACAAAGGTTTGTGGCTCTGGTTCTCTGTCTGAGTCACCTCACTGTGATTGGCCATTAATTACAAACAACCAACATGAGACCAATCACAGATGCACCTGTTGCATTCCACAGCAGCAGATAATCAATGTTTACAGTTTGTTCCTGAGGCCTCTCAGCTTCTCAGGAGGAAAACTCCTCAGGAAAGGATTTTTCATAAAAGATGTCTGTGACATCCATCCATGGAGGGCAGTGGAACGTTGGCCTGGGCCAAGGATCTCCTGTCAGCAGGAAGACCTTGGGAGGGTTCAGGAGAGCAGAAAAAGTAAATGTGTCACAAGCTCTGGGACATTTAGCTTCTTGCCCTGGCTCTAGCCTGGTGTTTGTCCTCATTCCCTGGCGCCAGCCCGCTCTTTGGCTCTGCTGCCCTCGCTGGCCCTCGCTGCCCTCAGTTGCTCGCCCTCCCTTTTGCTGGGCGCTCGGCAGAGCCCCGGCTGCCCTCCGAGCCCCGCGCGTCCCTGTGTCCTGCCCGTCGCTCCGTCTGTCCCGGCCGCCGCCTGTCCGGCCTCCCCGCGCTCCTGCCCGGCCCTGCCCGGCCCCTGGGTCCCGCCTGTCCCGCCTGTCCCGCCCCGGTCCCCCCGCGACCCTGTCCAGGGTGCTGCAGCTGCTGCCCCGGCGCCCCCGGCCCTGCCCGGGCTGCTGCGGCCCCGAGCTGCGCCCGGAGCTCTCCGGGAGCGGGGCGGGCTCCCTGGCGGGCAGCGAGCGCTCGCTGCTGCCGCTGGCACCGTCCGGCATCCCCGACCTGCTGCTGCTGACACCCGCCTGCTCTCCCTGTCTCCTGCTCTCCCTCTCTCCCCCAACCCTTTTGCATTTTCTGTCCTCCTTCCCTGCCGTTGTTACTCTTGTTCCGTAGGGCAACTCGCTTTTTGTTACCGATAAACGGTTCTCAGGTACAATATTGTCTCATTTGACTTAATTTCGTCCTAGACCAGAAGTTTTATAAGAACTTCATGCAGTTCCCCGTGGTGGAACACGGCAATATGTGATACAATTTAGATAGTACTCTTGCACATGGGCAGTTCTTGCATCCCTCCAAATACATTGTGAAACAAACAAAGTGCAGTAGCTGGTCTGAAGACAGTTTTAGCATCCTAAATATAATGCAGCTTTTGGCCTGAATGCAATTTGCAGCTTGGAGTGAGCATGGCAGCTCACCTCACACTGCGTATGGCTCCTGCTCTTGCAGAAAAAGCAGTTCATTGTCCTGAAGACTGGGTTACATGTAAAAATGCTGGCACGTTGGGTTCTGTCAAGACAGTTGTCCTGAATTTTTACTTACAGTTGTTTTCTCTTTGGAATAGATGCATGGCACAGATGCAAACTCCTAATCCCGTGGTGCTTCTGGTACTTCAATGCTAAAACACCTTGGCAGCTCTATGAGCATTAACATGCACATCAATAAAAAGTTGTTTGAGCCTGTGACTAAAAGCTGTTTTCCCCGGCGTTTGGCAGCAATCTTGAAGCAAAGACCTCTGAGCTGCTCTAGTGTGTGACTTCAGCCATGCTCCTAATCACCTGTTGTCACTAAACATTTCTTAGTACTTTTCCCAGCAGGAAGTTTATTAACCCTGGTGTTCACACGAAGTTCAGTCCGGAGAATTACATTGCGGCTAGGTGAAGTATTACACCACAGTATTTTCTGGTGGAATCTCTTCTCCTCTTCATCCTAAACCATGGTATGGTAGTTGCAGTTTGTCCTACAGTATTTCAGTACGCTTTATCTGTGTCAGTAAAGCTAAGGCCCACAATTAGCCAGGTGGCTGCACCTTGCCAGGCTGCTGCAGCACAGCTGGATAAAGCTGCAGTGGTGTGTGTTGGGGTGGGAAATGGGCTGTCTGGTGAGAGTGGGCACAGTGGAGTGTATCTTGTGCCATTTGTTGAGCTGCCACGCTTCCCTTTGCCTCTTCTTTGGAAATTACTCATCATTGGTGCCTCTGAGAGATTCAGTCATGAATCTCTGTGGGTGTGCCCACATGGGAGAAAAATATTCTTCAGTTTTTGCCACTTCCTCATTTCAAGTTTTAGTCTTATGACTTGCCTCGGTACCTGAGGCTGTGCAGTTTACTGATCTGCATCCTGCATTCGCCAAAACATCTGTGACCACATTGAGGTGCCTCATTCACAACAGAGACATGTGGCAATTTCTGAAAACTGATGGTTAGCATCTTTGATTTTGCGAAATCAAAGGCCTGCTTCCACCGTGATATGTGATGACTCAGAGAGAAGGGTTGGGTGATTTTGTAGTTTCATAGCAGGAAGACAGACTACTTCTCTTTCTGAAAGAGCGCTTGTGTCTACTTAATTGCTAAATCTGTAATAGCTCCATAATAATGGCAGTCTTATGAAAGAGATAAGATTGAGGTGGTGTTTGAAGTTTAAACAGTATCAGAACTAATGTAATCTGCCATTTACAGCTGTCTTGGTTTCCCTTTTTATCATGAAACAGAATATATTTGTATATTGCACTCAGGTGCTACTGTTGTTGAAAAAGGTGCTTCAATTGTGAGTGTTAACAAGCAGCAGATGAGTATATGTGTAGCTATGTGTCGGAACTTCAGGATTCAAACATGCTGCTCCCTGAAAGCTGACGGAAAACTGTATTAGGATCTTGATTGCATGCAAGATTCTAGATTCTCAGAAATATTTTTTCTTTTGCATCCTTTCAGATGTGGCATTAAACTTACACACTAAAAATAGTCCTTGAGCATTCCCCAGCTTGAGACACATTGGCTTCTAAACCTGGTTTTGCTGGGCCTGGATTAATTCCACAGTGGCTTCTGGCAAGCACACCCAATCACAACATTCCCTTTTCTCTCCCCAGCTCAGTGTTTGCATGTGGCCCACAAATCTGCTCTGACTCAAAGGGAATGACAGTTAAAATGTCTGGTGGAAGGTTGGAAAAGTGAAAGGATAACATGACTTTAAGGCAATGATAGAAGAAATATCCATGAAAATATATCTGAGAGTTGTTTGTACAAGATCTCCTTTGAACTATGCAATGACTTTGGCTTTCAATGTTGTCTGTATGGCCAGAGAGAGAAGAGCAAGGAAACAAAGAAAACAAAGTCTTTCTTTGCCTCAGAGAGAAGCAAAATGCATCTGACAGACTGTTTAGATGGATAACTGCATCCAGGGATTAGGAATGGAAGTGATAAGGAGGGAAGAGGGGATATTAATTTGATAAAATATGGAAGAAAAAGAAAAATCTGGAAGAAGTGCTGATGCACCTAAAGACAAGGAAAGAGGGATGGATGCAAAGCGGGAAAGCAGTTCTGAAAAGACATTGAAATGCTTGTCATGTTATTAGTGTGCTGTAAAATGTGTGTTATTAACTTCGGCTACCCACTGTATTACATTTGAAATTCAAATGACGAAGTTGTCTTTCTTTGCTTTTCTCTTGTAATCTCTGTTTAAGGAAAATGCTGTGATGTGAATTGGATAGCAAGGGATTGAGCAGTGTGGGTTACACACTATTCCACTTCCAGTACCCTCTATCAAATTCACTCTATTTGTCAATTCCTGAACAGAAGCTATTAGAATGCAGAAAACATGGTAATATCACAGTCTACCTATACCCAGCCAGAAAATTTCTTTATATGGCAAAAATATAGACTTTGCTTCAGATTCTACTCTCTTGATGTGCTGCATTTGAGGACTCTCTCTTAAATAATTTTCTTTTAAATCATCTCAATTAAATAATTGGTAGTTTTTGGGGGGCAGCAGGGGAGTGGGCCATGTAGCACAGTTTTCACACAACACACCAAATGCACAGATTTGCACCCCTGACTCTGGTGACCATTTATTTGCCTTGCACAGACACAACTCCAAAGCAAGTTTTTTTAGTAGTCAGTTGCTTGGCTTCCAAGCAGTGGGATCTGTTTAGGACATAGAATCATAGAAGGGTTTGGGTTGGGAGGGAACCTTAAAATCCATCTAGCTCCCACCATGGGAAGGGACACCTTTCTCTAGACTAGTGTGAAGAAGGACCAACAGCTGTATTTTCCAGTGGTTTTAATCATTCTTGCAAAGAAGCCTGTCACCTAAAAAGCAGTAGAAAGGAGGATTTTGAGGCAGGTGAGGACACACATGGTTAGGACAACGTCTATCAGATGGCTACCACATCCAGTGACACCAGTGTGCACGGATTGCCATGCCCTCCAGGGAGGGAGGCATCTTGAGGCTTCAAATGAAATGAGAACAAATAGAGAGAAGTGGAGTATGCTAAAATAAAGGGGGAAACTGTGCAACATGGCCCACTCCCATGCTTCTCTCTTTCATAAGACTGCCATTATTATGGAGCTATTACAGATTTAGCAATTAAGTAGACACAAGCACTCTTTCAGAAAGAGAAGTAGTCTGTCTTCCTGCTATGAAACTACAAAATCACCCAACCCTTCTCTCTGAGTCACCACATATCACGGTGGAAGCAGGCCTTTGATTTCGCAAAATCAAAGATGCTAACCATCAGTTTTCAGAAATTGCCACATGTCTCTGTTGTGAATGAGGTACCTCAATGTGGTCACAGATGTTTTGGCGAATGCAGGATGCAGATCAGTAAACTGCACAGCCTCAGGTACCGAGGCAAGTCATAAGACTAAAACTTGAAATGAGGAAGTGGCAAAAACTGAAGGATATTTTTCTCCCACGTGGGCACACCCACAGAGATTCATGACTGAATCTCTCAGAGGCACCAATGATGAGTAATTTCCAAAGAAGAGGCAAAGGGAAGCGTGGCAGCTCAACAAATGGCACAAGATACACTCCACTGTGCCCACTCTCACCAGACAGCCCATTTCCCACCCCAACACACACCACTGCAGCTTTATCCAGCAATGCTGCAGCAGCCTGGCAAGGTGCAGCCACCTGGCTAATTGTGGGCCTTAGCTTTACTGACACAGATAAAGCCTACTGAAATACTGTAGGACAAACTGCAACTACCATACCATGGTTTAGGATGAAGAGGAGAAGAGATTCCACCAGAAAATACTGTGGTGTAATACTTCACCTAGCCGCAATGTAATTCTCCGGACTGAACTTTGTGTGAACACCAGGGTTAATAAACTTCCTGCTGTGAAAAGTACTAAGAAATGTTTAGTGACAACAGGTGATTAGGAGCATGGCTGAAGTCACACACTAGAGCAGCTCAGAGGTCTTTGCTTCAAGATTGCTGCCAAACGCCGGGGAAAACAGCTTTTAGTCACAGGCTCAAACAACTTTTTATTGATGTGCATGTTAATGCTCATAGAGCTGCCAAGGTGTTTTAGCATTGAAGTACCAGAAGCACCACGGGATTAGGAGTTTGCATCTGTGCCATGCATCTATTCCAAAGAGAAAACAACTGTAAGTAAAAATTCAGGACAACTGTCTTGACAGAACCCAACGTGCCAGCATTTTTACATGTAACCCAGTCTTCAGGACAATGAACTGCTTTTTCTGCAAGAGCAGGAGCCATACGCAGTGTGAGGTGAGTTGCCATGCTCACTCCAAGCTGCAAATTGCATTCAGGCCAAAAGCTGCATTATATTTAGGATGCTAAAACTGTCTTCAGACCAGCTACTGCACTTTGTTTGTTTCACAATGTATTTGGAGGGATGCAAGAACTGCCCATGTGCAAGAGTACTATCTAAATTGTATCACATATTGCCGTGTTCCACCACGGGGAACTGCATGGAGTTCTTATAAAACTTCTGGTCTAGGACGAAATAAAGTCAAATGAGACAATATTGTACCTGGGAACCGTTTATCGGTAACAAAAAGCGAGTTGCCCTATGGAACAAGAGTAACAAAGGCGGGGAAGCAGGACAGAAAATGCAAAAGGGTTGGGGGAGAGAGGGAGAGCAGGGAGACAGGGAGAGCAGGCGGGTGTCAGCAGCAGCAGGTCGGGGATGCCGGACGGTGCCAGCGGCAGCAGCGAGCGCTCGCTGCCCGCCAGGGAGCCCGCCCCGCTCCCGGAGAGCTCCGGGCGCAGCTCGGGGCCGCAGCAGCCCGGGCAGGGCCGGGGGCGCCGGGGCAGCAGCTGCAGCACCCTGGACAGGGTCGCGGGGGGACCGGGGCGGGACAGGCGGGACAGGCGGGACCCAGGGCCGGGCAGGGCAGGGCAGGAGCGCGGGGAGGCCGGACAGGCGGCGGCCGGGACAGACGGAGCGACGGGCAGGACACAGGGACGCGCGGGGCTCGGAGGGCAGCCGGGGCTCTGCCGAGCGCCCAGCAAAAGGGAGGGCGAGCAACTGAGGGCAGCGAGGGCAGCAGAGCCAAAGAGCGGGCTGGCGCCAGGGAATGAGGACAAACACCAGGCTAGAGACAGGGCAAGAAGCTAAATGTCCCAGAGCTTGTGACACATTTACTTTTTCTGCTCTCCTGACCCCTCCCAAGGTCTTCCTTGGCCCAGGCCAATGTTCCACTGCCCTCCATGGATGGATGTCACAGACATCTTTTATGGAAAATCCTTTCCTTAGGATTTTTCCTCCTGAGAAGCTGAGAGGCCTCAGGAACAAAATGTAAACATTGATTATCTGCTGCTGTGGAATGCAACAGGTGCATCTGTGACTGGCCCATGTTGGATGTTTGTAATTAATGGCCAATCACAGTCAGCTGGCTCGGACAGAGAGCCGAGCCACAAACCTTTGTTATCATTCTTTGCTATTCTATTCTTAGCTAGCCTTCTGATGAAATCCTTTCTTCTATTCTTTTGGAGTGTTTTTAATGTAATCTATATCATGAAAATAATAAATCAAGCCTTCTGAAACATGGGGTCAGATCCTCGTCTCTTCCCCCATCCTAAGACTACTGTGAACACGGTCACAGATGGAGACCTTTGGCCACCAAACTGGAGAAACCAATCCTCTCTGGAGGGCACAGCATCCCTGGTGCTCCCCTGCTGACTGCCTGTCCCGTGTGGGATGGGAAATGGGTGCCAGGCAAAGTCTCCCCAGAGACAAGGCTTTCTCCCATCTTCTTCCAGCTGCCTCCTGCAAGGGGCAGGTGTGCACCCCCTCTCCCACATGCCTCTGATGGGGCTGAAACAGATCAGAATTGAACTGGCTCCTTCCCCATATTCCAGAGGTTTTAAGTGAAGTCGGAAGCGTTCAAGGTCACTCCAAGAAATTCAAGAGAGGATATTTAGAATCACACACCCATCCTCCTGTGGGGAGCTCCCAAGGGAGGCCCACAGCAACAGCTGGGCAGCCGCCCTCCCGCTCTCCTCAGCCCTGCAGCACTTGGGGAAAGGGATAAATGCCAACAGCCGGGGCCTGCCCTGCCTTCCCAGTCAGCTGTGCAGGCTGAGCAGAAATCTGAACAAGGTTTTGATCTTGCTCCAACACCCTTTCCCCCAGCCCCATGCAGGCAGAGAAGCCAACCCAACCCATCTCCTGCATGCCTCTGCTAAGCCTCACAAGCCCTTTGTTGTGCTTCCCGCTGTGTTGCCTGTAGCCTCATGTTTGTACTTTGGAGCCTTGCCTCATAACTGCCCTCTGTACAGCTTCAGTGCTCCTTTAATGGGTTTCTTCATCCTCAGTAAGTGTTTTTACAAACCCAAAATTGTATTTTTCAAAAGCATATTCCAGGATTTCAAGTCAGCACTATGATGTGACCCCTCATCCTTGATATCTAGTGCAACTGAAGGACAAAATAGATCTTCACACTTTATCAGAATACTCCTCTCACAGCTCTTCTTTGCTTCTAAATCTATTTACTGAAAAAAATCTTTATAATGTTACAATGTCAGTTGTTTAGTGATACACCAACAACAATCAAAATCATGTTTGTCCCAAACTGTGGATATTTGTGTTCAGAAACATAAGGTCAAACAATATTTGATCTCAGCCTGGGAGTAAGAAAGCAATGAGAAAACTCGTATTTTAAACATTGAGTCTTTGTCTTACAGTCAGTTTGTCTTGCAGCAGCTGGTCTTAGCAGAATTGTCTCTGCACAGCTTTGTGGCCCAAGGCCACCCAAAACACAATGGAAACAAAGCAGTTGTGTGCATGTCTCTGCCTCTCCTGTCCTGTGCTGTGGGGTCTTTGAACCAAATGGAGGAAAGGTGTGCATGCAAAATGGGGTCAAGCGCTGTCACAGTTCAGAAAACTGGGGCTGAACATCTTGTAGGTCACTGAGCACAAAAACAAGTTCCAGCCACTCACAAAGCTCATTTCATCAGTGTACAGAGTGCACCTCAATGAAGCTCAGCCATGACTGAGGTGGTTCTCTCATCTCTGTATTCCACCACTTTTGGTCAAGAGAATACAAGAAAAATGTCACAGTACCATAAGAACTGCAAGGGGCTCGCCTATAAGATGGGATTTCCCTCAGAGTAACAAGTGGTTGTTCACCAGAGGAGTTAATGCATAAATGCTGACCTTACCCCCAGGCTCTCACCCCAGCCTGGCAGTGAAGATGCTGCCCAGATGTAAACAGCCAGTGTTTATTGGCACAGTGTGGGACTGAGGGATGCCTGTTCCCTCCCAGGGGGAGATTCCCACACTTGAAACTCAGTTTCTAAATAAGCAGGGAAGGTACCAGACCTCCATCACAACCTCAGAGCAGAGGCAAGCACAACTGGAATGGCAAACAAAGAGTAGCAAAGACTCTGGAGCGGCCAGAAGCCATGAGGTGTCCAGTCGGGCATGGAATCAACTTCCCATGGTTAAAGGGTAGCAAAAAGCCCAAAGCCCGAAGCAGCACCAGAAAACAGCAGGGCTGGGCAGTTTGGAGCAGGCCGCTGCTGCACGCAGCTGGGAGATTCTCCCTCTGGGAACGGGGAAAGGGTTGGGGTCCCGGGTTTTCCCCTGAGGCACCCGAGCAGTTTCTGGGGATCCTTCTCTGTGAGGTTGGGTGTTGAAAATGTCCCAGTTCAAAGGTTGCTCTTACGAGCAAAGGCTCATCCCCAGCAGGAGAAGCAGTCAAGACCTGATCTCCACAGTGTCAGCGAATTCTGCCCTGCACCAGCACCAGCCCAACCTTTCCCCTCCAGTCCTGAGAGCCAGAGACAGAGAGTGATGAGCCCAGCCCTCACTCCCCAGCCAAAATCTTGTGGTGTTTCTGCCTTTCCCATGAGAAAGCCCTACACTGCAGCCAGCTGCACCCTTCCCCAAACCTTGGCCACATCCTCTGTCTCTCTTGAGTATCCATAGGCAACAAATGGGACAAAAATCCCTTAAGAGAAAGAAAAAAATGGAACCAAGCCTAACCCCCAACAGACATGTATGCTTATTTAAAAGCCATTTATGACAGGGACTGGGATTTGCTGGTACATAAACTTGTGCTTCGCTTCCCTACAAATACCGAAGTGGGCAGAAGAAGCAAGAGCATGGGTAATTGTAAACAAAGCTTGAGTCCTTGTAAATCTGCATCACTCCATCAGGGACAATTCTGTTTCCTGCCATGAGCCTTTCCTCCCTCTCTTGTGCTGTTGTCCTGCTCTTCTCTCTCCTGTTTGTTACTGGTCTGTGTATCCAGTCAGGGAAGTGACTCTCAGGCCAAAACTTTGATACCTGGCCCAAGGACAGTACATCCAGCTGGTAAACAGTCCGTGTCAGCCACAAGGTTGACAGGAATGAAAACAAAATGTTGTCATGTGTGGAAATAACCACGCTAGAGGTTGCTGCTGTGGAACGCACTCCAGCAGTGGCTGGGATTTTCCCTCCTGTGAAGAAGCTGGGAGATTCCTCTCAGACTTTTTTAAAGGTTATTTTATGCAAGAAACAACACTCACTTTTAAAATTTCAATGGTTTATTAAACCTTAACAACAATACAACAATGGATGAATAATGAGAAATTACAGTGCTGGGACTCTCTGTGACCAGCAGCCACGTGCTCATCTACAAAATGGGTGCTCTGCCTTTTATACCCTTAGCGCCTCCCAAAGTTTTGTCAGTAAATTCCTTTTCTGCAGTCCATTGGTGGAGATCACTTTTTTACACCTTGGTTGGAGGCCAGGTGTTGCCATGCCATGCCTCTTAGTAACAAGTCCCCAAGTGACTACAAGGCTATTACAGGGGCAGGGGAAAGAGGACTGTGAGAGGACATATTACAATAACATTGCTATGCATCTACAAAAGTTCTCTTAACGTACACATCTCTGTCTTAGATAGAGCCAACTATCAGGTTACTCTTCTATAACAGATTATCATTGGTGGGGAAAGTCTGGTGTGACTTTTACTTTGTGTCCTGTGAGTTCTGAGATCTTTCAGGACCTGCTTTATGGGGAAGCTCCAGGGGAAATTGCAGGGTGCTGTATGGATTTAGGGTGATCTGACCCTTCTGGGAATGGCAAGAAACAAGGTAGGCAGAAAAGAGATGTTTGAAGGGAAACCAGCTTTCTGGTTTCATATGTCTATAAAAGCCACCCATATAAACAGGAATGATTTTCCAGCTCAGGAGTTAGCATGTTTTTTAACCTAGCTCTTTCATATGTGAAGAAATCTGGATTTTTTAGTAGTTTCTTTCTGCCTTTGGCTTCAAAAGAATGGCAGATTTTCACTTGGGGATTGAATGCAGTGCAGGCTGCCCTGGTGAAGTCCTCAGCTGAAGTCCTGAGTTGATGCAGCTCCCATGAATTAAGGTAAAGGCCCTGCTGCATGTTTGCCTCCTGAGCTTTACTCTATTGTTCAGCATCCTCCAAAATATTCATACTTCTGCAACAGGGGGGCACCAGTAGTGCAAAAGCCATGCATTGAATAGATTGAAGAAATTAAGATCTACTATATTTCGGGAGAAACAGATCCTTAGAATGGGGTGGGTTTTTTTGGCAGAACCTAATGTACATCAGGTTCATTTTTCTCATAAAAATTGGAGGGAATCTGTTCTGCTGTGTTGGGGTCATAAATATATTTTCAAGTACGGTGTTTTAAATAAGTGTTTTTAATATCTCATGTTAGGGTTATTTATATTTGTGGTTTTACTCAGCCCTGGAGATGTAATACTTAATATTGTCAGAGCAAGAGCTTGGAGTCCACCTTGAGTCTGAGCCTTTAGTCTGCTTTTCTTTCTTCATATTTTGTTGTTTTTGCTTTGTTTTTTAAAAATCCCTGTTTGTTTCACCCTGCATCGGCAATTAGTGTGACTCTCACTAAAATTGGAGTATGAGGACCTCTTCTAGTGTGCAAGATGCGGGTCAGTTTCAAATCCTCAGAGAAAACCTGTCATGATATTTAACAGTCTTTACTTATCTGAGCAAAAATTACTCATTTAAACCACTGTCAATACAATGACTCAGGCTCTGTTAACAAGCTAAGAAGGTGATGATTAGACATATAGATGTATTCAGATTTACTAAGAGATATCTCTTTAGGTCTCTGCCTTCAGATGTCATAACTAAGAGTCCAACAGAGAGCACCTAGCACAGAGGTATTTAGTCAGCCTTTTACTGTATTTGACAAAAATGAAGAAAATAAATATTTTATTAATTTAGATTAATTTATTTATTATATTAGACTATATCTTTGGCATGTGTTGTTGTTATGTGCTCAAATTTGACCACCTGAACTTACAGCTTTGGCAAATAAAAGGTCATCTTTAGCGCTTTAGTGCAATACTTTGAGCTTAGAAAAGCTTTCATGAAAATGGTGCAAAATAATTTTTGCTTTTTTTTTTTTTTTCCTACAAGAAATAAGAACAACATAAAAATCAGATTTTGGTCTTTCTCTGAATATTAGTATCCCAGTCCCTGTGAACTGGCATGGAAACAGGCAAAGGGCTCCTGCTGCAGCAGAGAAATAAAGCAACCTTGCATCTCAGAAGGCCACATGGATATCTCAGTTTCAAGCCCTCTGGCACAGTCTCCAACAAACCTGTGCTTTCTTAAGAGCTTGTGAATATCTACAGACTTCTCCATCCTTCAGCCACACTTGGGACCATCCCAGTCTTTTTAGTGCTAAATGACAAACAGCGTGGCCCCTTCACAGCCCATCCGGCCTCACCTGCAGGAGTTGCAGCAAGATCGGCTGATGCTCTCCTCCCATCCAGCTCTTACACATACTGCTATGACCTTTTGTGTGCTTTTGGAATATTTCAGAAGAACAGAATTTGTTACATCTGCCACAACAACAACAACAAAAACAGTTGCCTCCTTTGATGGCCCTGCAGACAGATGCTTCAAAGGAAGAAGGTCAATATTTAATTGACTGTGTGCTTTGAATTTTACTCTTCAGTAGGAAACAAGGATGCAACGCTTACACCCGCAAGGAGAAATGTGGCTAGGGTTCTCTTTTCTGCTGCTATTAATGTTTTCCTGAGGAAGTGCAGGCTTCCTGTAAACTTGTTATGAGGCAACACTACTCTGGTTTTTAACACTATGCTTTAATATTTTCTATAATGAATAGAGATAGAACAACACTTCAGATTTATCTTCTGCATTTTGTGACTTCCAACATTTGTGTTATATCCTTTGTTATATGTTCACTTGTGCTGAGTCCATTCCTCTATAGGTCCTGCAGAAGTCATTAGGAATATTCAGGGGATACAGATCTGTGCTAAAAAATTGTGCTGCTCCAAGTTTTGTTATCAAGTAGCAGTTATCAGATGCATGCACGGGTGACACAGTGACATCAGGATGCTAACGCTGATCACATATCACCTTGTAGCTGACCCCTGTAGCAGCTGAGGCTGATGGATTCTCTGATAGAAAAAGCAGAGACCTCCTTTCCATGCTTTGATACAAAATCATGGAACACTGAAGTGTGTTGTCCAATATTGGATTAGCATGAAAGTATTTGTAATACTAAGGAAAAACAGGTCATGTATTTGCTTTGCCCCCTTCTCAGTGTTTTTGCAGCCCAGATTTTTTGCAAAGGATAAATCTTACAGCTCCTTTTATGCTTCATTTTTTTTCTATCAGCAGGAATCCAAACCCTTGCAAATAGATTGTTTGTTTTTTCTCCCTCTCTCACTATTTTTAGAAGAGTAAGTTACTTTTCCTTCCTATTCTTCGTAACATGCTTTGCATGAAAAAATTACTTTCCAAGAGCTTAGAATGAAAATAATGCCTAGTGCCTCTGGATTTACCTAATATTAGTAGTCCCACATTTGTGAAATGAAAAGACATCAGAAATTAGTGAGAATTGCAACTTTCAGTTAAGAATGAGCATGAAAATGAAGAGAAATAAACATCTCTGACATTCGTCTTTCCTGGCTGCTCTTTGCTATTTGGGTGGCTGCAGACCTGTGGTGTTTCTGAGAGCTCCAGGCTCTCTCAGGTGTGTTGGCATTACCCTTCCTCTCTCCCCTGCTGTGTACTTGAAAGTCCATGTGGCCCAGTTCATATGGAACACTGTGGTGTGGGCCAAGGTGGGGATGGTTTGTGCCCAAGTGTGAAAGGGAAAATTCCTGGGTTTTGGCTCCTGGTGTTTTGTTGTATGACCTTCTCTTGTGGCAACCCAGCTTCAGAGGCCTCTTCTTGAAAGCTACTGACTGTCTCTGCCAAAGCCCATGCCTCTCAGCCTTCCCTGAGATGCCTTCAGCAGCGTTCCCATGATGGGTGATGCTGGGGTGGAGCTGTCCTTGCCTGCCTCTATTCCCCCCCATCATGATGAGACACCTCTGGATTTCTCTTCTTTCCCTCCTCCAGGTAGGAGGATAATATGTAGGGGGTACTTTCAGATGGAGCATCAGTGAACTTGGAAATGCTAGGTTTACAGCTGGATTCAATGTTCTTAAGGATCTTCTCCAACCTGTGATTCTGTGATTTTACAGCCAATTTGCTTCGGTGTCACCTCAGCCCGCTCATGGCAGCACAGGAGCCTGTGGGAATCTTCCACTCGCAGCTACCTGTCAGGCCTGGCCTCTTTGTAACTGTGCAACAGTGAGTTCTCAAGCCAACATCCTTTCTGTTTGACCGCAGAAGTGTTGAAGAGGGCCGTTTTCTTGTGACAAAACTATATAGTAGCTCAAATGGCCAGAAAGGAGGAACCTCTCCGCAGATGACACTGTGCATCATCCATCCAGGGTGTGTCTGATGCCGCATGAATGGGGGGTTCCAGTGTGGCAAGGGTCATGACAACTTCTTGTTATCTATTTTTTTTTCCTGTTCAGTCTTTTCAAGATAGCTATTTCACTAAGCCCCTTGTTGTTAGACTTTCTTGCTATGACCTTGCTAAAAAGGAGCCCATCTCTCTCCTACCTCACCACCAGTGCAGAAGACCTGGTCAGAGGAGTTTGAAGTCATGACACTGTGAAAGTGTAGGTGCTGTGGGGTTAAACCTACACTTTGCAACTGGCCTTCAACAACAACAAAAAAAAAAAAAAAAAAAAAAAAAAAGATAGAGCCTATAGCTGACATTTCGGGCCAGAGAGCTGTTTCCAAACACCTATGCCTGATGTGTCCCCCTCTCTGTGCTGTGGTTCCCCTGGGAATGGAAGTGCCAGACAGTGGATGGGCAAGGAGTCATGGCACGCCCAAATCATATACAGTGACTCCAGTTGCTCTGATGACAGTCAAGGCAGAATTCATCCACTACCCTCCGCAGACAAACAGCTATGACTGCTGTGGGGTGTTGGTGATTGTTTCCTGTTAGCTGAGGGCATGTGTCTTTTAAGGAGATAACATTAAAAATTTCAAAAATGTGGTTTTTCTGCCTTGATCTGAAATTGTAAGGATCTATAAATAAAACTCTAGTGATAAAACCTGTGTTATGTTGACAAAGCTACACAGACTGAAGGTTGAAGTGTTAGAACTTTATCAGTCATAAGAATGAATAATTTTTAAATATCATCCAATAAAGGGTGGATCTTAGGCACTTGGTAGGTTTATCTACATGTGTTCATGACATGCATACAGTATTTCTTGTATTTCCAGCTATCAATAAAATGAAAACTTGTGCAGAATGCTTTTTTTAAAATGTGTTCTTATTTCTTCTTCTTTCACTGCCTATCTGTCACATAAATATTTCCTGGTTTGTAAGCACGGAGATATTTTTAGATCTCTCCCTCCAACAAGAATGTGAGGTCAGCATGGTGTTTATATTGTTCCACCAAGTCAGTGTGATGTTACACACTGAGATGTGGGGAGTTTTCTTTCCCTCTCTGTGTTACTGCTTTGCATTCAGACTTCAAAACAATGCCAAATGTCCAAAATACCAGGAGGAAGCTACAGTTTTCTCATCTTGGTGGGATTTTCTCACTGAAATAATTGTTCACTTAAATTTTAGAACAAACACCACTATAAAGGGACAGTAGCTACTTCTTGTTGTCAGATTCTATTCCATACCCTCTTATGCAATTTTGCAAACATATCAAATTTTGCTCCAACTTTGCCAAAGATCAAGACTCTAAATTTAAAACCTTGTTTTAAATGTTTAGAACTTGACTAGATCTGTGCTCAATATTTACTTTGGTTTTGCTGAGATTGTCTCAGTTCTGATGAGATCAGAGTTGTGCTTGAAAGCCATTATCTAATGCCAAGATTTGTTATTAAGATTCTCATGGCATTTTGTAGCCTACAAGCTACATTTGCTCAAGTATAGAAAATTTCATACCTCATCCTCTCATTGCCATTGATTAGAGCAATTTTAGACTTATGAGAGTATTTGGGTATCATTTTGGATCTGGAATAACTTAGGTTTGCCCACATGTTGAACTCAAGAAGATGAGATTGGTTCTTTCAGGACTCTAGGAGTGTTTTTTTCATGATACTGATGCAGAAAGCAAGTTATGGTACTAGCAAGTAGCATAATGAGGGTATAAATGTTTTAGCAATAACATTCAGTATACCGTTTGAGGTGGGATTGGAACTTTTTCTTCACTTCTTATTCCACAAATAAACTAATCTTGCAAGTAGGGACTGTGAATAAAGCTTGGAAAAATTTAATTCTTTACTGGACTATGCTGCATCATGGACTGCCATCTTTTTTCTTAGCCCTCATAGCAGGCTACCCCAATAAAATTGCTGCTCTCAGAACACACGGAATGAATATATTTCACAGAAGTTGTGTTGGCAAGACAAGACTGCTGAGGTGATGGTTCCCTCAGTTTTGGCAATTTATGCATCATTTTATGTTCTATACAATGAGAATTTCAGCACCACCAGATTGGCAGATAAATATCTAGAAATAGTAAAGTGACATCCTGTATATGTGTGGGAACATGCATGTCCTCCTTACAAAAGAGACCTTTAGAAAGGCAACATAGAGACAAAAATAAGGTGATGCTGTCTTGAAAGAGCTTTGCCTTTTTCCTGTGTTCCAATTAAAATCTTGTTGTTCTGACCCTGTGTAAGTTGGGTCAGAATATGTTGTACTTTATTTTGAAGGGCAAAGTTGAGGCAATATAGCCACAGTCTTGAGCACCAGTTCTCTGGTTTTGCTCAGACCTGGTTAAATGAGGTGCTTCTAGGGATGCAGAAAAGCTGATCTGGGAACAATGTCTGCTGAGTGGCCCAACTTCTGTTGGAAGAAAGGTCAAGAAGGCTTTGAAAGGTCATTATTTTTATTATTTTTGGTAATTTGTACAAGATTGCATCGAAATATAAGACTGAAACAACTTCATTAATCTTCTTACCTGCTACAATTTCAGCATGAGGTGGCGGGGGGGCAGTTGGTTGTTTCCATTCGGCAAGTTTTCCTTTTATTTTTTCATCTAGGAATTCCAATAACAATAACATTGTTGCCCATTTGTTCTTTGATAGAACAATTGAGTTCAATGACTCAGTTATGAGGCTGGAGAAGAAAATGTTCATGGCAAGTGAATTGCTCTGCAAAGCGCAGGGGCAATGATATTATCACTTAATTACATACTTTTAAGGTAATGTCAGCCTTTCTTGGTTAGTCTTCTGAGTGTGCCAAGTGTGACCTTGAGATCCATCACTTGAGAGTGCCACTGACTCCTGTAGTGCACTTCCAGCTCTCTGAGCTTTGTATGGCTTTCAAGAAACACAGCTTGTCCAGGGCAAGTAACAGACATGTATTTCTACTTTTTTCATTGTTGGGAGCACATAAGAAAGGACTGCGTGCTCCCCAAACTATTATTCAACAATAGAAAAAAAAGAAAAAAAGCTGAGGTGGATTTGAATCATCTGTTTGCTTTCAAAATCCAAAAATACTTAAGAGCTGTTGTAATTGCAGTATTCTGAAGGGGAACGGTGTTGGAAACTTGCCTTGCTGACAATCAATTAATAATGGGAAAAAAAAAAAAGATAAAGTGTTTCTATACTATTAGCACTATGACTTTTTAATGAAGAATTATAAGCACAGACATACACATATGCACAGTCACCTTCACAGTGCCCCAGGCAAATGATTATTAAAATTAACAGCTTTAATAGCTGTGGCTGGTGGTACACAGACAATTTTAAGTGCTTCCCCTGAAAGTTTAGATACCTTTTACTGAGACTCCCCCCAACACCCACAAATATTTTTAATGTATTTGACATTTTGAAGACAACAGTAATGTTTTACAGAAGAGAATACCAGACCAGATATAGTAAAGCATTATGAAAAAGTCATTTTGGGAGGTTTGGGAAGAGAAGAAGATAGAATTGAGTTACAGCTGCCTGCCCTTGAGGGGAGGAGCTGCCACAGGACAGAGCCCTGCAGAGAGGAGCCTGCTGCAGCTGACAGGTGAACAGTGTGTGACCACGCCACATGGGGACACTGAGCAAGCACATTGCTGACGTGGCAGTGTGGGACAGGTCACTCCGTGAGAATTACCATATAAGGAAATACTGTGCCCTAAAGAAGTCTATAAAACCAACTCCTTTCTTTGAATAAACTATTGAGATTCCTTGCTGGTCTGAGTCTGTGCCTCAGGCACTGTTGCAAAGAGGAGATGTCATATTTTTGTGTACCCCATAGGAACTGATGCAGTCTTAATATGCAGCGGAGGGCGGTGAGAGGAAACATTTGCCACCTTCCCACTTGTGTCTCCTGCCAAGTTGTTTTTGCTTTCTGGGGGCACGGTTCTCTTTAATGTGATGTAATTACGCAGGGCTCTGCCTGAAATAGGCACAAACATGTCTGGCAGTTCACTTGGCTGTTACATTGGCAGTGTGGAATCATGAGGACCTTACAGAGTCATGCTGGTTCACAGTCATGGATGTTTTTTAGAAGGAGAAGGAAAGCTGAATAAGAAGGAACTCGCCATAAATGTGTTCCACTGTTCTTGTGCAAGGGTCAATCTTCAATGGGTAGATTAACTCTGATGGCAGAAGTTCTTGAAAATTCCTATTTTGAACTTTTGGTGCATTTTTGGAGCTGCATGACTTAAACCTTTCCCCCGTGCAGAGGCTGATATTTAGGTGAAGGATTTAGTAGCTATTGGAATGGTTACTTAAAATGTATTTTATACAAATATCATATTACACTAGGAGAAACAGATCAGATTACAGTTGTGTATATAAACCCTAGTTACATGTTCTTTTAAACAATGCAAGCCTGGGCATTTTTTTCTGGGTATTTGTGTTGGTTTTTCTTTTTTCTTTTTTTCCCCAAGTGTTAATGGATTGCCTGGTTAATAGTACCTGGAACTCTGCCAGCGTCAAATATAAACCACACATTCCTTTTAACTAGCAAATTTATAAAGATTTACAAACTTGATAGATGGCAGCTACCAGAATTTTCAACAAATGATTCTGTTTTGAATTCTTTCTGCTCCAGAGAATTTATTTGAAAGGAATTCAGAAATAAACATGTTCATCTTATTTAATTCCTGGAGTGCTTTATCTGGCAGTTATTCTATTCAGTTTATATCCTGCTTTATATTCTAATAGGCTATATGGTCTTTCTGTCTTTAAAGAGCAGACTTCAAGGGGGCCAGTTGCTTAAAGAAGTACAGTTGCAGAGATTTTCGAAATTATGAGCTTGCTGGAAGCTTCACAACTTCTTTATGCTCCTCAAAATAAATGAAAAATAATACAGAATAGCCTAATGGGTTTTTAAAGGAGTACCAAATTGAAGGGTATAAACACTGTGGAAGTAAAAAATAAAATATTAATTTAAGTGATTGTCACTCCTATCACTGCTAGGATCTTTCATTTTTTCATGCTAAACACCTCCTCCCCCCAACCAAGTAATAAACCAGTCTGAACAATGACTGAACACTAAATGAAATATAATGAGATGTGTTTAGAAAGCCATTAATGATAGTAAATTCCATTAGTGGAAGTTAAAAGGTTAAATGCTCGTGCATGTAGCATCACATAAAGAAAATGGCTTGGGAAGGCCAGAGGCTGGCTTTTTGTCCAGGTCCTTTCAGTCCCTTCCCTTCTCAGTCCTGCCTTCCCATCCTGCCGCCCCATCTCTGAAAGTGTTCAGTACCAGCTTGGATAGGGCTCTGAGCAACCTGGTGTACTAAAAGGTGTTCCTGTTAAAACTTGGGATTTTTAAAAACACAAGCAAACCTCAGCTCTCTCCTATCTTTTAAACCAGGGGTGTAGGAGAATGGATTGCCAGCAGCTTCACCCCTAAGGAGTTGCAGCTGTATTAATTACCAAAGAGGAGGAGCAGCCTTGCCCTAAATGGGTCCCAGCCATGTCCAGTAAGGATGGGTGCTATAGAAGACTGGGTTAACTAGGTGAGAGAAGGGTTTGCTGTGAGCACAGTTGAAGCCTGCAGTTGGAGTCTGCTGGCTATGCTGTAAGGAGGAAGGGTCAGGTGGTTGTGTAAGGTACAGGAAGGGGCTATTCTGCATGAAGAAGCAAGTGCCTCGTCCATCTCATTTCAATCTCTAATGCAAGTTCTATAGCAAAACATGGGTATTTTTTTTCTAAACCATACTGTCAAATTCATGTAAAGTGGTAAAATCTCAGGCTTTTACTCTTGATAGAGAAAGAAAATCCAGATTTGTTTTTATTATGACAGGATAAAATTACTATCCATTTTCAGTCTGCAAGCTCTCAGCAGATTGACATTACCAACATGAATGCCAACCCAGTAATAATTGTTCCAGTTCCTAATGCAAATGTAACATTGCTCCTTTGTAATCCAGTCTTAGTATTCTTTAATTTGTGTCTTTAAGATGATATTGACCACTTCGGCACACTGACATCCCCACTATTGAGCTCGTGCTTGACTGATTCTTTCCCACAAGTCGTATAGGTTCTAGCCTAAAAGCCAACCCAAAGAGGGTCAGGAATGTGACCCTCACACGATTCAAAGGTACTGTGTCCCTCAGCACAAAGAGGAGAGTGTTCTGCCTTTCTCCAATGAAGATTCTCCTCCTGCATTGGATGTGCTTGGAGACTGGAGTTTGCTCAGAGACAGGCTGTGGAGATTAGACTACTGGAAGATCACACAAGAAAATATTTGTTGTTGTTCTTGTTAGAACTTTCCCAAAGAAGCTTCAGCGCATGACAGTCTTATTCTTCTATGCCCATTGTAAAAATTTTCACATTTCCCAATTTCTGGAAGCAAATGTGACTTCTGTTTTGCCGTATATACCAACATGTTACTGTTGCCTAACAACAACTTCTATTCTTGTTGCTAACAAGGAAAAAATAATTCCAATTATTTGTTTTTTTAAGTTACTCAGCAATTAAGCAGAAAAACATTTGTCTTTCTAATGTTTGCTCTTAGAATCTACAGAGCTTCAAAAGATGGAGATGTCTGTTAACAATTTCTGTTATTTGTTAAAGACATCGTATCTCCCTCCCACCCCTGATCTTTCTCTGTAGAACTGGATGAGGTTGTTTTCATTTTACTCTTTTTGAGCTGGACTGATGGTGCTCTTTGAGACTTAACAAAGAGACAGATGTGTTGCGCTGACTATTATCTCTCTTCAGACCACATCCTTTAATCTCTTTAGAAAAACATGTTTTCCTTGAAAACATAATTGTCTAGTATTACCAAGGCCATCATCTCTTTACTGTCCTTGCTACCACTTTGTTTTTAGTGTATGTTTTGGATCACTGATCAAAAGATTGAAAAGACTAAATCAACACTTGAAAGAAGAAGGTAAAGTGATGGGTTTTTTAATTTCTTTTCTTGTGTTTTTGGTGTTTTTGTTTTTTGTTTTTTTTTTTTTTTTTTAATATTATTCAAATAGGCAAAGCTTCCGTTCCAGAGCATATACTCCTCTCTGGCATCTAGTCCACAGAAGAATTGTCCTTGAGGGTGCTGGTTTGACTTGCCTCATATAAACTTTAGCAGTCAGCTCTCTCAAAGTGAAGCAAAACATTCATGGCAGCCTGCTGAGAGGACAGTTTCAAATCCTCTTGAGATCTTATGGCACAGCACTACTGGCTGCTGATACAAAGATTTGACAGGACAGCTCAGTTTATTATTTTCTGGGGATTAGTATTCTATCCCTGATGACTTAACATAAGTGATAAATGCCCTTGGAAATCCTATGGCACTTTTTGAGTGGTTGAGCTCAGTCTTGGCAAGGCTAGCAGCATGACGATATGATGGCTGAAGATGTTCTAGTTATCACTGGATTTAGGGAAAATTTCAGAATAGCAATTCATATTGTCTTGAGTTCTCCCAGTTAATCCTGTAATGTGCATACCTTGCTTTTGAACTTTTCCTTGCATTACTTTTCTTCTGATTCAGGTAAGGTCCCCAGTCTGTGTGCTAAAGAGAAGTCAGAAACCTGAAATTGTATGAAAAATACATAGGAACTCTTCTAGTACCATGGGCAGATATTCATAGAGAGGGGGCTATATAAGGAATTACAGACATACTTTTTCTAGAGAGATGAGAGCAAGCAAGAGTGGAAAAGAATCCCTTGTCTGACACATTCTCCTGAGAGTCACTGGATAACCTTAGTACCAGATTGTGCCTTTAATAATGGTAACTGCATAGCTAATATTTTTCCTTTCCTGATGAACTACCTTGAGGTTTTGTTTTTGTTCACAGACAGGACATGGTTTTGTAGCATGTACATTTTCCAAAAATGATCATTCACCAAAAGGTTTTCAGAATGAGGTATCTGTCCCATTCCTCCCCTTGGGTGCATTCTGAATCTTTTTTTATGGAGAGCAAACCTACTTATAGGTAGAGGGGCTAACATCAGCTCAGGATGATGGTGCTGGAAATTATTTCCACGTGCTGGTCCCTGCTTTAGCTCCTAATGTCTTTTCAAGTGCGTTGTAAGCAAATTCTGCTTGGTTACAGGATTCTTCTGTTGCAGGAAAAATTGTCCAGAGGCAAAAGAATTATTTGTTTTTACTCCTTGGCCAGTACTGTGCACAATACCCCAGTTGCATAAAGAATGCTCTGGTTGTGTGAGGTTGTTAGGCACGGCTGATGCCTTTGCCTCCTCACATTTCAACCCTGAACAGAGCAAGTCCAACACACTGGGCTTGGCTGCTGTTATCACTCTAAAACAGACAGCATTTAGGTTTCTTCTCTGTGAAAGGCATTATAAAAGCCAGATTGCTGCTATTAATAGCAGATGTGATCTACCTCTGGCACAATGCAGGGATTTGGTTCACTAATCCATGACACTGCACTCGCTTATGTTGTATTGTTTTTTCAAGTGGAAGACTAAAGCACATGATGCACTTTACATTGCATTCACTTAAATACAGGGAGTTTAACTCAAATGAGTTTTATATATGTTAAAATATATGATCAAGGTCTATGTATCTATGGATACAGAGAAAAATATAGTGGAAGATATCTGTAATAATGACAAAAACCCCCATGTATTTCTGCTATTATTGGGAGATACATATTATGCCCAATCCGTGGTTGTTTGGGGTCCTGAGCAACCTGATCTAGTGAGTGGCATCCCTGACCATGGAATGGCAACTGGAACTAGATGACTTTTAAAGTTGCTTCTAGCCTATGGTTCTCTCTATATATCACTTTTATTTCCTCAAAAGAGCCTCTAATAAAGATTAGGAAGGCATTCTTCTGGGTGTTATATTAACCCAATGTGAAATTCCCCTACTCCAAGGGACCTTAATGACCTTATCTAAACTCCTTGAGTGGAATCTGCTGCTGTGGAATGAATATTTTACAACAACAACAAAAAAGGCAAGTTGTGGTTTCTCCAGAAAGATAAATATAAGTTAAATGTATGTTAAACTAATTATGAAATTATTGTGTGAAATACATCTCACAGACCTGAAAACATGAGTGTATTTTTGCCTGAGCTTCATAAAAATATTTTAGATGAGCCTTGACTTTCTTCATCAGAATGGTGTATAAAATGGTCATAGAAAGGGGAAGGGAAAGGAGGGGAAAAAAAAAGACATTTTCATCTTCTTTCTGCTGCTAGTAGTTTTAACTTTTGAATAGATAAAGAGTTAAAAAGGTAAAGAGTTTGCATCCATTTGGGCAAAACCAAGAAGAGTGTGATTTTTTTTTTTCCTTTTTTTTGTGATTTGAGATGAAACTGAATCAGATACACTGGTGGTTATATCTTGTTCTAAATGCTTGTGAGGAGCCAGTTTAGTTTTGGTTTGTCTCAATACTGATTGTCAGAGGCTTGTGGGGAGGGAGCACACGTGCCACGTACAGGAGTCAATTAGAAGATGGGAGAAAGGCTCGTCTCTGGGGAGACTTCACCTCAACAACACCTCACATGGGACAGGCTGTCAGACGAAGACACTGTACTCCTCAGAGGGGCTTCTCCAGTCAGATAGTAAAAGGTCTCCACCAATGGACTGCACTGAAAGGTTGGACTGGGCCAGTGGTCTCCTTCTGTCAGCAGGCAGAATTTGGGAGGGGCTAGGGGGTATAAAAACTAACTGCTGCTTGCTCTGGCTCGCTCGTTCCTTTGCCCTGACCCCAGCCTGTCTTTTGGCTCTCCTACCTGTTGCACACATCCTTTATGAAAAATCCTTTCCTTAGGATTTTTCCTCCTGAGAAGCTGAGAGGCCTCAGGAACAAAATGTAAACATTGATTATCTGCTGCTGTGGAATGCAACAGGTGCATCTGTGATTGGCCCATGTTGGATGTTTGTAATTAATGGCCAATCACAGTCCAGCTGGCTGGGACAGAGAGCCGAGCCACAAACCTTTGTTATCATTCTTTCCTATTCCATTCTTAGCTAGCCTTCTGATGAAATCCTTTCTTCTATTCTTTTAGTATAGTTTTAATGTAATATATATCATGAGATAATAAATCAAGCCTTCTGAAACATGGAGTCAAATCCTCATTTCTTCCCTCATCCAAAAACTCCTGTGAGCACCGTCACACCTACCCTTGCCAGCTCTTGCTCGCCCTTGTGCCTGTCCTGTCTCTCTGTGTCTCTGCGTCCAACCCTGCCTGCCCCTGAGCCGGGCCAGCCCTGGGATCCTCATCTTGACCCTGTCCAGGGTTCTGGAGCTTCTCCTGAGTCTCCAGTGTCCAACCCAGCCCACTGCTGCAATGCTTGCCATGACTGTGCCCAGGGTCCTGGACCTGCTCCTGCTTGAGCGCCCACTCCCTCACTGTGCGTTCAATCACCCATCACTGGGGGAGCCATGACCTCTTTGAGAGCTGCGTGCACACCCCCTGTTATGTGGATGTTGATGGCACTCCCTGATCCTGTATTCCTTTTCCATTTTCCTTCCTTCCTTTTTGTCTTTTACAGTCCTCTTTCCTCTGGGCAACTCCTTTCTCTTTTTTTGTTGCTGATAAATGGTTTTCAGATGTCACAGTGCAGATAGTCTATAGCTGGACAAGATAAATGTAGCCATAACATGAATCCAATTTGGCTCACCTAGTTCAGAAATGCACAAGTCTCTGAGTGAGCAATCATAGGATAGGTTTAAGCTTAAACAGAGGCCTCAGCCAGTCATGTTCAATCCAGAATGCAGAGATATCACTGCTCAAGGAGCTGGGCGGTGCTGAGACCTCAACAAACCTACACCCAGGAGTTTTGTAACTCCCTATATGAGAAGACTCTGAACAATAAAACATACTGTTGTTGCTCTGTCCTGGTGACTCGAATTGTGAATCTGCCTCCAACCTACGGTCAAGGTTTGCTTTGTTCGACTTAATTTTGTTCCTGACCATCTAATTCTAAAAGAGCTCCTCACATTTTCCCTCAGTGGAATGTGACGACACTACAGATTCATATTTCTCCAAGGAAGAGTATTTTCAGCTTGTAAAATGCTGAAGATTTCTATTACTAAATGTTTGTTATGAAAATGATCTCTTTATAATTTTCATTGGGAAAATATTCAAATAAATATCCATCCAAAAATCATTATTCTTACCCTATAATTAGTGACTTGTATACCATAAATTACAAAGGAATATATTCCATAATAACAGATGAAGTGCCTTGAGACAAATCTGAAATGTGTCATGGGCACATACTGTAAAGAAGCATAGATTAAATTTGCATGCATGAAGTAATGTAGTGTTGCTGGATAAAATTAAGGTAAAGATTTAGTTTAGGCATCTTCACTTACAACATTTTCAGTGATCTGGTTTTTCATTTAAGTAAGACTGTTTTTTTAATCTAGGTCATCTGAATTTGAGGAATACAATAAATGATTTCTTGTAATCCATATGAACCACTTAACATACCTTGAAATGGCTGTTTTCTGGCAATACAATAAAGACACATTCACTTATTTCCCACAAAATCTATAGATATGAGTTGCATCTGTGGGCAAAAGATTTCAACAGACTACGTGACAAGAGAAATAAGAGATTTTCTCTGTTATATCAAGATATGGTATCAAAGAACTATTTCTCTGTGAAGTTAACAGCCTGGTGAAAGCTCAGGGGTGTCTGCACTAGGCACTGTATTTTGTGAAAATTAACTGAACAGTTCATTTTCAGATGCAAATCCTTATTTGTGTCACCCATGATAGGAAACTGCACAAGGCTAGGGTTACTAGCAGTTCTCTCTCTTTTTTTTTTTTTTTTTTTCCTTTTGTCTTTCTGGCAATGCCCTCTTTTTTCCAGAGCTCTTTTCAAGAAGGGTTATGGGAGATTTGGTGCAATTGGTTTCCTGGAAACCGTAATTCAGACCAGTGCTCCCAGTCCCTGCCAAGTACACTTCCATGGCCTGCTAAGGGATCAGTCATGATGGCATGTGGTTACACCTGGTCACACATGGCAGTGGGACGCTAGGGCACAAAGAGGGACTAGACTCTTTCCACCAAGCCTTCAAAATCCTGCTCTCTATAGAAGGAGAAAAAGTTACAGCAAGAAAATAATGAATAATGTGAGCATAAAGAAGAACAGCAGAAGGTGAGGAGTCACCGCTGTGCTCAGAAGAGCAGAAACAGAAAATTCCCAGGGAGAAAGTACAGGAAAAAAATTTATCTGGATCCCAACTAAGTGGTTAAATTGTCTTGATAGTCTAAAACAACTTGGTTGTATTATGTCTAATTGAATTACATCCATATTTTCAGAGACAAGCAAGAGATCTTTCATCCTACTTGGATTCATTTAGTTGTAAGGTTGTCTCTTGAAAGGTAGTCACTTTTTCCTACTGCCATTTCCCATCTTCTCTTTTATGAAGGCCCACCTGAGCTGGCTGAATTTGTGTGTACAGTTTCCTCAGCCAAAGCTAGATCCCTGGCAGCCTTCAAATCCCTTATTTCCTGAGCTATCTCTGGTGAAGTTATTGAAATACTGACAGCTGTAAGCCTGACCTGAAGCCTCTTGCAAATGAGGTGGGTCAATAGGCTTACAATCAGTATCCTAGTAATACCAGTTTGAAACCTCTTAGTTTGGCTTAGGTCCTAAATCTAACTGTAAGATTTAAAACAGAGTTGTATGTCTAGGTTTACGTATTCTAAAGAAAATTCTAAATTATATAGATGTGAGTTTAAATGATGCGACTTCAGGTATAACTGAAATGAACTCTGAGCTTAAAAGGTGCTACAAATGCACCTCCATAACCTTAATTCTGCTCTTTGTTGGCAAATGGAGTAGCCACAATATGCTTGTCATACAGCAAGGGCTGTGATCGTTTAAAGAACTTGCAATCAAAGGAGCAGAGTAAAACAATTGCCCAGTAACACCTGTGCCTGGGTCTCTGTGGAAAGGGAAGCTTCTGGATCAGTTCACCCACCCAACAGCCTCATCTGACAGCATTTAGGACAATAAGTATGAAGTGGTATATAGAGCACTGATCATGTTTTTGAAACGCCCACTCTGGTAAGTAGTTTTGTATACCTTGTTACCTATGCCCATCTCTTCATGCATCCCTGGAGATTGGATGGGGCTCTGAGCAACCTGGTCTAGAGGAAGGTGTGTGTCCCTGCCTAGGCAGGGGCATTGGAACTAGATAATTTTTAAGGTTCCTTCCAACCCAAACCATTCTATCTCCAGCCTGCACTTAATTTTCTTTTCATCATCATCACAAGATACATTTTGCAGATATTTGTTTGTGGGTATACAGTTTAGGAAACCTTTCCCCCACACGAAATTAATCTACTGAATACTCTTAAAACATATAGTCAAGCATCTGAAAAGCAGAGTGATTTGTTCTGAGTTATTTATTAGAGGAACTGATAGAGTGCAAGTGAAGCATTTTAGATTAAGTGATTTCTTTATCACTGAAATGTGAATGAAGTACAGCTTGTTGCGCTTGAATTCTGTATCCAGTTGTTAGCTAGAATTAGAATTAGTGTTTGTTGTGCTTTTTGGATATTATTGGAGAGCAGAGGGAATGGTTTCTAAAAAAATCTGTTTTTCCTGCAGATATCCACACCAAGCTTCAGTACTGCAACAATATTCTCAGACACGGGCGTAGAATCTGAAAATATGCCTTGGTCTAGGGAACAAGTGAAGATTAACTCATTGACATCAAGCTGGTTGAGAACTAAGCTACAAGGTCCATGAAAGGTTTAGAAAGCATCCTTGGCATCTGCATTTCTAGTAGCTAAAGTGACATAGATCAAGGAGCAGAGGAAACGAAACAACAAGATAAATCAGAGGAAGGAATGGAGTGGTAAGAAAAGTGTATGCTTGTACTTTCTTTTGAAAATTATTTACATGTGCTGTAAACTAGTTTGGTTAGATTAGAAACTAAATAGATGACTGAGAGATTTATACAGCAGTGAAATTTGATTTCCTAGAAAGATTAGAAATGCAGGACAAAAGGGGATCTCAAGGACTATGAAGTAAAGTTCCCTGTCAGAGAAGGTTCTGTCACTTAGTTATTTCTAATACTATAATTAGCATTCTTTTGTATTTATAAATTTTCTTTTCCCACTAATTTGCTTAATTGGCTGTCTATCCCTGTCCCTAATATATTTATTAATGTCATTTTAATATCATAGATACATTTTTGCTGTAACTGGCATCAGGCTGATGGGGTTTATCCTCAGAGATCTACAATTAATTTTTATTCATAATTTTTATTTCTGTTACATGGCAGTTATTGCTAGGAGACGTAAAGAGGAGAATTCTGATGTCAAATGGAAAAAAATGATTAATATATGAGTTCTTTGTGCTTTGTTAGTTCTACATATTATGAAGCAATTCTCTTTGATGAATTGCTTTGGAAAAAAATTAAATTTATAACATTTTCTCTTGATACTTAGAACTCCTACATTATGCTTATTAGTTGCTGCTTCATCACCATCACAAAGTGGTGTGTACTTGCCAAACTCTTTTATTCTGTTAGTCGTCATTTTAAGGACACTTAACCACAGAGCTCTAAGGGTAGTACCTAGAAAATCTTACTTCTGCTTTTCTGAGCAACATTTGTGTTTCTGCTCAGCACTGTTCTCCTTTGGTAGTATTTGGTGAGCAAAGATAATTTCCATTTTTTCTACTTGGAACTTACAATTACTTCCTGGCTGCTTTTCTATGCATCCTGCACTGATTTTGGTATTGTAGATAATTTAAAGTATGAGGAGAAAAATATACCCGTTGAAAGCACTTTCATCTTCTTTGATTTCTTTTTTGTGTTCATCAGTAAGTGAGCAGAGAGGTGCCAACAATTTGATGTTGATGGTTGCTGGAAATAATTCCAGATGGAGCAGAATGTCACAGGAAGGGGTCCAACAGAAAGAAAAGGAGGGAAAGAAGCAAGCAGGGAGAGTTCAGAAGGGTAAGCAATAATCTGAACTGGCTACAGCAAGGTCAGATGTCTCTGCTCAGCAAAGTCCTAATTAGTAAAGCTGCTGATGAACTGTGAGAGCAATACTGCCAGGCTGGTGTTAATCACATGAACTTAACTTTCTTAATTGGATTGCATTTTGCTGCTTTGCAAGTCCTAATTGTACCAAGAGTTTATTTAGCAGCAAGCCTGCTTTAACTCTACAAAATGTTTTTTCCCCTGTCACACCCTTCTTCATTGAAGTTACTCTTTCTCAAGAAGTCAGTGTCTCCTCCCCAGGTTGGATGGCTTTAATGTGACCATGGTTATTTTGTTGTTATGTTGGTTTTTTTTTGGTTTTTTTTTGGTTTTTTTTTGGTTTTTTTTTTTTTGGCCATCTTAAATCAATATTTACAGGTAAAATCTGGTCAATGGAGAGTTTCTAAAGAGATGAGATGTAAGTGAAAGATTGTTGCCACAGTTATTTTCCAGCCTGTTCAGAAAAAATAAAGCAAAACATAGTGATTCGTTGCAAGGCAAGGAGAGATGGTAAGATATTCTTCATTTTCAGCAGCCCAAACAAATAATATGAATTTATCTATTTTGTTATGGTGGTGTTTGTGCAGAAGTGATTACTAGATCATTAGTGTTCTCTTTGAGTTTTGAATGTTTAGTGGATATGCTTTTAGGTCCTGCTGATTAGAAGTTTCAGGTATTGGCATAAACTGGCTCCCCCCAAAGCCCTGACTGAGCTCCCACAGTGGCAGAAACAGTTAAACTGCCTGGTGAATCCTCCCGGTGCAGTTTTCTCCCCTGAACATTTTTCTGGGAAGTGACTGCCTCATGCAATGCACCATGTGTGTAGATGCCTATTGCTTAACCAGAGCTAATTAGTTCAGCTCATCACCACCATTTCACTGTGCCTATATGATTTTAAGAAACCTCTACACACACCTAGCTCTGTCAGCGTGGGCTTGCCCCAGAAAGCCAAGTTTCATTACTTTGATACCTCTTTGTTTCTGAATAGCAATTTATTTCCACAAAAGGCAGACGTCTTTTTTCTTTTCTAGAATGAAATGAAGATGACAGCTGCCATAGGCAGCACTCTGATAGGTCTTTTCTGTTTTCTGTAGAGTCCAAATCTGTTTTTCATATACAAATCCCAGAATTCCTCTCTTAGATCTACAAACAGATCTTAAAGTTTTATGAATATTTATGAAAAAAAACCCCAAAAAACAAAGAAACTGTCAGCAGGTAAGAAACCACAAAACAACTTCTGTTTCATTCCTAGCTGGCCAACATACCTCCCCCCCCCCCCCCCCCCACCCAAGAAAAAATATTCTATGAGTTTAAAAAGTGTATCTAAAAATACTTTAAAACATCGCTGGTGCACTCTGCAATCTCTTTCCTCATGATGTGCACAGTCACACTGGCCAGGGGGTGCCACTGCTTATTCCTAATCCAAGAGTCCTGATTTTCTGCCCCTGAAACCTGAACAAAGTGAAGATGTAGGAGAGAAGAAAAGTGGTTTTGGTACAGTAAGTCATACACATCTCATCCTATTGGAGGTGTTTGGATGTTGCCTTGCTGTCTGCTGCCCCAGTAATATATATGCCCTCAGTCCTCAGGCAGGTGCTGGGCACCTGTGTCTAATTTCATTTTTTTTTCTCTTTAGGCATCTACCTTTCATCATCACCTATTGCAAATCTAATTCAGTCCATGATATTTCAAAATAATTTCTCACTGAAGTATTTGAAATACGTTACACAACTAGGAGGAAGGAAGGGCCATGAGTACTAACAGTACAATGAGGTCAACATCTTTCACTTCCTTTTTATAAAATACTATATTTTGCTTGTTATGTGGAGTTTGGTCTCTGAGAGTGCAGTGTCACAGAGCCCAGTGAGATCTCGGCAGATTGTTCCATAGCTAAGGTTGCTTTTTTACAAATGACCTGTCATCAGATGATGAACATCTGATCTTCTCCAGCTGTGCTCTAACATGTGTGATTGTGTGTCTGGATTGGCTGATTCAAAAATACCAGAGTAACTTCCGCTTCCAAATCCCCTCTTGAGGAGAGGAATAAAAAAAAAAGGGCAGGGTTAAAAATTTATATATATATATATATATATATATATATATATATATATATTTGTATTTAATAGTTTTATTGTAATATTGCTTGGAAAGTCTTCTGGCATTATGGAAATTGGCCAGTGCCAAGGAACTTCATAGCCATGAGCAGCTGTGACACCAGTGGTCAGGCCAAGGAGCAGCTGCAGCTGCTGACATTATTTCCACCCTGAAGTTCAGTGCTGCTAGACCCACCTTACTGATCTTTTAGGCTATGCCTTGAACTCTGGAGCAGGTTTAGGGGCAGTGGTGTACTAAATGTAAATCCGATACCATATTGTCTTTAACAGAGATCAGAAAATACTGTTAAAATATTGGATTTTTAAAAATTAAAACGGTGTTGAAAACTACTGACAATGTTGCTCATTCATTAGGTAAACAACGCTTTTTTAATAACTCCAAAGCCAACAGGCTCTTGAGATTGTTAAATAACTTTTGGCAGAGAAGCTGTAATCATTGGCCACATTTTTGCCTTATTGGTGTAAAAAGATAACCAATCTACAAGAGAAATGGACACCCATAAAAGAGACATGACCAGTGCCTTAGGAAGTGATTCAAAAACACCAAAGCACAGGAACAGATAGCTCAAAATTGTGGAAAAGAAGTAAATATGACCCTCACAGATGGAAATTATGACAGACTGAGGGGCCACCAAACAGAGAGATATTTCTAAGGCTTGCCTGACCTAAAGGAAGATGGATGAAGTAAAAGATGTTAGTGCTGTATGAAAGATGAACTGGTGTGGACGAGCTCAGTCAGATGCTTCGCTTTTTGCTCTTTCTCATTATAAAAGTACAAAGGGATATTGAAATTAAAGGCAACAAATTTAAAATAGGTAAAGAGAAACACATTTTTGTGCAACATTTATTTAATCTATAGAAGCTGCCAAGGCAGGACGATGCTGTTGCCAATAGCCTGATAAGGTAATAAAAAGGATGCGACGCACGTGAAAAGGAGTTGTTAAGCAAGTCAGGAAAAAAGTTACATTATATGAGCAATTAATGAGGCTTCAAGGGAGAAATGATGATCATCTGCTGGGTGCTGGAACCAACTGAGGTTTGAGTTTTAAAGAGGCAAAACTTCTCTTAAATTCAGTAGAATTTCCTCTAATTAAAGCCTGTATGATTGGCTTAATTGTCCCACCCTCTCCACAGGATGGCATAATTGCAAAAAAGGGTATATTCAAATAAATGCTGCTCGGTGCCTAAACACAGGATTTGGTTTTAATCTGCCTCTTCTGCTTCCTTTACTTAGGAACATATTTTTGTGAAAAAGTCAGCTAATGTTCGGCTTGACATGCTGGAGTTATCCTGCCCTGTGATGTTAAAGCCAATTTACACTCATTGCTTCAGAACAGTTTTGGGCAAGGATCTGGTTATAAAATCTAGGGTTGATTCCTGCTACTAGATGAGGCTTCCTGCAGGAATGCAAAGCCACAGGATTTGTATGGTAGACCGAGTGTTTATTAGCATATTTTTTGCTCCTGGGCTGCACAAGCTCTGTCATGTTGATATGGTACCAGCATTTTAATTAAAAAATTCTGGAGTGGAGACTTTTAGCAATTATATGCTCTGGTATTATCCTTTTATTAATATAAAAAATGCATTTAAGATTATCTGATGCAAAATACAGTGAAATTACATTGGATGAATACAGACCTGCCTGCCTGCAATGTGTTATTAATAGCTAGCGTTAAAAAATTATTTTGAAAGGAAAGCTGCAAAATTCCAGTTTTTCTCAATATAACTGGAATAAACCATTAAATCAAAAAGATTGTCTCTTATTATCTCATATCTCCTTTATAATATCCTGCCTAATGTTTAAAACATAAATCCTTCATATGGTGGAGTATTTTTGAAATTAAGCTTAGAACTTGAAAGTTTTTAAGCATTTTCTCATAAAGATCATTGTGGCTGTTTTGTATGCTGCAATGGTCAGTAGCAATTCAGCTTTCTTCCTTTAAAAAGACTTTTCAGGACCTCATTTTGCATATACTGACAAAATGAACAGATATGAATGTTGTTTGGATTGGTTGTGTGTGAATATATCTCAAAGATAAAATAGAAAAATCCAGTCACCACTGGATTTTCTGTGTCTGTAAAAGAAGAAGTCTCATATTTGACAGGCTGCTTACTTGGATTCTTCTCCCAGCTCAGTCATGTCCTGAAGTCTTTCTTATAATGCTATTGTCTTGCGGGTCAGAGGCTATGGAACAAATTATTGTGATAAATGTCAATAGTTAATTTAACTTCCATTAAAATTTTCTCTGTCATAAGCCTTAAATTAAAGAGAAATGGCCTCTCTTTTATTATTTGCCACCACAGTAAAAACAGAATTACATCTGGCTTTGCCTCCAAGGCCAAAGGAGGGGATGGTGAGACTTGAAAACTTGTTACAGAAATACAAGAGCATGATGACCTCCTGCTTTTAGTGGTTGCCTGATGCTCTGCCCAAACTCGAATTCGTACTGGAATCACTTAACTCTTAGTGAAATTTTATCTCATTCACTGAGACTGGAGTGGAATAAATTTTTAAAATAATTATTATTCATTGTCTTTGTGCAGTACCTGCCTCTGTTTGGAAGAACTATATCTTCAAGCTCTTTCCTTCTTTGAAGGAAATGTGCTCTAAAGTGGCAGTCCATAAAAATTGTAGAACAGGGACTAGAATTCTTGTGTGGAGGAAAAGAATCCATTAAAAACCCCTTGAAAACCTAAATCAAGGGAGCATGATGAGATGGACAAGGAACATATTTTTCATTAGTACCTCTGATTTTGTGACACCCCCCCGGTAACTACAGCAAATTTGGAGTTTCTAAGAGAATGGGATGTGCTTTTCTGAGTTTAGTAGGTAATGTGTGAAATATTAACGCTATTTGGTTTTATTGTTAGCCACTTGGGAAATGTGAGTCTAAGTCTGTGAGCAAGGCATTGCTAAAAAGGGGCTTATTTTTCACCAGGAGTTTCCCTCACAGTAAGTACTGTGGAAGAGTCTTGAGTCCGTGATTCAGACTGATCATGAAACGTGATTGCAGGGCACTTCCCTTGGTTGGGAAAGTGCTGTATGCTGCTGGGAATGCAGGCACGTGAAGATGGTTATTCAGTGATCATTTGTCACGCTGATGGATTTAAGGACAAAGGGGCTGGTGGAAGCAATGCAAGTGTTTCTCTGTCGCCCTTTGGTTAGGTCATTAGGTTAGAGATGAAGCATCTTGTAATTAAGTTTGTGGGAAGTTACATTCACCTACTGTTAATTGCTGACAGATGAAGATATTTCTGTTAAAAATTTGCTGTCATATGAAAGGAAATTCAAAGTTACATGTTTGAAGTTCTCTATTTTTAAAACATGAAAGTTATTTTAAGATTTTTTAAATTTCTTAATAAAGATTTCGGGTTGTCTTAAGGTCTTACCGGTTATTTTGTGCTTTATTTTTCTGCCCATCTTGATAAATAAATGTTAGGCACAAATGAATATGCTATGCATAATGCATATACATGTTTAATGTCTAACTTCACAAAAAACTCTCCAGGGAGAATCTCATCAGTAGAGTCACTTTAACTTTTGTAAAGATTATGTTCTGAAGTTTATAATCTGTGTAGTCACACAGCTGAACTCATCTCAAACTGGTAACCTAGTCAGCTGTCTGTGGTTGTGGTTTTCTTTTTTGTATTGCCATACAGGAAGAATTCTTACAAGGTGGAAAAAATATCAGTGGATGCAATAATACTTTTTCTCTCTTTTTTTTTTTTTTTAATTTTTTTAAACGCAGCATTATGGCAGTATTAAATTTTCGGGATGCTTTGAGTGTTTGATCTGAAAATGAGAAAAACTCATAGGCTTTGGAATGAAAGTAACTGATACTGGAAGGGAAAGGAAAAACAAATACTGCAGAAATTTTGTTAAATATTTTAATATTGTGGATGAAATATATATGTGAGTTATAAGTAGGACTAGAGCTATGTTGGGATTTGAGCCTTTCACTTCTAATGTATCATTCTTTCTTTTGAAATGTACATAGAAAGTGCTAAGGTAGCCACCTTTCTCCACAACCTATTACTTGAAAATAGGCAATTAGGAGAGCAAATAATTTAATATTAGTTGACAGATCATTAGCTTGTAAGACAAAAAGTTGGAAAAAATCAGGAGCCTAAGGAAGGAGTAATTATATTTGGAGTTGAGGGGGGGAGAAAAAATGGTCTTAATTGTGAAGCATGATAATATCTACAGGTTAGGCACAAGAAAGCAGAAAATTGCTGGTACACAGGAAATTAGGATTATGCCTCTTTGCTGACACTGAATCAGCCTGAATCTGAGCACTAATTGGCACCTGTAGGCTGATCTCTGTACTGCTCCTTCATCACCTGGACCTGTCCTGGGGCATGGTGGTGCTGGGTACTGGGTGAGTGACAGCTGTCATGGACATGTCTGGCCTTCATTTCCCAGAGAGCTGGGTCTTCATTAGGATTGGGCTTTGAATGCTGGAAAATAGACTCAGCTCCTGGTAAAGACAAAACAGCTGGACTGTTTCATGTGCTAAAATTGGGTTTATATGTTCCCCCCATTTCAGGAGAGAGGAACTGGGGGGATGTGTTGCAGTGAGCAGCTACAGACTGGAGCCCAATATTGAAATGGGAATTTCATGAGGCTGAAACAGTAAGCTAGACAGCCCCATGAGTAGCTTTTTAAAATAGAGATTTTCTTTTAAAGAGTGATTTAGGCTGGGTTGTTACTTCATCCCAAACCTACATTCAAACTTCTTGGCTTTCTAGATCACATAATTTACAGTATGGGGCAAATCTTATTACAGATCCTTTCATTATGAAGGAGAGTTATAAGGAACACTTACCCTGCATTAAAAACTGCTGCCAGATCTGTGCATGGTGATATAGTCACCACCTGTGAGCAAAACATTCCAGTAGGGTACAGCAGTACCAGCAATGGGAGATGGATGTCCTAGGACAGGGTAGAACACCTTTACAGAAAGAAAGGGGTTATATGTTTTTCTTTCAGGAATTATAATATGATAACAGCAAAGACTGGTCTGGAACTAACCTTTCACTTTAGGCAAATCAGTAAAATGTGTTCTACTGTTAATTTTAGGTGAGTTAATGGAGGTTATGATAAATCTCCAGATAAACAGTCACTACCTGAAATGCAATTTACTAAGTATTACATTGGGGTTTTGGATAGCTGTTTAATTATAATTAGCTATATTATAATTTTTCAGAGCATTTTTTCTACTTTTAGTTGGTTTTTTTTTAAGGAAAAAGGAAAGAACTTTTTAATTAAAATTGAAAAAAAGTTTGTTCTTCTCTTTTCAGTGCTCTTTCAGAATGCTTACCTTTTGTTAAATTTTCTTCTCTTCTCTCCCAGTACTAAAGGTTGTCTTTAATTAATTTCCATTTCTTCGTGGTATATTATTAGGAAGTAGAATCTGTAGTGGAGATTAAAACAAATGTGAAGTTTTTTGTATTCCCTGAGAAACCTGGGTTCTGAATAGCTTAGAATAACTTGCAGTTCTTTAATATTATCTAATTATGTGCTGTTTTTTTTTTTAAACAAATTCCTAGTAGAATAAAATCAATGCTCTCTTTCTTTATAGTTTAAAGTCCCCATTCTGCAAAGACATTTGCATAACAGTTTAGTAGCTGCTCAAAATTTATGAACTATATACCCTTCTCTGTTTGAAGTGCATTTTTAGAGAGGCAATTTAAGATATCTTTTAGATTGTGGGTGAGATATCTAGTCATATAAAATTATTCCATAGGACACAGTTTACTACAAACCTTAAAAATTATAGCACACATTCTTCATTTAAAAATAAGGGTATGGAATGTCAATGACATGCTTAAACGGCTTTCAATTGAAAAATGGAGGAAAATAATAAACAGAGCTATGGAGGAAAGACATCTGTCCTGCAGGAGAACAAGTGAAACAAACTTGATAAAATTTTGGAGGGAGTTTGTCCCTCTAAAATTGGAATATATTGTAAATATAATACAGCACTTGTAAAGAAAAATAAATTATTGTAAGTCAAAGGACAAGATCCTAGCTGACAAAGCTGGGAGCCCTCAGCAACAGCATTCCATCTGGTTATTTTGATTTTTTCCCTTTGTTTTACCTTCTCTGTGTATACCTTTATGATTGCTGGAGTCTGGGACTTCTCTAATACAATTATGTGATTATCCTGATCTGTTTTACAGCCCCTTCAATTCTCTATTCTGTTTCTATCCAATGATTCTAACTTTAAAGTCCAGGAGCACATGGGATACCAGATACAGGTATATCCATTGCTGTATAGTAATTGACATTTTTAAAGAGTGTTGTCCTTGCATATTTCACAAAGTGCTTTCTTTCACTAATACAGGAAAGCAGAGTAGAGAACTTATAACACTGGTTTTATAGGAAATGAGATAATCTAAATACATAGGTAAAGCAAAAATTTCCCTTAGAATTTAATTTGAAATCAAAGTTTTCAAAAACAGCTACCTTGGCTTATGCTGTTTCTTGATAAAGTGCTGCTTCTGGGCACATGTACAAACACATTAATGCAAAAAATAGCATAAAATAAAATCCTACAAGTTCAATTTTTATGTGTTCCTCTTGACCAGATTTTCTTCATTATTTTGTGTTTTCTCAGCGACAACGTACAGGTTCTGAGAATTTCAGAAGTTCAGGGTACCCTACAGATACGAACTGTAGCCACAAAATGGAACTGGGTTGGGATGGCTGAAATTTTCTAGTGAATGCAGATAAACAGGGCTGCTCTGTACTTTTTTGTTTCAATTAAGGACAATCGAAGCTTCCTTTCCTGTTAATTTGTGAGATATAGAATTGCCTTTTTTTTTAAAGAAATCTGTAAACATTTTTAAGTTTACCAGTGTTGTCTGGTAAATCAGACAACATTGAAAAAAACTGGTTCAGCTCTGAAACTTCTTGAGCTAATCTAAATGATGAATACTAATCAATATTTTTGTATTTATAAAACAAGTATTTCAGGCCACGGAGATTTACTCTTTGTGCCAGCCATGAGCCCAATAGTTCATGCTTGACTTGAGAGGTTTTGAATGGTACTAAATTTGTTGTGGCTGGTTCTGACTGGCTTATGCAAGGCTGCAATTCTCTTCAGTTCACCACATTTTTCTGTCATACAGAATAAGCAATTTCTTGTGTTTTAAACATACATTCATGTAAGAACTTTAAAAAACTAGAAGTTAATTAATGGTTATTGTGAATGTCATTCATAATGACATATTGCGTCAAAAGTAGCTTCCACCACTGGTTTCTCTCCATCATGTCAGAGAATATTATGAGTTGTTAACTAGTGCCAACATTTCATCAGAAACTTTTGCAGTTTTCTGGAAGTCCTGACTTCTGGAGGGAAGACCCTAATTTTTTATTAGAAAAAGGGAAGAACGTGTTTTAGATCTTTAGGTTCATCTCTTTTGCATGGAAAAGCCTGAAAGTATAAGCTTTATTTCTCCCTAGCGCCTTGACAATGCAATAAAAAGGGATCTATCAGAAGAAAATTGTTTTTAAAAGGCATTTGAGGAAAGGGTTTGTTTCAGGAGTGGTAAAGGCTGAATAATGAATTTATAAGGCCAGGAATTGACAAGATGGTGTGTTGGAACTGAACTTGTGCAACTGGAGGCACAAGAAATGACTTGCCCCTTTTATCTTGCCTGTGTCAGCTAACAGTTTAATCTTCTCTGTTTGCTGTGTAGGTCAGATACCTTTCTTGGTCAGTGGACTACAGGAACAGAAAGCTCCTGTGCTTGTGAGACAATTACTCTCATCTTCCCACTGTTTGTGTGTTGTAAATTGAGATAATCTTTCAGATATTAAATAGATTCTGAATAATTTGGTGCTCAGCAGTGTGCTCTTCCGATCACTCAGTTATGAGTCCACCTTTCATTTGGAGATCACCTTAACAAAAGAAGGTGTCATACAAACAATAATCTGGTGTTGCTCTTTAATCATTCACTTATGCAAAGTCTCTTTATTTGCTTTTCAAAGAAAATTCAGGATGAGAGGTTGTCAGGAGTCCCAGCTGATTCAGGGTGACTATTGTGTAAAACAGTCTTTGAGCAAAACCATGGCCTCTTCTGATTCTTTTATCTTTTCTACCAGTGTGTAAATCTTGGGCATGTGTGCATGAGACTGGGAGAGATAGGATCTGGATGTCTAAGGCCAGGTTGGATGGGGCTCTGAGCAACCTGGTCTGTCACATTCACATTTTCTGGAAAAATCCCTTCTCCCAGTATTTTCCTCCTGGGAAGCCTCAGAGAAAAGTGAGAACAATGATTATCTCATTTGCTTCTCCTCTGTTTTGCTCATGTGGAATGTGTTTGGAGGTTGTTTATCCAACAGGTGATTCATTGGTTTCTGCTGTGAGTTGTTTTCACTCTTTGGCCAATCAGTGCCAAGCTGTGTCGGGACTCTGAAGAGTCACGAGTTTTCATTATTATCTTTTTAGCATTCTGTAAGTATCCTTTCTGTATTCTTTAGTAGAGTTAATTTAGTATTCTTTAGTATAATTTAGTATCATAAAATGATAAATTAGCCCTCTGATAACATGGAGGAGTCAGATTCATCGTTCCTGCCTTCATCAGGGCGCCCTGCAAGTACAATACTGGTCTAGTTGAAGGTCCTGGAAAGAGATGGTCTTCAAGGTCCTTTTCCAACTTGAACCATTCTAGGACTCTATGGTGTGTTTCACTGTAGTCCAGATGTTGGCTTAACACTTACAGACGTGTGCTGGTGTGGTAGATGAGGCTGTTCTTTGTCTCCTTTGCAAAGAGCCTGAAGGGCTGCTGTCATACCCTTCCCCAGCTGCCCTCACTACTCCCTGGTGCCCCGTGCAGAACAGCTGGTGACACTGACCTGCACAGGTATGGGCCTGTGAAGGAGTGCAGGACTCCTTTGTACCCTGCCACCCTCTTTGCTGGGTTAGGTGCTTTAAAGGTAGGTCGATCAGTATTCATTCACTGGCCTGCCCTTCCTGCATCCCTTTTGTTTGCTTTTTTAAGGGTATCAGCTTGTGTGAGAAGAGAAATGGACAACTGGCCCCATTAGAATCACTGCATAAATTGGCACTGTATTGTTTTCTTGTTTGTGCTCAGCTAAACTTTGATTTCTGTAATTTTTATTACTCAAGTAATGTGAATAAAATCTGACAGTGTAGCAGAACATTCAAGACACAGTGTCCTTTAACACCTGCCTGAATTCACTCATTCATTAAATAAGCAATCAAAAATGCATGCCAGTCCAAAATTAAATTGACACGTGTCGGAGACTGAAATATTATAGTTTATGATTTAAACATTTTCATGAAGGAGTTTTGCCTAGCAAAGACTGTATTACAAAAGCTGCAGAGAAGACCACCACACCCTGAAAAGGCTTTCTAACTGAGGCCCTGGACTGCTTGCTGATGGAGAGAAGATAAAGTAAACTCAGATCTGGGGAGAAAAGAGTGCATTTACATAGGGATCAAGCTTAGCATCTTCAGGGTAGAGAGGACATCCCCAAGGCTATTAGCTGCCAGGTTTGCACAGACCCTCGCACCAAAGGGTGGGTGAGGGGGGAAGAGGCTTTGGGAGTGTGTTGGAAAAGCCTCTGGTGAGAGGTGCAGTGAACGCCCATGCTCTGCTGCGCATGGCAGCTCAGCTGTGGAGCCCTTCACCTGGGGAAAAGCTTATCCACAACAGAGGGGGTGTCATGGCCCATCAAGGCCCCCCCCAGGGGATCCCCAGACTCTGTAGCAGAGCATTGCACATGGTGCAATGCATCCACATTGTCACAAGGGACAGTGTCAAACTGGTCCCCTTCAAGGGAAGCACCTGCCCAAAAAAAATATATGAATCCACTGGATTCTACTCTTCTTCGTGGTGCAGCGTGGCATTGTGATGGGGGACCCTCATCATCAAGAAGACAAGAAGGAGGGGAGCAACGAGCATTGTTAGGACACCTGGAAGGGTGATATGCTTCCACCTAACCCGTGTCACTCTCTCCCTGTCCCCCCAGCCCCCGTGCACGTTCCCTTTCCCTTTCCCTTTCCCTTTCCCTTTCCCTTTCCCTTTCCCTTTCCCTTTCCCTTTCCCTTTCCCTTTCCCTTTCCCTTTCCCTTTCCCTTTCCCTGTCCCTTTCCCTTTCCCCACCAAGGAAGGCAGGAGACTCCCTTGGAATGGAGAATATGACCCCCTTCCCTCTGAATTATTCCCTCTTTTCTCCTCAGATATCGCACTGTCAGAAGAGGGGGTGCAGTAGGAACATCACTGATAGAGAATGCTTAGTCCAGAAAATTTTGGGTTTGTGCCTTACCATGCAGTGGATTTGTCTATGTATAAAACCAATGAGGTTCCAGAGGTCTTGGGATATTGCTAGAAATATTGCTAGAAATTAATTGGTCTGAGTATGAACATCTCACCTGCCTCTGTTCTATAGTCCTCGTGCTTTTGAGGAAAATGTTTGACATTTCAAAGAAAGAAGTAATACAAAATGAAGGAAAGCTTCTTCAGCATGTTGACATGGCAGACAAAGCAACACAATTGATTTGTGCATATTGTCATATTCGTGTTAATTTTTTATCAGTTTTGAAGTGGTTATATCCTTAAAGTAAGTATAATTACTTCTAATATGTTTAATTTAAAAAAAAAAGTTCTATTTCTCCCTTCAACTTTCATGCTTGCACCTCAGACACATTGCAAGGAAGAAACTTGGTTTGTTCTTCAATTATCAACAATTCATCATCAATTACAGCAGAATGCGCTTCTGACCTAATGCATCTTTTATGATAGCTCTTAGTGAAGTAGATAGCAGCTATTTTTGGTAAGCCACACTTAAAGTCCCATTAAGTCTTTATTTCAGTAGCCTACAATGTAGATCCACTGAAATCACAAGATTTGGGTCAGAATTAGACAGAATATTAGGAAATGGAAACTTTTCTTATCTCCCTCAGTACTACAGAGCTCACAGGGAAGGCTACACTGCTGAGGCTACTTTTCCTACCTACCTACCTAATTCACCAAAGGCAGTTCTGAAATAACTCTAATTGTTTTTGTACTTGAAGACAGTGATTTAAAGCCTCTTTGTGAGTATATTTTTCTTAAGCAGGCAAAAGACACCAGCCACTGCTTTTTATTTTGCAAGGGGAGGAGATGGGGTTGTTTAGCAATAAAGATTACCTGCACACGGTCTCTGCCTTAGGTGGCTGTAACTCATGGAAATTCACTGAAGTTATTCCTGATTTACAGTACTGTAAGGGAAGGGTCAGAGAATAGTTAGCTTTAAGAAAATGGAACAGGTTTGCAATTTCCTAATACCTGGCATTCCTAGAACCTTAAATTTATTTGTGTTTTGTAGGAAGGCATTTTCTTGGTCAGAATGCTGCTGATGGAATTTGTATTAGAAACCAGGAATCCACACCATTCAAATGGTAAACGTCCAAGTCTTTGCTGAAGTGCAGTTCTGCCTGCAGATTACATTTTTTCTTCTAGCCTGCCCTGCTTGCTTTAGGAGCTTTTGGATTTCCACTGCCAAGGCTTCCACATCAGTGTTCAAAGAAAGGAAACCAAGCGCTACAGCTAACAGCCAAACTAGACACAAAGTTGTTATGTGCCAATATTGCTTATGAGAATGACATTGTACTTGTTTTGTACAGGACTCAATTCTTTGTAGGTCTGGAAATGGTGGGGTGTAGTCTTTTCTCAGCTACCACTGAAGTTTATCTTGTCAGAACACATGAGCTTCCTTCAGGAATGAATATTTTCCTGCATGAATATTTTTGGTAGTAGACATACATGTATCACATGCAGTATCTATCTGTTAGACCAAAGACTGAATCAGGCTGGGAAAAGGGCTTGGGAATACTGCGTGATGTGGGTGGCACTGTATGCTGACCTGCCACTGCTTGTGCTGTTGCCACAGACAGGGAATCCTCTACTCCAGAGCCACACGGATCAGATGCTCCCCTTTCTTTTCTCTTTCCCTTTTTCTCTAGTTGTCTGTTTTGTTGGGGGCCCTTAAGGAAAGTCACCTGGCAAGATTATCAAAGCACTTACTTATGTTAATAACAAAGTAAGAACATCAGTAGATTTGTATTTTCTACCTCTGAAAGAAATAGATAGGGAGCAGAAGTTACTGACCACTTGGAAGGATGCTTAGTTAACAAAATTATGGGGTTTTTTAAAGAAAATAATTTCTCTGACTATCATCTGGCCATTTCTTGTGTGACCCCTGTAACCTACTGGTCATCTTGGTGTGTTTTTCCTACATTACTTGTGCACACACTGCTCTTCTCTTGCATTATTCATGGAAACCTTTTCCCTCTATGCTATCTTGTTGGCCAGCCATTGTTTTTACCTCCCCGTCTGGGTTATACAGGAAGAAAATGTCAATGGGCAAACTTGTATCTTGTTTGGTGCCCCTTCAAGACATTGCCCCTTGCTGCTGTTGTTTTGGGACTTGATTATTTTTTCTGTCTGTGGTAATTTATAGCAGCTGCTGCCCTTGAAAGTGGAGAGCACAAAGGTGAGCATATAATAATGGCTAAAGGCAGATCCCTGGAATGTTGAGCTTTGGCATAGTGCTGTGGTTTGCATCAGAATTACAAACAAGGCTAGTCCACGATACAGTGGGAGAAACAGTGGGAGCAGGATTCCACAACCAATCAACTAACCAGCACAAACCCCTGCTTGATCCAAGAAGGGATCAGAGAAATGTAAACACCAAAGCTTTCTCTGGAGAAATGTTTGGGGATGACAGCCAGAAATTTTCTTGTGCCATTGCATCTGAGAGTAGCTTGTTGAGGTTTGCCTTTATTTTCCACAGGAAGCGGATGGCTACCTGATTCAATAGTGTTTTTTGAGAGGTAGCTGTTAACCTGCTGGGAATTCCAGATCAGAATAATAATTGCAGGATTATCCTGGCTTGGCTGGATGATGTTCCTTCCCTAATGCTTCCTCTGAGCTTTGTTTGAAGCCTTTTGTGACTCTTTTTCTTAGATGGAAAAAGGGAAAGAAGTACTTGTTTTCCTCTTCCAGCAATCCCTAGATAGGAGAAGGGTTATGGATATTGAATGTTCTCTTTGGGCATATTTTCACTCATTTACTCTTGCCACTTTCCAGTAAACAGTTCATTATTGTGTTTATTTTTATTATTATTAACTTATTGAAAGCTCTGGCATGTGATCACTAGAAGTGGCAATAAATATTTGGAATTTAATATTGAGGTGGTCTAAAGGAAGACAGTGTTTCTTGCTGACTCTAGTAAGTGGTCTCAGACTTTTATATCTGCTCATCTTTCCAATGAAATCTGGTGATCTTAGTGTAACCGAAATGCCAAGAGTGTTTGGAAAGTGAGAATTAAAAGAGGAACTGAGTTATTTGATAGTAGATTTGGTTGAGAAGGAAAAGAATAACATTGCAGAAAAACAATAGATCCTGTCTTTTATAGGGAACCTAAGATCAATATTGCTAACTTTTTAGAAGGATCCGAGTTGCTTTTATGATATGTTATAAATAATTTTGTCCTTAGTATTGGGCTCATGTAGAAACAGAACAGGAACTCTTTAAGGAGCAGAATTTGAGTTCAATGTGCTCAGGTTTTTGTTATCTGTGTATCAGTTCCACATACTTCAATATCCTAATGGTGTTTGGTTTTTCCCCCACTAAAACAATTTTCGTCCTTTTTTGGAGGGGGGTTGGCTGTCTTTTCTAGGGTTACTTTTTTGGCTGTTCTTCAGATAGATGCCAGTAAAGAACAGCGTCTTGCCTTCAGAATATTCCTTTTAGATCCCAGCAGGGATACAGTATCTGGGATAGCTACAAAACTATTTTTTCAGTTTGATTCATACTGAGACAGAGGTGGGTCTTGAGTTTTTTGTAGCCACCAAGACCAGAACTCTTGCCACCTCCTTGTGCCTGGGAGTAGAAATTCTGGCCAAACGTCTCCAGCTCACCCATTTAAAAGCACAGGGAGTTTTCAGGCAGGATGGAAGTGAAGAAGTTGTTGTTTGTTCCATATCAACCTGTTTCAGGTGTTGAAAAGTTTTACAAGACAGTCTAACTCAGTGTGGTTTCCCAAGATCTACCAGGGTCAAAGGACTGTAGTGGGTTGACTTTGGCTGGACACCAGGTCCCCTCCATGACTCGAGAGAGGAGAGAAAATATAATAAAGGATTAATGAGCTGAGATAAGGAGAAACCAATCACTGATTACTGTGACAGGCAACACAGACTTGACTTGGGGAAATTAGTTGCATTTATTACCAAGCAAATCAGAGCAGGATAGTAAGAAATAAAATCTTCTAACATCCTCCACCCAACCCTCCTTTCTGCCCACGCTCTACCTCCTCCCCTACAAGCTGGGCAGGGAGATGAGTGGGAATTATGGTTCTGTTCATCACACATTCTTCCTGCTGCTGCTGCTCAGGGAGTGGAGTCCTTGCCCTGGGTCCCTCCCATCAATGAATGTTCTTCATGAACCACTCCAAAGTGAGCTCTTCCCATGGGCTATAGCTCTACACTAACTGCTCCAATGTGGGTCACTCTTCCATGGGGTGACATCCTTCGGGAACTCAGCCTGGGTCCCCCACAGAGTGACAAGTGCCACCAGGAAATCTGCTCTGATGTGGGCTTCTGTCTCCATGCCAGAAACCTGCTCCAGCACAGGCTTCCCATGGGGTCACCAGCACCCTCTGCTCATCCACCTGCCTCATCCACCTGTCTCCTCCAGGTGGATCTCTGCATCCCCATGGACCTCCATGGGCTGCAGGGGCACAGCTGCTTCACCACGGCTGCACCACAGGGGAGAATCAGCTCTGGTACCTGGAGAACCTCCTGCCCCTCCTTCTGCACGGACCTCGGTGTCTGCAGAGCTGTTCATCTCATATCTTCTTACTCCTCTCTCCTCTGTGCAGTAATTTTTTTACCTCCTTCTTACAAATGTTATTCCAGAGGCGCGACCACCCTCTCTGATGGGCTTTGCTTTGTCCAGTGGTGGGTTCATCCTGGAGTCAGCTGGCACTGGCTCTGTCAGACATGGGGAAAACCTCTGCAGCTTCCCACAGAAAGCCACCCCTGTAGCCCCCCTGCTACCAAAACCTGGCCAAAACCCAGCACAGCGGCTCAGAGAAGTTGCAAAACTCACTCTGGAAAACTTTTTCAGAGTTGAAGCACAGCTTCTTTAGCTGTTTTCTGTACATTACTGTTAATTTGCTATATTTTCACATTGATGTTGGATCTATTTAGGACTTATAAGGACCCTGTTAGATGATCCACATCCCCTAACCTTTGTGTTTTCAGTTTGTCATTAGATTTAAATATAGAGCACCCTGAGTGCCACTTTAATTACATTGTATTACTGGCTAGTTTTCTGGCAGTATCTTTTCTCTGACTGTCCAGACTGGCTTCTGAAGGGAGCTACTTATAAAAATATAGTCCCTAGGGCAATGATTAGAAAGGAAAGACTAAAAGAAGAGTCTGTGCTGAAGGAGGAGTTAGTAGTCAATACAGGCAGAGGAAACTTTGCATATTATCATGCAAATTTTGCCCAAGCTCTTGCATGCATAAAGAAGACCTCATGTACATACTCACAAATGCAAATTGAAAAACAAACCCCTTACTGGAGCAGTTATCTTAAATAGCCTCATAACAATTTAAATAATCTGTGAATTTATAGTTGAATTATTATGCAAAAATAGCTTATCTAGAAGAGGCTTATTGGACCTCTAAGTGATACGTGGATATCAATTAGTAAGCATTACATTTATTATTTCTGATTAGCTTCAGAAACTCACCAAAACACTGAATTACAGCATAAAGGGACACATGCTTAGGGCTGAGTTTGTGCTGAAAGGAAGGACTCAGCATCTTTCTAGAGCCTAAATCTCCCTGCACTTGTGAATTCTGCCCCAAGGTGCTGACCTATTGGAAGCCTGGAGGAAATCTGCAGGTAGACAGAGCCAAACCACCCCCCTGCTGGGGCTTGCTTCCAGGATGAACCACTGCCATTCTGCCCCTCAGCCCTCAGCCCAGGCTTTGTAAGGAATGCAGAGGTGAATTAGCATCACACGGCCAGAGCTGTTACTGCCTAGATGGGCCCCATACCGCCCTGGTCAACTCACTTTGATGTCAGGCTACCTCAGTGAGCTAAAATAGGATGAGTTAGGAGTTGATTCATGAGTGGATCAGACATCCCTGCCTCGGGGGTGGCAACATCTGTCGGGCAGGTGGGGGAGGAAGGCAGGGAGTGGCAGCAGCTTCAGCTGCCTGATCTTCCTCTGCTCCTGCATGTCTGCCAGAGCCCTGCGGTCACAGGTTACCCCGCATTAAAATGCCCTTCCTGGGCTGGGAGTTGCTGCTCGTTGTTCTCAGTGAGACTGAGGTTTACAGGATCAAAGGTTCTAGCTTTGCCTGACATATGGCCACGGGCTATATTTGCTTACTGCAAAAGCAAACTCTTCCCACCAGATGAGCCCGAGCTGCGCAATGCTTTCTCCAGCCCTCGGCATATGGAGAGGGAGGGCTGCAGCTTGAAACTCCTTTCCTTCCTGCTTTTTTGGTTTTTCTGACATCTTCCCCACCTTGCTGGGTTGGTGCTGCAGTTTTCTAATGTGGCTCAGGAAATCTTTTCCCTGTTCGTGTCTTAAAGACAGGGCTCATTCAGCTGCAGGCACCAGTGAGCCTTCCAAATGTACAAGGCTGGCCTGGTCACCCAGTTTTAGGGTATCCCAGTCGTTCTCCATCTAAGGTTCAGCTGTCATGGACAAAAAATTGCAGTCGGTCCCGGACACTGTCTGCAAAATAGTTAACTTAAAAAATTTAGTTGTAATTTGAGTTTGTTTGGTGGCTTGCTTTTATCTGTAGGAGTCTCTACTAAAGATGATAAATGAGTGATTTCCTGATGTCTTGCAGATTGCAGGCTGAGGAATCCTGATCACCTGAAAAGTCTTGCCAGCATCTGAGAAATTTCAGTCGCAGCCAAGGTCTTCATTGGTAGAGAAGTTTTTGCTAACATTTGTTAATTACGCTTGTATTTTTCTTGATCAACTTCTCAAGTTCAAGTAAGATAGAAATTGATTTGCTTAATGGAATTTATCTGTTTGCGTAATTCAGGATTTTATCCAAGATACATCTAGACTACATACTGGGTTCAGCTATGGTGTGTGCAGGTGTTCTGTGTACAGAAATGGGATTTCAGGATCAAAGGATCACTTGGGATGCAGAACTGGGAGAGGGTATGCACTCCTGCCAAGCATGGTAATACAGATGCAGCTCAGACTTCTTCTGTTTCTGCTTATGATGACAAAATAAATAGTAAATAGCATTTCCTTTCTTCCTGGTATGAAATCCATTAAAAAGACAGACACTTGTTCTTTATTTTTAATCTGAAGAAGCTATTTGTATTGGAAGTGGAACTGAAAGAATCTAGCTGTAGGGTGTTATGGAAGAACATGCTCAGCAAACATAAATAATGAGGAAAAACATCAGAAAATAGAGGCGATATGGTAAATGGGACAAGCCATATTGTGAAATGTTTTATCAGAAACTGAAATTTTTCTTCCTGGTTGTCTTAATATTTTTAAAATAGTTTTCCACTCATTGCCTCTTTTATATATATATATATATATATGTATATAAAATTATTATTATTATTTATATTAGTTAGTTAGAAACACCCAAGAAATACTGCTGATGCTCAACCCCTGCCAGAATGTAAAATCTGGAGAGGATCTCCTCTCAATTCCCAGTCCTTCTGAGCACAGCCTGAGCATGAAGATGCAGATGGCCAGAATGTGGAGGCAAGAGGAGAAAGTGGGAAATAGAAATAGTCCCAGTGAAGAACATCCTTATACTGTAAAACCTTATTCTGTCAAAAGCTCCATGCTTTCCTTACAGGTAATTCATATCCTGATATTTTAAAGTTACAAGATCATTATTCTTTTAAGATGCCAAATCATAGATATACTTCAGCAGAAGTATACCTGATGTATACCTTCACTCATTTTTAGTCTGCTCAGGATGAGACAAGTAGAAGTTCAGGACTAGATTCGAATTAGTTGTATATTAAGTACACTTGCATGATAGGAATAATCTGTGCTAATTCTCTGAAATAAATGTTCCATTTCTCATTTCATTTGCTCACTTTCTTTTGCAGAACCCCTAAATGAATAAGGGATTGTTTGTTGTCAGTTAATTGAAACTATCAACTAGAATATATTTTTATCCAAAATTTATTGAATCACTTGGCTTCTAGTGTAAGAAAGATTTGATGAGGTTAATGTAGCTCAGGAAAATATCAATTTAATTTTTTGGTTCGTGCCAAATTTTATTTTAGTTATTATTCGTTATTAATATTTATTATTTAGTTCTAGTTTTTTATTTAGTAGAAAAGTTGTGACTGAAGCTCATCAGATATTCAGTCTGTTTCTGTCTCTCTGAAGTGAATGCTAGACAGTGAATTAGTCAGGCGTGGTGCTGGGCGTGTTCTTACTTCTTCCACTGCTATCCTCACCCACATCCTTCCAATTAAATTGTTCAGTTTCAGATTATTTGATGACGATAGAAAACATCTGGTGTCTCCTGTGGGCTTGCATGGAGCCTAGGATGGAAAAGGAGCACAGCCACAGACAGACTTGGAGTGGGCTCCAAGCAGAGTGCTGCAAGACTCTTTCCCACATAACCTTTGCCACGCAGCGTGTCCCAATGTGTCTAATTGCGCCCTACCAAGGGATTAAAATCCACAACAATGACCTGCCTTGGAAGGAAAGTGGGGAAAAGGGAAGGCATTGCTATTCCAAAGTCCTGAAGTGCCTGGCTATTCTGACTCCTTTTCTTCTAGCCAGTCTTCCCCAACTACTGTTTTCATACGTTCAGCTTTATAGCTTTTCAGCTTCCTCCATAAGAATTCTTACTGAGGGGCTGAAAGTGAATTTGCCAACAAAATGCTTTCATTATCACCTTTGAAGCTTTGTTATTTCTTATGCTCCATCCTTTTTCTCATTCTGATCTCTTATTCTGAGTGTGTGCCTCAGGGAAGCATTAGAATAACACTGAATTCTGCAGCTCCTGCCTCTCTTGCTCCAACAAGCACACACATGAGTGTGAGACCCAGGCAGTGCACATGGAGCCATCCAGCTTTGGGCTTTAAGCTGAGAGAGTACAGGTTTAGATTGGATATTTGGAAAATATTTTTATGATGAGGGTTGTAAAACACTGGCACAGGCTGCCCAGGGAGGTTGTGGATGACCCATCCCTGGAAGTGTTCAAGGCCAGGTTGGATGGGGCTTTGAGCAACCTGGTCTGGCGAAAGGTGTCCCAGCTCATTGCTGAGAAGGTGACCTTTGAAACCCCCTCCTAACCCAAACTATTCTCTGATTCCAAGATAATTAAGCAGGAGGAATTTGGATTGTGTTTGTTTTCTTCAGGGAAGTTGTGAATGTAGTGCTTTCAAAAATCATGAAGGAACAAGATGATATCCTGTGCAGGCAGAACAGCAAACCTGTTCAGTCTGCGTTGGTGTCTTGAAAATAAAATGGGTATGCATTTCTTTCTGCTAAGCACTTTGCATCAATAAATACTGTAAGCTCTTGGCATTATTAATTGCCCTCACATTCTGTGAAGCAGGAAAACAGCCAAAGGTGAATAATCTTAATTCCCAGCCCCTTAATGTAATTTAAACAGTATTCAGTGACCTTTAGCCAGAGAATGATTTTTCAAAAGCCTTTTCGAACTCTATTTTAACATGACATCCAGCCTTTCAGCTGTGCCTGAGATTTCGCCAAGCTTAGGGGAAGGTCAGGGCATTATATAAAACATACCAGCTTCATCTAGCCATGTTCCAATAAAGAAATAAAATAGATCAATAAAGCATGTTGAAGTCATTATAATACAGATTTTGGATATTCCTGTTAGCTGAGCACTTGTGGGTATTAACAGAAAATGTGTTTTCTTTAAGGATGAGTGGCTGCAATATCTGCTGTCACTCAATGACTGGGAGCTTTCTCTGCATGCAGATATCACGCCCAACTCAAAAATGTGTTGGCCAGGTGGCAGTCTTGATATGTGCCTTATCAAGGACACATTGGTAAAAGGAGAAGTATGTCAAAACTCTGATCATCCTTCAACTAAATTAACCCTGTTTTGGAAGTCTGGAAATTTTTCACTCAGATGTTTGTATCTAGGTAGTCCTGATTAGGCAATTACTTTGTTCCTCTCTATTAAAAGAAAATGTTACATTTTTTGAACTCTGTTTGCTTGAAGGTATTGATGGGCAATAAAAGATACATAAATAATAACAAAATTGTCACATTTGAGAATATGTCATCAGTGATCCAAACAGCAAAAGTAATTGCTCTTCTTAATAAAACCAAAATCCTCTATGTACTTCAGAGCAAGGGAATTTACCTAAAGAAAAAGAAAAATCCATAAAGTGCTTAATGCTTGACTTGCTATGGCATATTTCCTATTATAATTATACATTTCCAATTGTCACCTGCTGTATTTTATAGCTGCTCACCTTTCATAGATGGCATAAGTTCAGGAAATTAAGATAGAAGGAACTGAAAGAGATAAATATAAGTTTCCTGGGTTTGAATGGATCCTTTTATAAAATATGGTCCAAAAGTTGCACATATTGAACTACATCATAGGCTGATCATCCATATTTTAAAGAAATGGAGAAGAGCATATGAATATGGATACAAGTAATTGATTTACTTACTTTTTAAGAAAACTATTCTATCATGTATTGTTAATGTAAGAAAGAAAATCCCAAGTGTGAAACAGCTGCAATAAAATGAAATTTCTTGTCTAAAAGAATTTTCAGGTTTTTAATGACCTTAATTTTTTTATAGAAGATGTTCCTTAAATTCCTCCCTCTGTGATGCTTGCAGAAACAAACCAAATGAGTAATATCTGATTAATTCTAAATTAGATGAGATAAAGCTGTTATAGGACTATGCATTTATTTGTTTACAATGTTCCTAACCCAGAGTGTTTTGCTGAGCACTGACATGTTGGGTGCCTTGTGTTGTGGGGCAGGAGTTAGTTTGCTGTAACTCTGATAATTATAAGGTCATGAGATCTATAAAGAAGTAAAATTACTGCTCCTGCCAGGTGATGATTTATTCCAGAACAAATGTTATACTTAGCTATGGTATTTAATAGCTGGAGGAGGGAAGCTTCCAGAAGGAACTGTGCAAGTCTGTTAAGTGTGGTCACCCTCAGCTCTTCTGTGAGAGCAAAACAAACTAAGCAATGTGAAGAAGTCAGCCAGTCCCACCTGAGCATGTGGGCTACAGGCAGGAAGTTTAATGCATTTTTTTGTTCTCCAATTAATCCCATTATTCTCCCCCATTTCCCATGACTTCTTGAAATTTAATCTTTACACATAGGAGTCGTCAATCCTAGGGACGTCTGAAGGACCAGGCATTATATGATGTGTGATGTCAGACGCTGATGAGGATGACCGTGTCCTTCCTCAGGACACAACAAGCATGTTCAATCCTTGTCTTTTTGGTGATGTTCTGGGAACAAAATACATGACCTGTGTGTTGGAGTTGTGGTGCCCAAGGATGAGCTTACAGGACTGACAGTTGCTATAGATGCAATGCTTTTTGCAAAGTGATCAAGACCTGCTTTGGAAAATACTGACATGAAGTTAATTTTCTGAGGCAAGTTGTTAGAATATTAGCTACTGAAGACTGGAAAAGTACTGGACCCAGCTAATCTAAGTTTCTGCACCTGCAAAAACACTGTGTCCTTGGGCATAGCTGTGGTACGATAACCAGTAGTGAAAGAGACATGAGAAGAAGAGTTCTAACCCCTAAAAGAATGAGGAAGAGCTGATATTGTAGCATAACCAATAGACTGTTTAGATTACAGAATATTCATGAGCTTATTACTGCTGTAGGTAAATATCTGGTGCTCTAATCAATAAACAGAGCTCACTGATCACTCATATTGAGAGCTCGAGTTTCCCTGCATCCGTGACAGAAAGTCTTGACATAACTGCAAGAACCATGAACTTCTAAAGGGATTTTAACTGCCAATGAATTTGTCACAGTTTGGAGACACCCCCAAAGTACATGCAGTTTGATTTCACATGAAGTTACATCCAAAATATAGTCTTGGAAAATGGATACATCCTTAAGCAGTGGAAAGAAATGCAGAGTACTGTTTATTGCTCACCAATTAAATCACAGAGTACTGTTTATTGCTCACCTCAAATGTCAGGTACTTTTTGAAAAATGAAAAAAATAAAGATCTTCAATAACAATCCTCAAGTAAGTATTTCTTAATAACTATTGATCCTACACACACTAGTGCCTAAAGGAGATAGAAATGAATCTCATAAATGCCAGAGAGAAAACATCAGCAAAACATTTTCTGTTGAAGTCACAGATTGTAAATATTTTCCTTTGAAATCACAACCAAACATAACAGCAGTTTCTCTCTCAAATGGTTAAGTAACCTTTTTGCATTTGAAAGATTTTAATTACATACTGTTAGAGAGTGATTTGTTACTTTTCAGTATTTGTTTATAGGGACCTTTATAGCAGGAAAGTTTGGAGCTATACTTTTTTTGGTAGATGTTTTTTATTCTATACTGAAGTCTTTAGATGTGAGGTCCTGTAAGCTATATTTTCATAAAAATGACAGTTGTTACAGCTGATAAAAATGCAAAAGCTATGGTACAGAAAAAAAGACATAAGTCACATTATACCTATACAATAGCTAAGTACTGGCCAGGAAAAACTGAATGCCACTGAATTTAAGTGCATGGCCAACAAGGTCATCTGTGCCTTTTTGCAGTCAAAGCAAAACAACATCATTTAATTTTCAGTGAAATCATGTGTAACTTTATGCTGGTTTTCAAATTAATTTTATCATAGTCAAATAAAACCTGCAAATCTATTGCTTCCCTCGTTACAACATAACTTTCTGGTTTTGCACATAAGCATTTAGTCTCATAACACTCTGTAAACTGGGTGAAATTTTGCAGTGAAACTGGGGGAAGGAGGGGAGTCTGTGGCATAAATAATTTCTGGTTTTAGGCAAATTAGTAATGTGAGGATTCCTGTGAAGCACAATGTGACCTGAAGTTATTACACAGGAAATTTAGATCTGCAAGTGCCTCCTGAAAATACAATCAGAAACTCTCTTCCAGACTGAGTAAAGAAAGGCAGAACTACTGGGATAAGAGAATCCTCCTTGGAGTAATACCTCAATAACTCTGCTTGCTGATGAAGTTTGTGTTTAATGGTGATTATTGTTGTTGTGCTACTTCCACCCCTTCTAACCCTCCCATCCTGAACCTTCTTTGTACTCAGTTTTTCTTTTTAAGTAGTTCTCTTCTTTGGTCCTAACATGTAGAAGAATTAAACAAGGCTGTCCAGGCTGCTGATAAGATCAAAATCTGTAAAATTAACCAGAAGATAGAAACAAAACCCAGTTTGAACAATAAACAAAGAAAAATAATTATGGTGAAGGTCATAAGAAGATGATGAATCCTGAATTACCACATCAGCCTGGCCATGAAACTATAATAAGGGGAAAAGAAAATCCACCCTAGCATATCTCATTTTAATTAAACTCTATTATTTTTAAGTGCTGCCATAAATTTTGCCACCAGTTTTATAAATGCTGACTTCTTGCCTAAGTCTGATTGCAGTCTGGAAGGTGCTATGTCCACACAGATTTCTATGGATTTATATTTATTCAGAAGTAGGAAAGGACTTTTGTTTCTTGCGTGGACCAAAATAAATACAACACAAAGAAACCAGCAGTAAAAGAAAGCAGCTGCAGAACAACAGAGTATCAGTGAGCCTGGATTTTTAACTGGATGTGCTACAGTTAGACTTTTTCACTTTAATGTGTACTTCTTTAGCATGTATATGGTGATGTTTGGTTGGTTGAGAGGAGGAGGTGTGTAGATATGAATAATTAGTGAAGCCCACTGGATCTGGGATGTGTTAGAATTCATGAGCTCTTCTGCCTGGAGCCCAAGAAAGGTTACTTGTAGTATAAGTCAGGCAATAATAGGAAAAATATACAGTAAAAATTGATGCAAGCTGTCTGATTGGGAATTCTGCTCCTTATATTGAAAACTTTGGATGTAGAAAGAGGACAGTTGTGCACAGGACAGTCTGAGGACAATAAAGTCATTCCTTTAAGCGCTTATGGTGCCTTCAGAGAGAAACGTGCCCTGTTGGTGTCCTTGCTGTAACTTATGGAGTCTCCCCAGCACATGGAAAGACTGAGCTGTCAGCTTTGGCCACTCCTGAAATGCAGTACCTCTTAGGAGTGTGTGGCTGCAGTGACAAGTTTCACAGAGGAAATGGAGACAGGAGGGAAGAAGGGAGGGAGGAAGGGAGAGAAGGAGGGAGGCAGGGACGCAGGGGAGCAGGGGGCCTGCAGGAGCTGCTGATCATAATCTGAATAGAAATTTAATTATGGCACTGTCACTTGCACAGTTAATTTTATGAAGTTGCTACCTTATCTGTATTGATCCCAACTGGACTATGAATTTATTGTTTCTTTGGAAGAATCATAGAATCATTTAGGTTGGAAAGGACTTTAGGATCAAGGCGTTCAACCATTAACCTAGCAGTGCAGTCTTCTCTATTAAACCACACAGTTTTACCAGCAAGCTTATTAACCCACCCTGAGACTTTCTTTCCTGATGGCAGGACACAAACAGTCAAGGAGATTTCTGGAGGGCATCAGGAATAGCTTCTTGCTTCAAGCACTGGAATGAGCAGCTAGGGTGATGCACAGACAGGTCTGCTCATTGTTAACCTGGAAGACATGGCCTTGGGATGTGGTAAGCAGTCAGGTTTGGAATCAAAGGGACCTTGAACATCATATTGTTCAAGGCAAGGACACTTTTCATTAGACCAGGTTGCTTGAAACCCCATACAACCTGATCCTGAACATTTCCAGTGATGAGGCATGCACAGTTTCTCTGGACAATGGCTGTGGGGTGTGGAGGCCCGTGAGCCTGCCAGGGGAAAGGCAATGGCAATGCCCTGGAAGGGTAGGTCTTAGGCTCTGGGCATTCCCCACAAGTTATGATGAAGAAAGGGGCTTCTCCCATGGTGTTCTGCAGCACAGTGTTAATTATTCCCCGTTCTGTTCTCCCCATTGGCCTGTTGGCCTTACCTACCCCTTCTACCATCTTTGTACCCCAGTTCTAGAAAGTTTTTGTGCCCTGTTTCCCTGTTGGCCCTTGTATCCCTGCCTGTCCACTCCATTGGCTGTTACTGTTTGCCCCACCTGTGTACCATCCCTGTGCCCTCAGATCATTGATCCCTGATGCTCTGCTCCAGCCCCTCTCACCCTGGTCCCTCCTTTGTTCCCTGGCTTCCATCCCTGGGCCCTTAGGTGTGTGGATTCAATAAACCTCCGACAGAACTCCATATAGAAGGCCATTCCTGTTTCATTCATTGACATCTGTGGTGAGAGCATGTGTGACTGCGTGATTGCCAGAGCACCTGCCCAAACACCCTCCCCTGGAGACACTTTTGGGAGGGTAGTGGCAATTTACCATCCACCCAGGCTGCTACAGTGGGGTCCAAAACAGTGGGGTTCAATATCCTGAGAAGGAGGAGAGCAGTAGAGAACAGACCCTGGGCTCTGTATTAACCATCCGTAGTGGTTTTCATCATCTAATGGCTTGGATGAAGGGGCAGATGCCTCCTCAGTGAGCTCACAAACCTGTGAGGAGTGAGCAGTACTCCAGAGGGCTGTTAGCCCTTCAGAAGGACCTTGATAGACTGGAGAGGTGGACAGAGAAGAACCATCTGAAATTCAACAAAGGTAAGTGCAGGGTCCTGCGCCTGGGGAAGAAAAACTCCCTGCACCAGCACGGGCTGGGAGTGACCTGCTGGAAATCAGGTCTGCAGAGAAGGACCTCAGGGACGTGGTGGACAACAAGCTGTCCATGAGCCAGCAGTGCCCTTGTGGCCAAGAAGGCCAATGGTGTCCTGGAGTGCATTAGAATGAGCAATGCCAGCAGGTTGAGGGAGGTGATCCTGCCCCTCTCCTCAGCCCTGGTGAGGCACATCTGGAGTGCTGTGCACAGTTCTGGGCTCCTCCAGTACAAGAGGGACACGGAGCTCCTGGAGCATGTCCAGCAAAAGGCTATGAAGATGATGAGGGACTGGAGCATCTCCCTTATGAGGAAAGGTTTAGAGTTGGCTCTGCTCAGCCTTGAGAAGAGAGGGCTGAGCGGGGCCCTCATCAATGTCTGTGTGTGTCTGCAGGGAGGTGTCAGGGGATGGACCAGGCTCTGCTCGTTGGTGCTGAGCAACTGGACAAGAAGCAATGGGCAGAAACTGATGTGCAGGAAGTTCCACCCGAAATGAAGGAGAACTTCTTTACTATGTGGTGACCAAGCACTGTAACGGATTGTTCAGAGAGGGTGTGGAGTCTCCCTCACTGGAGATGTTTAAGAACTGTCTGGACACAATCCCGTGCCGTGTGCTCTGGAATGACCCAGCTTGAGCAGGGAGGTGGGACCAGATGACCCACTGTAGTGCCTTCCTGACCTATTCGGTGATTCTGTGACTTCAGGAGAGCTTCAGCTCAAATTCTGCAGCAAAATGACAGCTGGGATGGCATGGGATGTAGCTATAGGGGAAGGTAAGTCAGGAAGAGAAGCAAACTTATCAGGAGATGTCTGTGTGCGGAGGGATGCCACTCACCACAACTTCTCTTACTTTTTTGCTTATGGGTGAATGATACAGAGCAAACAAAGCAGGATATCTTGTCTGTTCCTCTGAAGATTGGAAAAGGGCAAGATGTCCCAGTAGCTGTTCAAGGACTGGAATCTAGATGTCTCTGTGGCTGACAGGGCTGTATGTGTCTCTTCCAAAGAAGTGCCTCGCCTGGCTGAGGGAGGTAGAACAGCAGACAGGTTGAGGGCTGGCAGCTGTTGCCAGAGCCCTGAACCCAAGAACCTACCCATCCTGTAGCTGGCTATCTGGTGAGTCACGTCTTCCCAAAGCAGCTAGCTGTACAGGGTGGAAATTTTCCATCTTTCTTCCTTGGGTTTGAAAAGTGATAACATCTTTTCCTTGAATCAGTGATGAAAAAATATAAGTTATACCTGAGGTGTAACTGCAAGCTTGAGTAATGATTTCCTATCCACTCTCATGTCCTGGTAAATTACCAGAAGAATAATGTAATTGGACTAGAACATAATTTTGAAAACTTATCAGTGGGGTTAAAGGGAGACCAAACCTATTTTACGTAGTGTGTGACTTCCAAAGAAACTCCACACATTGCAGAAGCTTGTTAGCAGGTTACAGCAGCTATGAAATGTGTTTTGAAGGAAAGCTAACTGTATAATTATTTGGCTTTGATAAAACTGCTGCTGGTGTCAACTGTCTAGCACTAATCTTAACACTGCATTGAAGCAGAATGTAGATAGCTTTACTGTTTGTTCTTTTTCTACAGCTTAAAATAGTGATGCCATTATTACCTGAAATTATTCTTAGCACAAAAAATTACTGCCTGACATAGCAAAAATAAAAATAACTAAAAAAGAAAAATGGGCCAAATGTCTTAGAGACTTCACTACCAAAAGCTATCCACAGGACACAAGATTACAAGGCCTTATTGCCATGGCCTCATTGCCATGTGAGGCAACAAAGAGCTGCTTTAGCAGTTTTTTGTTCCAAAAAACCTAGGCCTGGAATCACCTGCCAGAGCAGCAAAGTTACTGGTCAGCTTAGCCTTTGGCTCTGGTCATTCACATGGAGCTAAAGATTCCCTTGTACAATAGATTTTTCTGTATCTTTTCTTAATGCAACTATTACACTTCTAGAAGTTGCTGAATGTTGTGACCTCAGTTGCAGCCTAAGCTGATTCTCTTTCTTTAAATTTTATTATGGTAATACTTACTCTTCTTTTGGTATACTACTGGGCTTGGGGAGAGAATTTTAAGTTCCACAAGATCCAGAAATGGGAATGTGACAGTGCTTTAGATTCTTCTTCAGCTATTCTTTAAACTAGCAAAGAGATTTATGCAAAAATGAAAACACTAATTTTTAGATGATGTGTAAGTGAAACTTAAAAATCGCACGTGCAATATTATTTAGTTACCCATAAATATGAGGAGGAATCCTGTAGCACCTTTCATTTTAAGTGTGTTTAAATGTGTGATGGAGAAAGAACTGCTAACAGCAAAGCTGGAAGAGGTAGAAGTGCTTCATCTTGGACCACAAATCTTCTGGACCTGTCATGCAGTGATAGGCAATTTCCAGGAAAAGGACCCAACTAGGAGTCATTTGTCATGGGAAAGTGAGGAATGTATCATGTTACTCTCCAGCCTTCTGAAATGTCCATCTCCCATGCTTGCTCATATGGAGAGTTTTCAACGGAGGAGCAGTACAGAAGGTATGCATTGGATTGTAGAGTTCCACCCCGATCTGTTTTATGTGTTGGTTTTAAAGTTGACTTTAAACACAGGACAATCCAAGCTTTAAGGAGAAGATCTGTTCTGCAAAGTTGTTTGGTAAAAATCTGAGGAGTAAGGTGCTAAGTTGTCTCAGCTTCTGTTAGGGGGTGATTGCCTCATACTTTAGTACTACTTTGACTTTGGAATTTTCCTTATAATTTGTACTACTTCTGTTCAATTTTCCTGTTTTATACCATTTCTCACTTAAGCACTAATTGTTCAGAAATTTCTAGTGAGAATTTTTATGTAGAAATTTTCATGCTGTCTACAGGTTCAGTGGTTGTCATCCTACTAATCTTAAGTAGTGTGGAGTTGAGTTTTTATATATACTTATATATCCTATGTAAAATACCAGAGATTGAGAATTTGGATGGAATTTTGTGGACACATTTGGTTCATACTCTAAGACAATAACAGGATTCATGGCAACAAATTAATTTTAGCTTCTACCCCTAGGTGAAAACCCTGCAGTTTTCTGATACATCACAATGTTTTTCACTGGCACCTCTCGTTTTTCTGAATACCTCTGTGTGCTGTTGTGAAACTCATTATAAAGCTGGACTGTTTTTCAAAGCTGCTCCCTTGGCTGGGGCAAAGGCATGCAGCAATTGTTTCTTCTGTGATTCCTTTTATGTTCCCATGGTCCACTAGTACCAAGTGTCAGCAAATTATGCCTTGCCATGCTATTGTGGGTAATTTTGTTTTGGACTTTCCTTTGTCACCAAGGGTAGTTTCTTGTATTTTTTTTTCCTTAAAGAAATCTTTCTGCCAAATTTTGTCAATCACTCTGTCATAATAATACATAGTGATACTTTTGTGTAGCTGGAGAGAAGCTTGCCATAGGTTTATCTACCATAACAATGTCTTGACATATACTAGAGTACACACAATTGCTTCTTCTGAGAGTTAGCAACCATGAGAAAAGCTTTTCCTAGAGAGATGGAGCTTAAAGATAGCCAGTGACTTCTGACTCTGGTTTAAAGCTGGGCTGTGTAATGCTAGGTAAGCAGAGTAACTGCATCACGTTTTGTTGTGAGAGCCTTCTATGGTCCAAGATTGTAGGGACATGCCTTAAAACCTGAGGAGCTAAGGGACAGGTCAGAAAGACAAGTAGAGGAAAGGAAAATGGTGGCATGTTTTCAAGTTCCTTATTGCTTATAGGTAACACTTTACAAGCACCCATGAGAAAAAGATTCTGTACCCATGAGAATTATTTTGTACCCATGAAAAAAGAATGTAAACATCTTTGGGAAGAAAGTCTTTGGTGAGCACCTACACTAGCAACTGCTAACCAATGAACTGGGTAGCAACAAGTTACTAACTGATTAAAATTAAACGTGATGCTTCTAGAAAACCATATAAATATGAGCTGTGAGCAATAAAGATTGGCTATTGCTGCATGAAGGAAAGGTGTTTTGTCTGTCTCTACTGTGACAGTTCCTCTTTTTCCTGAATTATTTATGCCCTCCAAAAATCTCCTTTCCACTTTTCCCTCTGTTTGTTTCTTTGGTTATTAATGTTTTCTCTTCCCAAAGGTATGCCTATGCCAGTCTATTTGTCAGACTATGAGATTCAGTTTAAGGCTAGGAGTTCTTATATCTGTTGGTGGCTCTTTTTCTTGGGTTTTTTTGTTTTTTTGATTGGTTTTATTTTTTTGTTTGTTTGGTTTTTTTTTTTTTTTTTTTTTTTTTTTTTTGTGTCACTAGTACCTGATGCTGAAGCTCTGAAGTGGATACATTCTATTTTTACCCTCCTTGAAGCACTGAGTGGTAGCTCGTCTGGCAAACACCTCATTCTGCTGCTTCTTCTCCTGTAGCTTGCAACTTACACATGCATCTTAAATGGGTCATTAGCTAATCATTATCTTGAATTGGCAGATGGTAATTGCTGTATTAAAATTCTACATAAGTTATTTGCCATGCAGGACTCAGCAGAATTATATGTGCCTCACCAGTGAGTTGATTAGAGATGCCTTAGGCATCATCTTTACTAAGTTTTAAAAAAATTACTCACAGCTTTCATATTAACTCAGAACAGGGATAAAGTTGAAAACAAGACCATTCTTAGAGCATACTCTACATATTCTGCATCTTTTGTAAACCCAGTCTAACCTCTGTCTGCCTCCAATGACCCATACATGAAAGAAGAAAAGGAGAAATACTGTAATGAATCAACTTTCTCCAGGCAGGATTTCTATTCCTTGTAAAAAAAAAAGACGCAAATGAGACAATAAAAAGCCAGCGTTGCTGAGCTGCTGATCTTGCCAGCGCTGGAATGGCTGAGGTACTCCACGCTGGAGCATGTCATGATGCTAACTAACAGCGTGGTGGAGGTGGGGATGTGTTCTAGCAGAGGTGCATCATATTTCCATAGTACAAAGAATGGCAAATGACATACCCTAAGCCTGCAAAAGTACTCGGCTCTTAGTGAGCCTCTTTCAACACTGGGGATTTTGCCATCCATGCTTGGGCTCATTTGTTCTCTCCACTGCCAATGGATGTGGTTGTAATTGAAAGCTTAGTTGTTATGCTTAGTTAGCATCCTCTCAACAGAATAGTAATTCTTCTCAAAAGCACAGGAATTACAGTGGCCTAAAGAGCCCCTTTGCAAAATATTTGAGGGAAGAGACAGAAGATGGTGCAGGCTTTTAGTGGCCACCACTCTGTGTCGCGGCGCAGGGAAACTCGAGCACTCAACTCAAGCACCAGATATTTATTTACAGCAGTAATAAGCTCATGAATATTCTGTAATCTAAACAGTCTATTGGCCACACCACAACATCAGCTCTTCCCCCTTCTTCAGGGGTTACATCTCTCTTTTCTCATGTCTCTTTCACTACTGGTTATCGTACCACAGCTATGCCCAAGGACACAGTGTTTTGCAGGTGCAGAAATTTAGATTAGCTGGGTTTGGTACTTTTCCAGTCTTTGGTTAGCTTATGTTCTAACAACTCTGTGCGTAGCATATTGCTCCAATTTTAGTGAAGTGGTCTTGCTCAGCTTCCCAGGTTGTGAGGAAGCCTTTGGTTAGGGTCCATCAGCAGAGCTGGACAAGAAACCTTGTGGCTTTGTTTTCCATAGCTTTGAATTTGGGTTTTGAGAACTGACCAAGTCTTGTCGGTGTGTTTATGTGATAGATGGGAGAGATGTCTGCCAAATCAGTGAACAGCTGGGATGAACACTTGCACTGGAGCAGCCACAGGAATGTGTGAGATGAGAAAATGCCTGTGTGTGCCTGAGTACAGAGCAGCCTGAGGAATTTCTGTTGTGTTGATTCGTTTATATTTGTAAATTGAAGAGCCAATCCCTGCCTTAAAGGCTTTGCAACCTCAAATTGTGTGTTGAGTTTTGGGCCCTTTGCCTCAAGAAAGACATCAAGGTGCTAGAGCATGCCCAGGGAAGGGCAATGGAGCTGGGGAAGGGTCTGGAGCACGTGATGGATGAGGAGTGGCTGAGGGAGGTGGGGGGTTCAGTCTGGAGAAAAGGAGGCTTAGGGGAGAGGAATAGAAATTTGTAGCCATGTGGAATTTGGTCTTTTCTCCTGGGTAACAAGTGATGGGACAACCAGAAATGGCCTCAAATTGCACCAGCGAGGTTTAGATTGGATATTAAGAGAGATTTTTTCGCAGGAAGTATTGTCAAGAATTGTCAAGCATTGCCCAGGGAAACTGTGAAGTCACCCTCCCTGGAAGTGTTCAAAAAGCATCTAGGTGTGGCACTTAGAGATCTGGCTTAAATATGAAGATGGCAGTGATAGAATGTTGGACTGGTGACCTTAGAGGCCTTTTCCAACCTAAATAATTTGATGATTCTCAATACTACTGAAATATACCTAGTGGAATACCTAAAAAAAAAAAAATACCTAGTGGAATAAAGTAAAATATAGGAGTCACTGGGCAGGCAGTGGGACTGGAGATGTTGGCTGCAGATACAAGAAAGCTGATGTGGCAGGTGGTGGAAAGAGAATTTGTTGAAGGATTCTCCTCCTGTGGTCCACTGTCTTTTGGAGGCTAATAAGTGTTTTCCTAATTTTAAAAGCAGAGTGAAAAATTCCCTTTTGCTTGTTACTCACATTAGGGAGGTTTTGAGAAAATTACAACAATTTTGCATTAGAAAACCTGACATGTACTCTAAAAGAAGCTTCTTTTGCCATTTGTAATTCACCAAGATGTAATGATGTTCACAACAAAAATGATGTCACAAGCACAAGGCTATGATGAAATTTATGAGAAAAGCAATTTAAGCAACTCACTTACTGGTAATGGGCAGAACTGAAGCCAACAGACAAAGGAGGGTGAACTGCTTTCTATCCAAACCAAAATCAATTATTTGATAGTCATGTAAAATCAATGTCCAGTGCCATCATTGTCTCTGCAGCTACATGCTGGGATTAGCCAATGATTGTTTCACTGGATGAGCTTTTGGAGTAAGTATAGTTAAATCACACAGTCTCGTACCAGTATTTCTTTCTGCACTGCTGTGCTGAATGTAAACATAGTGATTAATTCTCTTTCCTTCCATGCAGCTTGGTGGTATGATAAATAAATGTGTGGTATGATAAATAAATATTTCTGGTTACTGCTGCCAGCTGGTGGAGTCACTTTTGCAGAAGAGATGGTTTATACCACCAGGTTTAGCATTTCATTGACGGTTCATGACAGAGATTGTCATGTAGCCAGTGCACATTCCTATGAACAACTGGATGAAAGAAGCTGCTTATGGAACTTCCAAGAAAACATAAAGCTGAATTTTTCTTACCCACATATTAGGAGTAATAGTAGATGTAGCTATTTACATGTACACAATCATTGGTTTCAAAATGAGGAACTCCTAAATTTATTTTCATCCATAAAAATCTGTCTGATTTTTGTTGTTTTTTTTCAATTAGTTATTGGATAGATACTGAAAAAGTTCATGGCTGATACTCTGATGAAATGGTGCTTATGTGTAGAAAACTACCTGAATAAAGAGCTGAAGATGTCTGTGAGAACTGAATTAAAGTAGTTAAGCTTTAAGCACACCCAACAAGTATCTCTCGAAGGGTAATGTGTGCTCATTGAGGTCCGAATTGATAGATTCTCTAGTGTAAGCAATTAATGAAGAATTCCTTAATTATAAGAAATGAAACAACTACAGTAGAGAAAAATACTGTTTATTTTATTATGATATCCAAATTTTTGGAGGCTGATCTGAGAGCAGAATTGGTCCATATATAGTTCACTTACAGAGAGAAGGACAGGAGAGGAAGGTATTGCACTAAAGCATTAATCTGTTGATTTGCAACTATAATGAGATCAGTCCCTCACTGTACTAATGTACCACTTCTTCCTGTCTGCAGCTCAGATTGGCTCATCCAAACTTGGAGAGAGTTCTACCAAAAAAGAGAGAAATATTACTTGTTCAAGGTTTTTCTGGAAGACTTGATTTGAAATATTTAAGCACTACAAGGTTTTTTGACATAAATGAACAGTGTGGGAGACTCGGAGCTCTGCCTCCTTTACCTTTGTTTTTTTTTTTTTTTTTTTTTTTTTTTTTTTTTTTTTTGTTTTTTGTTTTTTGTTTTTTGTTTTTTGTTTTTTTTTAATTGCCAGGAGAAAATTTAATGTAATAGTGAAATGTGCTATAATCTGTCACTCAGAGGTCCCATTCAGAAATTTATCTTCCTCTTCTTTAGCACTTAAGCCTGACCATTACTTCCTGAGGAATTTAAAAGGAAATTGAGATGTTCATAGTTTAAGTGCATACAGATGTCAAATTGCTTTGTGAGTGATATTCAAGAGTGTTAATGGGGACAAAAAGTCCTATGGTAGGTATTGGTGAAGATCAAGATTTGGTTTTCTTTTTTCCTCTTTCTTTCTTCATATCTTATTCCTTAAAGTGGTTGAAAAATGCATCTAAGAAAACTTCCTCTACACTAAAAGGAAACGAACTAAAGAGCAGGATAGTGTGGAGCTTTAATGTGAGTGCATGGTCTAAAATAAAATATATTTTAAGCAGAAATATGCAAAACTTTTTTTGTTTTGTTTTGTTTTCTCCAGAGTTAAATATGTCTCAAAGGGACTTATGCAAATTCATGATGGAGTAGTGTTCTGGCAATTAAAATAAGGGTAATTGGGATGCAATTTTTGTGTCACGAGCTCTTGGGACTGCAGCTGGAGTCAAGCCTATGTCCTATAGGTGGATAGTGTTTGCTGGGGAATCCAATTTGGCAGGCTTTGAGGAACTGCTATGATAAAATGCTATGGTGACATTAAGCTAGTGTACAGCAGTTAATAAGGGAACAAGAAATTACTTCTTTGTTATGAAAAGAGATGATCCTAGAAGAGAAAGGTGAACAGTACCAGCTCAGTATTAGCCTCTTGTCTCACTTTTCTCCACCAAAAAAATAAAGCTTGGTATTTTTTCTTTCTCTTAGCTTTTAGTTGAGAGTGCATCAAGAGAACATCAGGTTACTGTGGAAAGACTTCAACATGAACAAGTAGGACACTATTGATTAAACTACTCAGAGCGGCAAAAATGGTGACATCTGCTAGTTACAGTGTTTGTTTCTCTGATTTTTTGCCGTACTCAGCCAACCTACTGTGTGTGAACAATAATTGTAGAACTGGGCCAAACCATGATGCCTTTAATGTTTTGGAGATGTAGCTGAAAGCTGGCCTGCTGATGGGATGAGGCTGTGCAAGGGTGCTGCGTTCTGCCTTGATGGAGGCGTCACTTTGAAGGCTGCCTTTTAGTGTGATTCATCCAAAGCATTTCTATTTTATTTCTGCAAAGACTTTTGATAGCTAAGCCAGAGGTGTTTTTAAGCCTGAACAGGTTTTATTGGTATACAGAGGGGGGATAGTAGAGAATGGAGAGATAAGCATGCCACAACTGAAATGTGTAAAAGAGCAGTTGAGATCCTGAACTGTTTCACTGGTTATGTGATTTAATACTCCCTGCTTTGAGGGAGAGTCACTCAAAGACTTTGCACTCTGTAGCCTCAGAGTCTGTAGCAGACAGAGTTTTGTTGTGCTAAGTGCATCTATTAAATGACTTGCAGTTTCCTTATGTGCTATGCCAAAAAGGGGGAGATATATAGAATAGAGGCAGAAAAAAAAGTTGAAAAAAAGTTTTATTACAGGATGGAAAAGAAAGAAGGATTTAAAAAATGGAAAGAAAAAAAAAACCCTGGCATTTGTTAGTTGGCTGTTCATGTTAATCCTCTTTAAGACACCTGTGACCTCCGCTGGAAAACTTCTCACATTTTTCAATCTGTTGTGAAGCAGTGAGCTTAGTGACAGTCATAAGAACCTTTAAAAAACTCTGAGCAGTTTCTAACCCCTCTCAGTGTCACTCTCTGACTCTCTAGGCTGGCATACCAGCACTGCTCACTGACCTGGACCAAATGATAAATACTAAGCCTGCTTCTATATATATATCAGTTAGTCTGTTTCAGAACTACTGGTTCAAAATGACATGTCAGAAATGGATGTGTGGATTTTAATTCCATTTTTGAAAAGAGACTCGAACCAAATTATTATTTTTGAAATTGAATTTAATAATTTGTAGTGTGTGCCAAAAAAAAGCAAACATGCCCTGGATTTCAGCTGTTAAGGTAGTTCAGAGGAGTTACTAAAAGTCCTGAAAGGACAAAGCAGAACACAGTGCTGAAAGCTTTCCCTCTTAAAGGACTGTAGAGGTAACAAATTTAAAAATATGAAAGAAGGTGTAATGCAATAGATCATTTTGTCTCTTAAACTGTCAAAGCTGAAGCAGGATCATACATCGTTATTTTCAGTACTTATCCAGATTAATTTTGCTTGTTTCGAGGAGCTGGATTTTACTACCATATACGCCCAGAACTACAGACATGAGATTATTTCAGTTTTTTTTACTGTGTGGGATCTTAAATATATTAGCAGGAAATGTGGGCTGACTGAGAACACTAATAATATGGCTCATATGGTCTAACTGTAGGGATTAACTGTATGACAATGGTTTTAGACCTTAAAATGAAACTTACACCTTCCATAATTCTGAGGAAAAAGCAACCTAGAAAAGAAAGGAAATGGTCAGGTTTGGAGTTTTTATTTAACCATTAATTTTTCTGCATTATCTGTGCTTAAGAACTGAAGAGAACAGCTGTCTCCTTGAAATGGTATTTTATGCTGAGCTCAAGTGAAGTTTATTTTTATCCCTTTGGTGCTATCCTGTTGTCTTTATTTTGCCTAAGTTTTTAATGCATTAATAGTGATGAAATTTGATGTTGTATGATTCCTTTCATATTGTGAGAAAGGAAATGTGTAGCTGTCTGGAAACACCAAACAAATAATTTATCTTTTCTCAGATCTCATCAATTATGAGAGCTTGGGTTTTTCTGTATATAAATGCTTCAGTCAGATTGGTTGCCAATAAAACTGGTAAACCTAGAGAAACTGAATGAGTGGTGAATCACAGAAAATATATATGAAAAGATTTATTTTATCTGATGGTTGTGAGATGATATGTCAGGAATTAAGTATGAGGACATATTTTGTCATTCCAAGATATCACTCTTAAATGAAACCTTTTTGTTCATGCTGACAGACTCTTTCTTCTCCCTAACTGATTCCCAGGTTGTAACTGGTATTCATGAATGCAGTGACAATTTTAAGACTGTGTTTTTTAAATGTGTTTCATCTCTAGTTTCATGAACTGCTTCTCTATGAGGTCAATCTCTAAAATTCATATGTGCATATAAATTTAAAAGAAATTTAGTTTTTCCTTGTAAAATGCTGCAGTGAGAATGATTAAAAAGCATCCTGGAAAGTGAGTCACCATAAATGAAGAAAAGCATTTTGAGAATATGACCTTGAAAAGTCTGGGGACCTGGTCCACAAATCCTACTGCCACTAAATTTTTGATGGCAAGTAGTAAAACTCAGCGCAAAGTTTGAATTGTACTTGAAATTATATTTTAAAATGAAATAACAGTAAAGCAGTGTCTGACTGCACTGAGATAAATCTTAAAGTGGGTGATATATGAAAGATAAAATTTACAAAGGGACAATGTGTGAACGGGAGCAGCCAGGCAGGCTGGGGGCGTGGCCATCAATTTATGCACACAACTGCATTTTCAACATAATTAGCTGTCTAATTGAGCATAATCGTTTAACTGACACATTTAAACATGTAATTTATTTGAATGCACACTGCTTGTAACCTATTTCTAATGTTTGCTCTTCAGGATGGCATCAGACTCTGGAAGAGGAAATGATCCTTCTGATGAGCAGAAGAGAGAACCAAGTGTGTGTTGAGAAGCCCTGAATGCAAATAAATTTCTGTAATTTGAGATCAGAAGGGGAGCATGAAAGCAGAAAAGCCATGCAGAGAAAGTTAAGTACTGAGCATGACTGTAAAGACATGACTTTATTTCAAATACCAGAGTTGTGCTCCACTTCATGTCATCAGGCTACAGTGAAAATGTGACTGGTTCAGCTGGCACCTGGGTAAGAGGGATGTTGTAGCAACTGAGAGGTTTAAACTGCACATCTGTCTTGAGCCAAGGGAAAAAAAAACCCACATCCTTTTCTCAATGTGATGGATTTTGCCATATAGATATGGCTGGATTTTTCCATTCCTGAACAGGGACGAGGGCACATCATCCATACTCTGTTAAAATATACAGAGTAGTCTGTCAGCAAGTTGCAGGAGGAAGGAAGAAGAATTTCCTTCATTTACAGTTGCACAATCCCTGGTGTGCCAAAATTTCACTCTCTGGGTGATAGCTGAGCACCTGGACATTTATTTTTGGGGGAGAAACAAACCAATGCATGCTTGATTTTGTTCCCAGGTTTGTTTTTTTTTTTTCTTTACTTTTGGGACTTATTTTCTGAACAAAATAGTGGCAGATTTCCTTTTAACCCAGCAAACTTTAGTAGTTGCAGCTCATTCTGTGCTTTGTGGTGCTGAGCTATGAATCTGCTGCTTCGATTACAGAAACTGCCAACAGACATGAAAATCCAGAACATAGAGGCTAAACAATTCCTGCTTTTTATCTTTGGAATTACTTTTGCATACTCTGACAATTTCTCCTTCTAAACAAAATGCAGTAACAGCTACAGTTAAGGAATGCAAAACAACTAATGCAAAACTTTGCTGCCAAAATAGAGAAGAAAAGTACTTTTTCAAACCTGAGGTTGGCACAATTCCTGGCTTTTCTCCTCACCTTTCCCTCTGCTCTCCACACTCCCAAGTAATTAATTATCAGAAGGGAAGAAGAGAAATTGAATGCAAGGTCATGCAAGTAGAAATAAAAATGCATGAGTCTTTTACACCAAGATGAATTCACTTATTAGAAGATTCTGAAGTTTATAGCAGTGGATTTTGCATATCTGGATAGATAAGGTGGAATAAGCTCAGAAGACAAAAATAAAACAGTGTATGTAAAAGGATCTCTGAAATTTTCATAGGTTCCCAAACACATGGCTACCATGCAGAAGCCAAGAGGAAAGGGAACACTTACAGAAAAACTGGTCTTTGTACCCTTCATGGGGAGATGAAGGGAGAGTTAGGAAGATGGACTGTGACTCAGAGCATTGTTTCACATTTCCAGTTCTTTGACAGAACAATTGTCAGGAGGTAGAATTTCTATTTTGTTGCCCTGTGTTTTCAGAATAGCTCTTGTCAGGAGAAGCAGTATTGGAAATATAACAAGAAATACATTATAGAAAATAAAATTCTTTACTGCTTTGACCTTTCAGTCCTTTACATTGTGCTCCATGGTGATATCCTCCATTTTGTGAAGAATATCAAGGCTGTCCATACAAAGAGGAGAGCACTTCAAAAAGCTCCCTACTCTGGTTATGGGATTTGTTGGAACTTCTGGATTAGTGCCTCTTCCATTCTCCCTTCAGGATAAAGAAGCAACAAAGCCTTTCCCATTTGGAAGGGGAGGACCACTGGAAGAGGAAAATCAGAGAAATTACTCCCTAATTACCTCTGATAGGGATACTTTATTACCTCCTATTTTAATGATATTGCTCATTCTTGCTCTGCTTTGAGAAAAATAGGAATTCCTGTCTCTGGACTCTTGACTCTGCTCTGGTGGGAAGCAGGAAGGGCACCAATGCCAAGAGGCAATCTGGGAACTGCTGTCTCCTTGCCAAGATTCCTGCTTGGCTGTGCCCTGGTGTGGGCACACAAATCTGGCTCAGTTGTGTCCTCCTCCTCCAATGTGCAGAACTGGCATAGCCTGGGGGGCAGGAAGGACAGTGAAAAGCTCTGGATTATGCTGCTTTGCTTGGTTGAGCTGTCTGGGATAATGATGGTATCTGGATCAAAGAGTGAATTCTACATTATTCATGAATATTTACTAAGACTTGGGCATTCGCTGCCGCCTGGAAAGGGTCATGAAAAAATATGGAAAGTAAGAAGAAATTCAAATGGGAATGGCTCCTACTTTAGTTCAGACTTTACTGAGTATGTGCCTTCAGGTGGAATAAAAAGGGAGAGAAATAAAGATCAAAAACTAAAATAAAGCAACAATTAATGGCAGGATACTCCTTATGTAGCAGATTCATTGCTGTCATGCCTGAGGAGAGGCCTTTAAATATATGTTGTTTTCAGAAAGCTGATTTGGGCGGCTATTTTCCTTAGTTTCTCTGAAGGGTTTTATAAATTGAAGATAATTATTAACAAAAGCTGTGTGCAGATGATTAACGAAATCTCTCTGCCTAACCTATACTCCTGTCCCTTTATTTCTTGTTTAAACTAAGAATAAATAAAAGCCTACATTGTGTAACATGAAGAGAAATTGGTACAGGAGCAGCTCAAATTTTCCCCAACCTAAATTTCTGCGGCATTTTGACCTATTCTGCAGGAAGTGTTCATGTGATTTACAGTGCACCATCTCTCTGCACTCCCTCTCTGCAACCCTTCTGTCCACCACAGAATGTCTTTTACAGGGACATGTTGTGCAGCTCAAAAATGACCACAGTTACTTGGTGTGCTGTTTTAACTCAAGTACAATTTGTATTTTGATTCAGCAGATGGATACTCAGTAAAGGAGATATCTGTATATTCATGGTTGCATACTCAAGGGGAGGGCCACTTCACTGTGGGGAGGTTATGCAGTGGGAAGGATTTGCTTTAGCTATAGAGATAAGTTTTCTTTAGCTACAGAGATAAGTTTTCTACTGTGCATATTAGCTCCAAATTTCAGTGCTCTGTGTGTGTGTTAAAGAGGAGTGAGAGGCTTTTATCCTGTTGAATCCCTCTCTGCCACCATCTCCTGTGAGGGGACTGTTAGGGCCCTGAAGCCTCTAGAAAAGTGTGAACAATACTGATTGCATTAATTTATTTTAAGGCAAGAGCCCTCGAATTGTGCTCTCTTACAGAGTCCTCTCAACTCTCCTCTTTGAAGTGCAACAAAGAAGAATAAAACTCTGAGGTTAGTGTCCATTTTGTTATAAAAGAGCCTATGATAAGAGTAGAAACATTTGATAGGAAAGCCTTCTCTCTTAATCTTTGAACTAGATTAAAGGTGGAAGGGATGGAGAAATGCTGGAAGTGGTGCATTATACACAGAGAGGGTTGAGCTGTTGGCTGTTTCTAATTTTATATGTGAGGCATGAGCTTGAAATGTGCTTAGAAATCCATGTCAGTACTTTTTGTTGTCCTGGAGACTGAGTTTCTCAGGATCTGGGTAAACTGTACCTCCTCACAAATGTGGGGAGAGGGAAGAGGGCATATTTCTGTCATGGTAGGTCTTTTGCACAAAATTTTAAAGTCTAGAGGTGGCAAGTCAGAGAAACCTTCATCAAGCCCACACACTGTGTCCATCTGTCATACAATGGCTTCTTAATCTTTCTACTAAATGTCACAAAACTTGGTAAAATTACTATGCTTGAGTAGGCAGTGTCACTGAAGAATAGATTGTGAATGTGGAAAATAGGAACTTCACTTTCAAAGAAAAAACAGAGGCTGACCTCAGCACTAAAATGCTGCTCTCTTTTGAAGTGTGAGAATAATATATGGAGCTGCACTAGTACAAACTGCTGAAGCACCTTGGCAGTGCTCCAAGCAAGTGCTTTTTCTGATGGAGTTTTTAATACTTCAAGAAGACAAAGTATGCGTATTTAGATGCCAATAAAATGATTCCCTGTATGATCCACAGGCTGCATTTCAAAGCTAGGCTGCTATGACTGTGTGAATGATTGACTGCCAGTCATTTCTGGGCATGTATATGCTTTTGCTTATCTGCAGGTTAAATCCCTTCTTGTGGCAAACTCTGTCGCTGCTTCAATCCTTAACTGAGATGCTTCTGTCCATCTCTATTCATGGAGATGTTGTGCCATTGCTGCTAAAGAAGCCCTGACCACCACAGAGCTCACTGACTGAAGCCTGACCTTGCTGCATTCATGACCTGCACAATACCCCAACCAAGATTTGTTTGGTCTCCAGACAAAAAAAAAAAAAAAAAAAAAAAAAGTACATTAAATGAGAAAGGGGAAAAAAAAAAAATCTATATTAAAAGGGAAAAAGTGCGAGTATTGCAGCATATGGCAATTGAGACAGGAATGAGAACAAAATGGGACCTACAATTCCCATCACAATTATTCTTGGGTAAGAGTGTAGTTTTCTGCTTAAGAAAAATCAAATCCCTTCGTAGATATTCTCTATGTAGTCTAAATTGCATGCAGCAGAAGGGGAAGGAGCTCACCTGATCTGGTGGGACAGACAGGTGACCTTCTGTTGAGGGTGGAGGTAAGGAATTGGGTTTCAGATCATGACAAGGGATCCAAAAGATTTCTCCACTTAGTGGTCAGTAAATTAAAACTTTGTTTAAGGTCTTGAATTCTCCTCTCCAAGATTTTGCATAGATTATTTTCATAACAGAATTCAGCAGCTGAATTTGCCTGTCACACCTGTGAACTGGGATCAGTATCATTAACCCTTTTTAAAATAAGAAAAATGTGATTTATAGTGGAAAACCATAATTCACAGAAAGTTCAGCAACTGATCAAATAGAAGAGTAGTGCAAATGGAAAATGATACTGTATGAATTGTATGAAAAATACCAACAAAGTGAATATGGAGACGCTAAAGAGCCAAGGTAAAATTTGACAATCTATGCAGTTGTTCTATGTTTTCTTCACATTACAAGCTTTTATCTGCTGTGAAGGATTCTCCCATGAAAAATGGGGAAATGGGTTAGAAAACATTCTCACTGCTAATTCTGTCTCTATTTGAGTTTTTCAAAGATTTTTTTTCTGAAGTGCCAATTAATTCTCTTCACATGCTCAGCCCAGCCTGAGTCATCTGAAATAAAATCCTCACTTCCTGAAGCTGCCAGCAATCTTGCCATCGTGCCAGGTATCTGGCACATGCAGTTTTAATGGAAATTTACCCTGAGGTCTTGATTTCTTGAGTGCCATGAGGTATCTCGGTGTTTGCATCCAAAAGCTGAGGAAAAATAACATGGGGACTCTGAAAATTGTTGTTTCATTCTGCTAATGAGAAATGCAAACACAGAAAACTCAAGAATAATATTTATGTACAGCATTGCTTAGATTATGATAGCATATATCCCGAATATGAAAAATGGGATAGTATAAAACACACTCATATTTTCACATCCACAGGGCTTCAGTGAGAATTGGCTTTCTCTCATGTGGAGCTTTCGTGCTTGATACAAGGTGCTAATGATTCCTGTCTGCTTAAAAAAGACCCATTAAACTGTCAAACCATTCAGCCAAATTCATCATGTCTTTTGAAATAGAGCTTTAATAGTGAGAAAAATAGGAGGGATTTCTGAAATCCCTTTTTCTTTCCTTATTTTTGAGCTGAAAATTGACTGGCAGCTATCAGCAAATTGAACACAGGGAAACTTTCAGAAGCATTTCCCTTCTAAACTGCTGTTGCCTGCAGTCTTCTGGATATCAAATTTTTATTTGCTTCCTGCATTTGGTAGGAAGCTTTTGACTGAGAATACAAGAAAAAATATTTGGATTGCTTTTGGATTTCTTATAGAGGTTTTACCTTATTTTTAAAATCTGTGAGCTTCATTCCTTCTCACTTTTCCTTTTGCTGCTCAATAAGTTTGTATCCAGCACAGAGTTGAATGCAAAATAATTGAGTAATTTGTAAGACTCTGACTAGAAAATTACAAACTCCCTGACATTCTCAGCAGTTCCATTTTAACTGAAGATTTGACCTGTAGTAGAGATAACAAAGCATTTTGATATTCTCAGTTCTATGTTTGCATTAAAGCTTTAAAAATCTTTCCCAGTCTGCTGAGATATTTGTTACTTCATAATGATTTATTCTCAGTGACACCTTAGTTTTTAAATGCTTATAGATTTTCTCCCCCCAGCGCTGGTTAAACTCCTTCTCTACACTACAGTAGGAGCTGAAATCCCCAGTCAAAACTTCTCAATGCTAGATTATCTACATGAAACAAATACTTTTAGGTATTTTGCCGTCCTTTGACATTTGAAACCAGACTGCTGCCTTTCTGCAGGGCTGCTTTCTGAAGCTCACAAACAACTTGGCATTATACACAGAAGACTCAGATCAGTTTTCTAAACAACATTTTTCATGCCATGCCACCCACATGTAATAGTTTGGGGCTTTCCTCGCCTTTTCAGTCTGGCTGCACTTCCTCTTTTATTCCTGTGTTTCCAGTCAGCATGGCAATGTGTGGCTGGAGGCTTGACTTGTGACTCTTTGGATTTGTTTGATGCAATAAGCTGATAGACAAATGCCTGGAAACGTTGTAAAGGTATGATCTCTACATCTAGAAATTATAGAGGTTTTTGTGGGCTTGAGAGTTGGGAACTCAAGTTCAGGACTGAACTTCAGGTTCTTCACTTTGCTGCATTTGTTGTAGCATTACCATAAAGGTGAATGCTTTGTGTGTGTTCTGTAGCATTCCCCAGGGGAAATACCAAAACTGTAGCTTCTTTGGAGTGATGCAGCTGTGTCCAGATGTTAGCAAAAACTCTGTTACTGTGATAAGCAGGGCTAACAACATGTCAGGTGTGTTCAGCCTGAGGTGCTGAGCTGTTGTTATTCCCTGTGATGCTCAAGCACTGAGAAGAGAGGTGCAGCTGGCCAGCAAGGTTATTGACACTGTGAGAGGCTACTGATGGCATTCAGGCAAACAGTCTGGGTTGCTGAATCTTCTGGCTGATGTTTTAGCTCTTTGCAGGGTATAGGTGTAGGACTTGGATGCTTTTCTGGTAAGGATTTTAGTTTGGAACAGACAGTGGATAGATTGATCAGGGCTGGCAGTGAGATTCAAAAGGAAACTGTTTCACAGTGATGATCTCAGTTATGCTTTAAAATGTTTGTTCAGGAGAAAATGTCTATGAATTGGAAAAAAAACAACCAGAGAGAAAAAAAATAAAAAGGCTATGCACAATGCCAGATGCTATTAGAGGCTGAAGGTTTCTTTTCAGAACATGTTTTTTAGAAACACTGCTTCAAAAAATTTCATCACTCTAAAGAAAATTGCATCTTATACCTTTTTGTTCCGCTTTTAGAGTGAGTTTTTATGGAATAATGGGGCTGCTCTGAGTGTTGGGCAGGTTAAGCCCTGTGCTTTCAGAAAAGCTCTTTCAAAAGACACTGAGCATTGTTTGTTGTGTTTGCATAGCGGTCCTTGCTCTGTGATGAATAATTGAAGCAAAAGTGGCCGGTGAGACATAAATAATCAGAAGAGATTTTGTGAGTTTACTGTAACTGGGGTCAGCAGACAGTTATGACCCTCTGCCAGCTTTGTGACCTCCTCAGGACTGGGCTCAGTTGATGGATAATTCTCATGAAATTCCCAGAATATAACAAATAATCCCCCAACACCAAATAAGTATTCCTTAGCCTGAGTGGAACTAATAATTGGAAGTAAGGCTGGAACTCAAAGGAGAAAACTCCTATTTTTCTTATTTTTAGTGGATAGCATTGAGAAGCTATGAAGAAGGAGTACACAAACATACTCCCTGGGAAGGCTACAAATAATGAGATCACTAGCAAGCTGCCAGGAGTTGGGAAAAGGAGTTTTCTTCATCTAGCTTTTCTCTGGTCCGACCTTATAAATTTCCCTGGGAATTTCACAAAGTCCTAAGCTTTGCATGCGTGCCATCCCTATACCACTGAAGGAGCAAGCACCCTTTTCCCTGCGTGGGAGAGTGTTAATTGCTATGCCCAAAGGGGAAACATGTATTCCCCTGGCTAGTAATCAAATGTTATTTGAAAGCCATTATACTGCCCAGGATTTGTACTGGATGGTTGTTGCAGACAGCTGGCTTGCTGGGAGCTGCCTTGGGGTCATCTGGTTATTGAGCTTTTGGTTTGATCTTGGAACCAGCTTCCTGTGTAAATAAAGGGTAAGCATTAGTTAAGAATGTCGCCGTTAAAGTATCAGATGTTTGAAGATGTCATGTGCTTCTTCATTAAAAAGCCTTTGAAAATGAAAATGAAGGCCACCAGCCCAACTCAGTTCTCTGGTTAATGCTTTTTGCTGGTTTGGTTTGATCCAGTTGCCTGATCTTATTGGGAGGCAGCCTGTGGAACGTGCACCAAGAGAAAACACCTTGGCACAGCATGCCACCTAATCCTGGCCTTACTGGTGACTGGTGCCACGGAAATTGGCTTGGTTTGGGCTGTGGGGTGACAGGGGAGGTGCTGTCTGCCATCAGTCTGTGCAGTCACATGTGGGCTGCTGAACAGGGATCAGCTGACAGCTGAGGGATCAGCTACTGAGCACATCAGCAGGGGGAGGATATGTTCACCAAACCGGACAAGCACTGCTTGACTGCTCTGTGGTCAAAAGCTACAATCACTTTGCTTTTCACCTGCGTGCATTTAAACCAGATAAGCCTTTTTATGCCTTCTTTTATCTCAGTGCCAACTATTACAGGTGAGTTATAACTGAAAATATGAGGCTTTAAAAACACTCAAGTTTTACAGCTGCAGCGTGTTGGTAGTCCAGTATCTCTTCTTTCTCACATAAATTTGAAAGCACAGTTGTGCCCTGAGCTGAGTGCCTTCTTTTTGAAGGATAAAATGGTTTAACTGATCTTCTTTTTACTCCCAAACCAAGGTACTAATTAAGGAATACCTGTAAGAGCAGTAACTGTAGCAATAACCTCTCACTACACTGATCTAATCTGAAGCTATTAGCAGCTGTAATAGTCATGCCACGAAGAATTTTTCCCCTTTGGCATATGTTATAAAGGCTATCCCTTGATTAGGTCAAAAATGCTTGAAGGCTATTGATTTTTGCTCTGTTTTGGGCGAAGGCGCCTCTTTTTAACACTTTAAATGCTCCGTTTGAATTTTGAAAGATCAGGCGAAGCAAACGCATTTATGCATCTGACTCCCCGTTTATCTGGTGTGGGGAGCGCTGCGGATTTTTGCGCTATCAGGGATAACACAGAGATGCCGTTCTGATTCCTGAGCCGCCGGAGATCCCGTGCTCTGGGGTGTTGCCCTGCTCCTGCCTGCTGGCACACGCCAGGTGGCTGCGAACCTTCGCAGCGCATTTTCACAGGGAGGTGTCACGGCGCTGCTTCCCGGCGTCCCGGAAAACAGCAGCACCGACCCGAATGCCTGTTCTGTGCAAATCACGCCCGTGCGCTCCTTAGGCTGACTGGGGGGTGCTGCTAAGGAGCTGGGGGTGACACCGGGGCTCTATGGATCCTTTACAGCGGGTCCTGGTCCCTGCAGAGATTTCCAAATTAGCAACACGGAGGTGGGAGAGGCGGATCAGCTGCGGCGCTAGGAGTTCAGCCCCCGCAAACTGAACTTTTGTTGGGAGCTTTTCGAGAATGAAATTGGATTAGACCCAGGGATGACGTATCCTGTTTGATTTCTTTTCCCCTTGTGCTCTGACGAGCTTTATGTTTAGGCAGGCTTTTGTTTCTGGCTCTGAGCTGCTTTAAAAAATTGGGAGTGTGTCTCGGGGTGTCGAGGGTGATATGCTTGCATTGATTGGTGAGGTTTGGCTCGAGTTGCTTGCGAGTGCTTTGTTCTTCTCACCACCCCCGGGTCAGTTGCACAACATGCCCCTACAGTTTAAAAAGAAAAAAAAAAAAAAATAGGGGGGGAGGAAGGAAAAACAACAACCAAAAAAGAAGGGAGAAAAAAAAAAAAAAAAGAAATGCTGAGTAATGCCAGCGGTTTCTCAAATGGCTGATGCAAACCTGGAGAATTTGCATCATCATTCAGCCAGAGTAACTTGGTATGACAAGAGCTTAAATACAAGTCCATGCGGAAGCTGAGCTGGTTTCCAATGATAGGGCAGTACCACAGTGTGGAAACGCAGGTGTTCCTGAGCTGGGCTTGGATCACAGGAAGGGCTCGCATACTCCTTAAGAGCTTGTTACCTGTGTCTAGGAGCAGCTGGAAAGATAAAACAGGAAGAGACAAACTAGTTGGCTACATAGAGAGGAAAAAAAAAAACCCCCTTCAGTTTCTGCTGAAAACTTTTCTGCCTGTGCTTGCCAGCAGAGTGCTGGTGGCACTGTAGCATGTTTAGGAAAGCTGCTGTGCCCACGGTCTCTAATGGAAGCTACTTGCAGGGACAAGCTAATGGCAAGTTGTCCTCTCTGGACAGCGGACAGCCAGCCCAGGAGGGAAGAGTTGTGCTGAAGAAGAAAGTGACGCTCTTGAGGGGGATATCCATCATAATTGGCACTATCATTGGAGCTGGCATCTTCATCTCTCCCAAAGGCATCCTGAAGAACACAGGCAGCGTGGGCATGTCCTTGACTGTCTGGACAGTGTGTGGTATCCTCTCACTTTTTGGTAAGTCCCTGAAAAGTTTCTAATTGGTCTAGAGGGGCAGCTGGAGAATTGTTGTGATTATTTCTCTGATTTTACTATTGGATAGGAAGTCAGAGTGCAGAGCTTGAGCACCAATGGGACTACAGAAGGTCTGTGCTTCACGATGGGTTTGCGGAGGGTGCAGAGATTTGCAACCCCTGTCCCCCCACTCCTGGCACCAGCTGGTGAAAGCTAAATTTTATATATTTTTTTTTAATGGGTCCCTAGAGGAACAGGAAAAACTAAATGAGCATTTTTTCCATGTAGAATGTGCTGTATGTTTTTCTCCTGTCTGTAAAATGTATTTATGGTTTGCTTGTAAAGCCCTGGCAGCTGGATGAACATGCTTCTTGAACACCACTGAAATGTTTAGACAGCTCAACCTAGTTCCCCAGGGGCTAGAGCAAGGTCTGAGAGGAATAATTCCTACTGTAGGTAAGCTGTATTGGCATGAAAGGGAGCAAAACAATAATACTAACAACCCCTCTTCCCAGCTTTTCCTTCCTCACTCTCATGATGTTGCTTTGAAAGATTCTGCTACAAAAACCAGTGTGATGGAAGCAAATCTGCCCTGGGAGTTTGATTGCTGGCCTGCATATTGTGGTAGTTTTTTTGTTTGATTCTTTGTATTCTTGAAGAGTGTTGAATTGTGAAGAAGTCCAGTTAAGTTGTTCTGTACAAAACAAAACCCTCATTCAGAGTGGAAAACCCCACCCTGGCCTCTGTGGGACAGAGGGTTCATTGACCTATTTCATGAGTTAATCTCAAAGAAACAGAAGAAGTAACATGAATATTGGCTTTATTTAAAAGGGAAACTGCTTGTTTACTGGCAGGAGGTGAAGAGGACAAAGAGGGACTAAGTGTCTACTTAATAGGCGGAACATGCAAATGCCACCTTGTAAATTGGCTCTGAACTTAAAAGAAATATTCTTCACAGGCTAAACCCAGCCAGGCCAAACAGTCGAGTAAGTTAGGACCCATTTGGGTCAAATGATAAATGTGTGGGTACAATGTGCAGCATAATCTCTTGCACAGATATGGAAGATCTACCTGCAACAAAATTCCGCTATCAAGAAAAACCTCAGATCCTATTTGTAACCCTGTCAAAAGACCTTGGTCTTTTGAGTTACTTAACCCAGAATTTGGTTAAGCACTGCATTTATGGCTATAACTTCAGCAGTAGTAATCTTCTGGCTGTGAGATAATGGCAAGTTGTCCAAAAAAAAAAAAAAAACCAAAAAAAACCAAAACCCAAACAGAACACTACAAAAACCCCAAATCAAAACAACAACAAAAAAAATCCCTCTCTTTTTATCAAACAGATTTTTTAGGTCATTTTCCAGACCTCTAGATATGAAGAACTGTGTAAATTGGCACAGCAAAACATAGTATCTTGTTCTCAGAATGGATCTGTTACAGATTGATTATTTGGTTTTTGATTGTTGCTTTTTTTTTTTTAATATTTTGGTTTTTAGTTCCTTGCTTGAATTAGTTATAGTTAAATCACATGTAGAGGTCACATAAGGTCTTACTGAGGCTGTGTTTATAACTTATATTAAAACACAATTTCATTTCATGCTGAATCTCAACAGAAGAAAAGGAAATTCAGAAACACCTTTTTTTTAATGTGGCTGTAAGGACTCCTTTAAACACATCTTCATGTAAGCTAGAGAACAGCAGATAAAAAGTTGCCACATTTTTGCAAAGTCCCAAACATAACAAATGAACGAGGCTGGAGAATTTGTCATCATGTGGTACAGCCTTGATGGGCCTGTACATGTGATGTGGTTTTGTCAACTGTAGCTCTTATCTGAAAGTGTTGGGATGTAAAGGCGTGCAGGGAAGAGAGCTGAAATGAGTCCCTGTACGTTGCTGATCTTAACTGTGTGATGCAGTGCTAACAAACTTTATTACTGTTTATTACTGGCTTCTCAGGGTCCTCCAAGAGGGCTGCCTGTGCTTATTGGTTGTGGAGGGCTATTGATGTGGTCCAGTGTGGAGCCGTGGATCCCCAGCTTTGTAACTGGCTGATGGTTCCTGACCTTTCATTGCATTTGGTGCACACAAAAAACAATCCATCAGCGTTGAAAAGCTGTGACTAAGCCATCCTCTGAGTTTTGTATGGAAGATGTTGGGAGTAGTGTTGAGGAAAATTCTTATTCTGCAGATCCTGCTTACAAACTTTGGCCATTTGGTTGCTTTTGCCCGTGGCTGAGGAGAGGCAATACAGTTTTCAGACCTTTGGAGTTGGAGCCAGGCATCTCTAAGGCTGAAAGGAGTAGATCAGCCTTTGATAACAAGGAATTGTGTCAGAAATCTTTAATCTAGTAGTGCAATCTGGCCGCCTGAGAAGTAGGGTGGCTGGAGTGACACCCCAATTTTTTGTCCTTCACAAGATATTGAGTAGCACAGTAGTAATTGCAAATGGCTTGTCCAGAGGCTTTAAATATAACTGGATAAATGGCTTGGTTTACTGCATGTCTAACTGAGTGAATTAAAACTTACAAAATTAATTGGAAAAAAATTAAAAATATAAAAAAAGTAGTTGTGATGCCATGGAAGTTCTGTTGTTTAGGCTATAAATGTTTTGATAGGGATTTCTGGATGTCTCTCATGTTGGCACTGTTGAATTCTCACAGGTGCCCTCTGCTATGCTGAACTAGGAACATGCATTAAGAAATCTGGTGGTCACTACACCTATATCCTGGAGGCCTTTGGCCCTTTACCTGCATTTGTGAGGGTCTGGGTTGAACTCCTCATCATTCGGTAAGTGCATCACAACTCTTTCTTTCCTGATGGCACTGCACTTGTCAGTCATAAAGAAAAATCTCTGATATATGCTGGGCAAAAAAAAAATAAATAAAATATATTTTGGTCAGTTAACTGTGTTCTTTCACTGTGATTGCTTCAGAGAGTTTAAAAATGCTCTTCTGCTCATCAGTTTTGAAATGTTCAAGGAGACACTTGTGTATATATAGGGGAAATAAGAAAACTCCCTGCCACAAAAATTCAATGAATTGCCTTCATTTTGGTAAGCTTACTATGTCCATTGATGTCACTAATAATGTTGTTAGCCATACCTAGATATGGTACAGTGAAAGAGAGAAGTCACCTTTACCTTTTCTCAGTCTTGGCACTACCTTTTGGAACAATTACTGTTGTCTATGGATACAGGAATAACTCCTGTTGAGACTATTGTCCAGTAGTTTTCAGAGTTAGGGGCACCATGTATGTTTTATATGTCAGATTGGGCCCTGGTTTTTTGTTTTTGTGGGGTGTTGGAGAACTTGACTCTTACTTTGAAAAACACTAACTGACCAAATAAAGACACATTGTCTGTACATACCTAAAATGTCCAATATATTGCCTTGGTGTATAAGCCTGTGACTCATGCAACCTTTGTGCAGAAGAATTACAATATGAAAGTGTTGAATCATATAAAATAAACTTTCATAATGTAAATGGATCAACGTCTCAAACTCACGTGTAGCCTCTCTTTTTATTTTTACAGTTGTGCTGAGTTTGGAGATCTTGATACATGTAGAGCAGGGCAGCTCACTTATACAAAATGACTTTGGGAATGCTCCATCCCTCGCCTCAGGCTGGTTTGTGCTTCTTCCCCCTCTTCTGCAATCAGCAGATTAGTCACAAATGAGGCGCAGGCTTGATTTCAAATCACAGCCACGTTTACATAACACTGACAAGTCCTAGCATAGATTGTTGAGTTTAAAAGCGCTGACGGTGCTGAGTCATTATGAATCTATAAATCCTTGTGTTGTTTCCAGAGGAAATAGTTTTGTATGTCAGATGGTCCAACACAACCTCCCCACCAAAATGTAACCTTTGAATTGACTGCATCGTTTCCATCAAATGCGATGAAAGGGCAGATGTCTCAACTGTATGAACTTTTTGCCAAGAAGGAAAATCAGGCAGTGGAATGAGAATTATGTTTTCACAGGTCTCTGTGAACAGCTATATCATTTCACATCAGAGAATCAACAAAAGGGAACAGTAATAGAAATCTCCTTAATCTGCACCCGGTTCGGCTGAGGGAATTTATTAACCTAGGCACAACACGCATGAGAAACCAGGCATCATAAATTCCTTTCCTCACAAAATCATTACTTTTTTACGTACAACAGTGTCCCAGGAGTGTTGTATAAATGCTCTTAGTCATGGTGATCTGCCCCACACCCAGAAAACAATCGTGTTGCATGGCAGAGAACATCGGTGGATTCTTTAATTACCCGGTCTGAGAGGCTGTGAGGAAGCCATACGTGTTATAACTTGCAATGACCAGAGCAGCACTGCTGAAACTCTGTGTGGAGTTTTATATCTGACTCCTGCATCAGGAAACTAATTGACTGCTACCATCAAAGAACTTGAGACCGCTTACATGTTTATTTTTTGTTTTCGGGAGATGATGTTGCACACACACGTCTCAGCTAGACTGATTTTTCTTCTGAAAAATTGCAGGATTGTCACACTCATAGGCTGGCAGAGGAGTCACAACCAAAATAGACATTTCCTGCTCTCATATATCTCTTTAAAGCTGCTACTTGACAGCGGAGGACACACTTAACTACTCTGCCTACATACCAATTAGTTCTGCCTTACACTGCACTGCTGCTCACTCAGTGCACTCAGTGTCAACCTTTTTCTCTCCCAAAGCCAGGTTGTGTGTATTTTATACATATTTATATACCTTTAAAAAACCCCTAACAACTACTTTTCAAACAAGGGAAGACAGCAGTGTGACTGCATTGTCTGTAGAGCTTCACTGTGGTGGTTGCTGGATCAGTGTGTGCTGCCAGGTGCCTGACTCACTTGTGGTATGTGCTGGGACCCTGTCTCGGTCCTCATCTGGTGTCTTCCTGTATCCTTGCCCTTCAGTGAAAGCTGGTCATGCCCTTTCTACCTGCTCCTGAACACACAGCTGTTGAGCACTGTAGCAAAAGGAAGAGCACAGAATCAGAAAGGTTGGAAAAGACCTCCAAGATCATTGAGTCCAACCATTAACTCAGCACTGCTGAGTCCACCGCTCAGCTACGTCCCTAAACACCCATCTGTGTGGTTTTTTAATACTGCTCCATTCTTTGAACTTTCCCCTCCACTGATTGACTGCACTTGCAGCAACACCTCCCCCGAGACATGGGAATGTCAGAGCTATTTATTAGAGGTGCAATTTAGGAGCTATGCTTTTAGAAACATAGTGGTGGTATAGATAGCAGTGAGTGCTTCTTTAAAAAGGCTTTTCCTTGAAATGGGAGGGCAAAATCCAAGTTCTGGGGAAAGGAGCTGGGACCAAGGAAAAAAGTCTGGGGCAGCTCCAAAGATCTGATCTTTCATCTGATCCAGGGTACTCCAAAACCACTTATGGCAGGCTACCTGCAGTACTTGAAAGCCAGAAGCCTGATGATCTTCTGATATTAATTAGAAATAGGTAAAGTCAATAAATGTCTGTGACAATCCAGACAAAATTTGTAAAGCCATTTTTTGGCTGGTAAGAAGAACATCCCCATGCGTGGGAGACGCTCATGCAGCAGCCCTTGCTCTTCCATGCAGAAACTTACTGAGGCAGATTGTTCTGTTCTGTGCTTGTTCTGCTCTGCAGCTTGGTCCAACACAGTGTGTGACTTCTGGGTTGAGTCACAGCACAAAGAAAGTGGGTTTTGTTTCCAGGGTGCAACTCCCTTGTGGGAAATTCTTTTACTGTTCGATGGAGAACAACAACGTCTCTGCAGAATTTTTACCCTGTTCCATAGAATTTTTATCAAAATTCTGTGAAGTGAGGTGTTGCAGATTTTTTCACAAAAAATTTTCAAGGACTCTTGTTCAACTCAGAAATCATTTGAGACTCATGTGTCCTTTTGTCCTACAGTGTGTAAGTGATAAAACACAGATGCCACCAGGTATCCTAAAAAGAGTGAAAATGTCCTCCCAAATGGAACATGAAAAGTAACATGCAGACACGGGCTAATTTGCTACTAATGTGTATCAGAGCTAAGGCTTCTGTCAAACAATTATCTTCCCTCAAAGGGAAAGGCTGTATGAATATTATGAGCATTTCAAATTTGTAAATGCAACACCTTTGTGGGGTGTTGGAGCGCTTAACTCTTACTATGAAAAGCACTAACTTACCAAATAAAGAAATATTATGTATTTTTTTCATATTCCTTTGTTTTATGGTTTTCTATGTTTTATGTTTTTATGGTATTCTATGGTTTACCACAGGGATTTTGCTGCAGTGTTAGGAAATTGTTAGTCAATAAAAGGAAAATATTCTGTTTGTATTTTAGAAAATCCCATTTGGACTATCCCAGAATTTAATAAAAGATCTGTGTAGATTTTGGATGCTTATTTTAGTAAATCAGAATTCTCACCGTGAATGAAATTCATTTGCTTGTGTCTCTGAGGGGTGAGATATAGCTGGCCACTAAAATTCACTGACTTTTGAGCAGGGTGTTGCCCATGTAATCTGATCCTGGTGTTAGGAAAATCAATCCACAAACATCAGAGGTTTATGTCCAAAAAGGCGACAGAGGAATCCTTTTACTTTGTTCGAAAAAAGGGAGAAGCCATGAGGCATTGCCTTCCCTTTTAATTTTTAATTCTTGTGGAATTTAGGGGTTTTTCTTCCTCATTGTTTCATCTTTCAATGCCTGATTTCATTTATCAGCAAACCTGAAGTTCATTTGTAAAAGCAAATATCTTTTTCCATTCATCAATCAGTGGAATCCTTGCCATTGTTTCATTTATCTCCCAGTGCTGGTTTTATCCACCAGCAGACCCACAGCTTGTTTGTAAAGACAAATCTGCCATTCCTCTCACTGGCTATGTTCACTTCAAGTGAGTGGATGAAGATTTCTATTGATACTTTTCCTTTTTGGTTATGGCTGCTTTGCAACATGGAAGTTGTAAGAGCCACCCTGGTAAGAATTGTTGCTGTCAAGATCAGAATCACTGAGTAGTGCTACATTCGGAAACTGTGGTGCATGTCAGCAAAGCTACAAGGAAGCACCAAAATTAAGGTTCACAGTTCTCTGATAGTGAAGTTACAGCACAATCCCGTAAGAATAATAACTATGTGCTATCACAGATTAATTTTGTGACTTTGTTTTTCTTTCCCTCCAGCCCTGCTGCCACAGCAGTGATATCATTGGCATTTGGACGCTACATCTTGGAGCCTTTCTTTATGCAGTGTGAAATCCCAGAACTTGCCATTAAGCTTATCACAGCTGTCGGCATCAGTAAGTGTCCCATTTTAGGTGTCAGGGGAGGGTAAAGATTATATAAATTGAAAAAAAAAATAGCACACTGAGCAGGTTGTTGCTTGGTGTAAATCATTAATTACTGTGCATCCAATGCCAGGGGCACCTGTGTGACATGTTGCCTGGGTGTGTGTGTTTGTGAACAAACGCAGGAGCAAAAAGAGCAACAGACTTTATCAATGGCTGGGAAAATCTATTGTCAAGGCTGATTCTGTTGCCACTTGAATTTATGGCCAAATTTTCACTATTTTCGTAGAAGCAATTTCAGTCCCTAAGAGACGGCGAGGCAGTGCCAGAGATATGGAAGAATGATTACCTTCTTTAAGTGCTTTACTCTACCTTGGTTTTAGGAGGCAATTGAATGCCAAATATGATGTCATGAAGAAATGTAGTTCTCTTGAGTGCAGACAGCAACATGAGCTCATCTTCCCCGGTCCCACTCTTTCCATCCTGGCAATAATCCTTATGGAGGCACTTGTGGTTCAGAAAGCAGGAACTGAATTTTGGGAGCAGAACATACAGCCTGGTGCATGGTTGTTGCTGGCTTGTCCTACACTTGCTAACTCTAAAAGGGATAATTTAGGGTTACAGAAAGCCAATATTTGCAGTGGAAAGAGGGGCACTACCCTGAGAGCAGAGGCTTTACGGTGTACCTGGGCTGGTGTGGAGGATGCATGCAATGGGAGGGCACAAAAAATGATGGGACTGGGACTCTGGAGCTTGTAGCATTAGAGGCTTGTTTCCAGGTCTGCCTGCTCACAGGTGAGAATGCTCCTTGTGGGCACACACTGGAATTCAGCTGTGCTGGGAGGGAGTGCAGAGTAGACCTGAGTAATTAGTAACAGATTGTTCCTTTAAATTTGCTCAGTGCGCATATCAGAAACAAAAAGACTGGAAAAAGGAATTAAGACATGCAAAATGATCAAAGGCCCACAGGAGACCCCTTCAGTTTTGCACAATAATAGGTTCAGATGACTTTTTTTCTTCGGGGTAAGGAGTTCAATTGACATTTAAATTTCCAGTCTCCAGGTTACTGTGGCTTTTTGTGGGAGCTCTCTCTGTAAGATTTCCTTTCTGCTGGGAATGTTAAAAAATCAGGATGTGACTGCATTCCTTTCTAACTTAATTATGCACAAACTATATGTTTCATAGGAATAATGGAATTAGGGGTTTGAATTTTGAAGTCAATGCCTTTTTTCAGCTACATCTGTCTAAAACATTTCAGTGCAAGATAGGAGTGAAACAGATGTTCAGTAATATTAAGGTCACTGAGACAAAAGGAATATGAAGTGAACTCCATCAAAGCGTTTTGTTAATTGCATGTGATTCAAGCACAATAGGTGAACAATTTGAAATATGTTTTTATTACTTTTAATTTAAGTGAAAATCTGTATGATAAGCCGGGGCTTGGCAAAATAATTGAAAAAATAAGTAGCATTGCAGGGGAGGTGGAGTTAGGCTGAAATAATCACAGCCTAAAGGGAGAGGGGAGGTCAGATCCTCCTGTTCAGAGTGGGTTTGTACAGCACAGTTAGGGTGAACTGGCATTTCACTGTAAGAAGGGATTCTTGTAGAAAACTGGTAGTGGTGAATGGGATGATGCTGAGAAAAACAAGGATATGTCAGACTGGGCCTTCATTCTTTGCAGTATTCTCTACAGTGGAGTTTCATTTGTAATAGTTAGAACTTCTGCTGCAATTAACCTCAAGGATCCCAGAGTGTCTGAATGTTATCCTTGTGTGGTAAGAATCATGCTGTGGTGGTAATTGCTACAAATGTTTGGTATTGGGCATGGAGGCAGAGTGACAGGTAAGATTAAGGTGCTGAGCTGCACAGACTCTGTGGAGCCCTGGAGATCTCGTACTCCAATATAACGGTGCAAAAAGTAGTGTTTGTTTCCACCTCGAATATTAAGTTAATCAGAAAGTGAAATGACATGCCTTTTTCTTACCCATGCCTGGTCCCTTTTCCTTCCTTGCCTGAGGAGAGAGCACAGATTGTGTATATGTCTTTATTGCGCGGGGAAAGGCAGTGGGATGCACCACTGAACTCTGTCCTTGGCTGGCAGTTTTACCTTGTCATTTCTCATTGTACTGGAGAGGAGAGGGAAAAATTTTGAAAGATCATCAGGTGATCCCCTGATCCCAAACACAATCAGTGTTATCTAAACAATTTCTTACAGATGTTTGTCAAAATTGGCCTTAACATCTCCAGCATGGGAGTTTTTTAAACCCTCACTGGTATTGTAGCACAGTTTTTCCTATCCTTGTCATGATACAGCTTTTCTCTTTCCTTTTTTGTTTTTCTCCCCACCTGTATCTCTATTGATGCATCTGAAGCCTATTATTAAAAGGTTGACTGAGGTGGATGCCACCAGGATTACACTGGGGAGTGGCAAATACTATTGCTTCTCTGCCAGCTGCCAAAAAATATTTCTTATAGAAGGGCTACAACCATTCTGCTCCCCACCTCTGTGCCTCTTCAGTGAAAAAGGAGATGTAGATCAGATGACGTTTAAATGCAGCTACTGGAGATGTAGATCAGGTGAAAGTTTAAATGCAGCTACTGGATATGGTGACATTTAAAAAATCCCTTGTCCTGGCTTTATTATTTATAGGAAAAAGACATATGCTGGGCACAAAATTCCCCTCAAAATCACCTGTTCAGAGCAATCTTGAACAAAACAGATTTTCTGTTCCACAATATGCTGCTTTCATTTTTAGTTGCCTTTATTATGGTTTTTCTCTTTTTACCATGACCAGCCAACCAAAATGTCCAGACATTTCAATGTCTCTCTAGAGAGAAGAATGCTTGTGTGGAGTCTCTGTTCAGATGCCACAGCTTCCTGAACCTCTGAGCAAAACCTTCCTCTTCTTTTCAAACTTAGAAATCACTTAAATTCACCTGATGTTTCTTAAGCAAATCTTCACAAGGAGAAAAACCTACATCAAACACTGGATATCCAGATCTCAATTTATCAGTCTGCCATAAACTTTTTCTCAACTTGGCTAATTAACTGTATGTGAAACAGGAGCAGATGTCTCAAAGATATTTATTACACTATACATTTCATAGACTCATAGAATAGGTTGGAAAGGATGTCAAAGATCACCATGTCATGGGAAGGCACATTTTCTACTAGATCAGGTTGCTCAAAGCCCCATCCAACCTGGCCTTGAACTCTTTCAGAGACAGGACATAATTGCTACAATTTTATGAAAATAAATGGCCAGCCAGAAGAGAGAGAAGCTGGATGTGCTCCTGCACAGGGAAGGACAGCTGAAGAAAATGCAAGGAGGAGATTAACCCTTTTAACTCCCTGCTTTGTTCCAGCAGGTCAAAATAGCTCCAGGACACAAAGCAAAAGGATGTTGTCAACCTTTGTTGTGATGCTGAAGGTAGTCTTTTTAAGAGAAAGAGTTTAAAACTCATTTACCTCTTGAAGTGAAAGTTGATAAACTCCTCCATATTTGTTTCTCAACACGAAGCAACATCCTGTCACCATGCCTATCATTGCAAAAAAGCCCCTATATTCGTATATGGCTTTATTTGTATCTATTAATTCTTTTCCAAGTGGTAAACTTAAGTATCATGGTAACAGGAAGGGATAAATTGGACTGTGCAAAGGTATCAAACTCTTCTCTCAATATGTAGCCTGAATAGGAGCTGAGCCTTTTCCAAACTTTTCACATGGCCTCCATGTCAGAAAGTAGATAAACAGGTTTCAGCCATTAAAAACTGTGAGACTGAAAACCACTTACTAACTCTACCAACTCACATGAGTTCTTGCACTAATTCATACGTATATTTTGGGAATTTTACACTGCAATAAGATATATATTTTTTTTTTTGAGAAGTCTGCTAGCAAACTCAAATACCCCAAACTTTGGCTGTTAGAGCTAAAGTTACGCTTGAAAACTGCGCTTAGCTGTAGGTCTATCAGTGCTTGCTGGCAAATGCTCCAGCCCCAAGTTTTATTGGTGAGTCTATAATTAGATGCCTTTTTTTCCCCTCATCATGGCAGATGTTGCAGATGCCACTCTCTACTGCTGGCAGTCTTCAGACAAGCAGTTTACATTAAAATATCTCTTGGCTTGCAGGGATCTGCTCTGATATGCTCTTGCAGACATGCTCTGATAGGTGCTCTTGGGCTTCCTGTGACTTTTAATTGGCTCATTAGAGTCTGCAAATCGAGGGTATTTTTTGGCATTTTTTGAATGCCTTGACCCTAAAAGTCTGACAAGTTATGGGAGAGCAGATTTCTTGGTCTCCTGCTGAGGCAGTGGTACACACATTCTGAAAAGTAGGCCAGGATGTAATGCTCACTGCTGCTTCTGCCATTAGATTTTGTTATCTGTCTATAGCTGCGTCTGTGGAAGGGAAGAGATTGTGAAAAACATGCTCGGTGTTTCCATTGTGTTTGATTGTCCAGGTACCTCATTTTGTTCTCCCTCCACACTAGGCTTGGTTAGGATTCATCTTAGCAAGGTGTTTAGTTTAGGTAATCTTCTCTGCTCCCCATACAGTGGAGAAAGAGGAAAGAGGAACTTCCTGAAGGTGAACTATCTCATCTGGGATAAGCATCTCACAGAGGTATTGTTATTCATCCTCTGGAGCTAACTGTCTCTTCATTGAGAATGCAGCCACACTCAATGCCTGACTTTTAGTTAGAAAAGTTAGTCCTCCTTTCACTTCCCCTTTTCTGAGAAAATGCTCCTGCTGATATTTGCTGTGATCCCTTATCAAAGTGTCTGCAATCAGCTTCTCTAAATATCTCCAATAGGCCCTGTTCTGAAGAGAGGTGTTGACTAATGGCCATAGTCCCAGAATATGATGTCCTTCCTGAGCCCTGGCACAGCTGTCATCATCTTTTCTTGCTTTTCATCAGCTTTCTTCATGACTCCACTTCCCCATTGCCTTTCACTACCCAGTTGCTAACACAATCAGTACTATGGTACTGGTGTAAGCCCCACATTTCTAGACAAGTGTCATGCGCACAGAACCATTAGCACTGAATTTTTTATTATAAAATACCACTACTGTTATTATTAGTCTACAACGGACAATAATGCATTTTTATTTTGTAGTATTATATGATAAAGAAGACTGTAAACTCCTACAGCCTAATAAGTACGATAAAATAAAATTAAAAAAACAAAAATGGCCTCAAATTTTCTAAGCATTTGCAAGCACTTAAGTCTCAGCTCTGCAACTTGAATTACTACTATTGCAGTCCTCCAAGTCTGCACTTACTCTTGTGAAGGACTATCAAAGGACATTTTTATCAAGGGATTTTTTACAAGGGACTTATTTACAAATAAGGACACAGTGATAGGTGTCCTAGTTTCAGCCAGGTTAGAGTTAATTTCTTCTCAGTAGCTATTACAGGGCTGTGTTTTGGATTTGGAATGAGAATTGTGTTGGTGACACGCTGATGTTTTGGTTTTTTGCTAAGTCCAGTTTACCCATAGTCAAGGACATTTTTCCCTGCCTCCATGCTCTGCCAGTGAGGAGGTTCACAAAAGAAACAGGGAGGGAGCATAGCCAAGACAGGTGCTTACCAAAAGGATATTCCACACCATAGAGCATATAAACTGGGAGGATTTAAATGAAAAGGATCTGATCTGGGTTTGGGAATGGGGGTTCTGGCTCTGTTCAGTGGGTGGTGAGCAGTTGTATTGCACAGCACTTGCTTTTTTATCTTTTTTGTTATCATAATTATTGTTATTATCCATTTATATTATTTCTGTATTTTACTTTGTTTTCAGTTATTAAACTGTACTTATCTCAAGCCACAAGTTTTACTTTGATTCTCCTCCTCATTCCAGTGGTGGGTGCAGGGAGAAAGGGGGGAATGGAGCAAGCAGCTGCCAGGTTGAATTTCCATTTGGGCTTAAACTGTGACAACAGGATGAGGGGAAATGGCTTCGTACTGGAAAAGGGCTGGTTTAGATTAGATACATGGAGGAAATTTTTCTGATGTGGCTGGTAGGGCCAGGTTGTCCAAAGAAGTTGTGGCTGACCCATTCCTGAAGGGTTTGAAGCCATGCCATCCAGTAACATTCTCGTATGTGGCTCAGGAAGGTGAAACCAGTGCATGAGGAAACCTGGAGAAGCTCTCCCCACTCATGTTACCTACTGTGACCTGTGTAAGGGTGACAGACTGCTGCAGTCACCTTGAACTCTGAGTAAACTGGGTATCAAATTGCAGATTCTCTTACACCAAAAACTCCTCCTTGGCATTTTCGTGTGCTCTGCTCCATGCCTGGGTGTCACTTTCCACAGAAGAAAAGTATTGTATCCTGCGTCTTCTAGGAAAATTAAAATAAGCTAGTGCTTGACTATGGCACTAGATTTTTCTAACTTAAGCACTTTTGGTCAAATGAATTTTAAATATATTATTAATATATTTAAAATATATTTTAAGTATATTTTGCTTCAATAACAGTTGTTAGTCTCGTTGATAATCAAGCCTCAGGGAAAGAAGGGGAAACTCAAAGAGCGCTAATATTACTCAGCAACCTAAAGGGATCTTTCAAAATTTAAATGAGTCAAGATATGTCAGTGTAATATTGGAACAACAGAGTAATGAATCAGGCCCTGGAACTTCCTGTTGCCTGTCAAATATAGGTATACAAGGAAGTAAAAAAGCAAAAAAAAAAAAAAAGTATGGGTCTCAAGTGAAACGTTGCAGAAGTCCAAGCAATTTTTTTTGGTGACTTCACAATACTTCAGCTCTGAAATACAGTGAGATACAGAACGGAGTAAAGATTTTGATCTCCAAGATCCTTTTCTGGTGAAAAAATTGTGTTAGGTGGTGTTGTGAGTACATATTGACTTGTAAATTGCTCATTGGAGAGTGGAACTGTCTCTCTCCCAAATAAAAATTCTAGAAAAATACTTTTTTTTTTTCCCCTTGGAATTTTAATTTTATTAAAAATATATGAAAAATACATTGGGATTCAGATTACATGGAATTTTCTCCTGGTTCCATTAAACTCAAACTACTTTCAGTTGAAATGAGAAGATTTTTTAATATTTTTTTAACCTCTCTGCTGAAGAGAAACTGTACAAAAGACTTGAGATAAATCAGTGGTGTTTTTTTTTACAGAAAGCCTGTGCCATGCCAGATTTACAATGCTAGCTCCTGCAAACTAGCAAATTGTGCTTTTGTGTGTCTCGAGATGTGCGAGGTGGCTGATGATTTACACAAACTGGTGCTCTTGAGAGAGCTTGAATTATGGGAGGATTTGAGATGAGGAGCTACTTCATTAGCTCCACATGATGGCAAGAAAGAGAGGAACGTGCTTGACCATGTTTACCTGGAGCAGCAGGGGAAAGAGATTTTTTATCCAGTAAAATGGCTCCCACCTTCCATTCTTTAGGGAATTTTTTATTTTTAATGTCTAAACTCCTTCTGCTTAAGTAACCTAGAATAAGTGGCACTGAAATGACAAGACCTGCCCTCCTCCTGTCAGTCAGTGCTGTAGGAAATGCCAGAGGATGCTGTCCCTGACCCAGAAGGAGATGCAAGCTGACCAGGCAGGATGTAAATATCCTTCTCACTGATCTCTCCACACGCTGGTGAGCTGCAGACCTGAGCTTTGTTTTCAAGAAGTAAAAGGTCTCTGTTTCTTCACTGATTCTTAGCAAGGGTGGGCACAGTACTTGCACTCTGGTCCTCCTGCATCTCTGGTGGTACAGCAAAAAGGGGGGAGAACATGGAAAAGAGGACCAGAGGTAAAACAGTTGCAAATTTATGTGTGGCCTAAATGAGGCTGAGAAAGTTCAATATGGTTATTAATTGTTATTGTTTATGAAAAATACAAATCTCTACTCAAAGCAGTGCTGACAAAGAAATCTGGAGTGACAAGAGTTGGGCAATTAATTTCTTTCATCTGAAGAAGTGTCCTGGCAGCCAGTTGTCTACCATCAGCTGACAGTTCTGGGTCAATGAAGCTGCAGTTTGCTGTGGAGGATGTCAGGCAGAGAAGGGACAGGTGGATGTCAGTGCAGTGGGTGAGGCACAGGGGCTCAGCTCAAGCCTTTGGTGTGGTACCTTCAAGGGGGATGGGAGACAAGAACTGGAGAAGATTATCGGGGTGTATTCCCTTTAATGCATCAGGATCTGTTGTTTGTGTGACCCCTTCTGCTGGCAAAGAATTTTGTGGCAGTTATTTCTTTCTGACTTTTCTTTTCCCCCCTCGCAGCGCTGGTGATGGTCCTGAATAGCACAAGTGTCAGCTGGAGTGCCCGCATTCAGATGTTCCTTACCTTTTGCAAGCTTGTAGCAATTCTGATAATTATAGTCCCTGGAGTTATCCAGCTAATTAAAGGTAAGAAATGAAAAGTAAATGCCTTTAAAGAGCTTTTATCTTTACCCTCAGCAGCCTTTCCCCACTTGCCTCCACCACATAATGCTTTTAGCAGCAAAATCTCTTAATTAGTCTGTGCTTGCTTAACCGAGGCTCTGTACTGTCATGTCATTGATAAGAAGTGGAACTACACTGGGATGAAATGGTATTTCCTTCAGCATGCCAATGAGACTATTCCAATCAGACTTGCTTTTCCAAGGAGTAAGTGGACTGCTCTTCTCTGCAATCCGTCTTTGGCCTGAGCTTTGTGAGAGGGGCAGGATGGGATTTAAAGGCAGATAGATGCCCATGCACCTCCCCAGAGCACATGCCTAGCCCAGGCAGGGTGGCTGCTCTGGCTGTCCTAGTCCCTAGTCATGGTACGTGTGTGTGGTGCTAGAGGGGGCTCCCAATTCACAGAACCACAAAATCACATGGTGGTTTGGGTGGGAAGGGTCCTTAAACATCATCTAGTTCAAACCCTCTGCCCTGGGCAGAGATGTCTTCCAGCAGGCCATGTTTTTCAAAGGCCCATCTAAAGCCTTGAACACTTTCAGAGCATCCTGGGCTGCTTCTCTGGACAATCTGTTCCAGTGCCTCATCGCTGTCACAGGGCGGATTTTTTTCCTAGCACATAATCTAATCTAATCTTTCGACTGCTGCTCCAGGTAAACATGGTCAAGCACTTTCCTCTCTTTCTTGCCATCATGTGGAGCTAATGAAGTAGCTCCTCATCTCCAATCCTCCCATAATTCAAGCTCTCTCAAGAGCACCAGTTTGTGTAAATCATCAGCCACCTCGCACATCTCAAGACACACAAAAGCACAATTTGCTAGTTTGCAGGAGCTAGCATTGTAAATCTGGCATGGCACAAGCTTTCTGAAAAAAAAAACCCCACTGATTTATCTCAAGTCTTTTGTACAGTTTCTCTTCAGCAGAGAGGTTAAAAAAATATTAAAAAATCTTCTCATTTCAACTGAAAGTAGTTTGAGTTTAATAGAACCAGGAGAAAATTCCATGTAATCTGTCAGTTTATAGCTATTTCCCCTCGTCCTGTCACTACATGCCCTTCCTTGTCAAGGCCCTCTTTTCACTGACAGGTGCTCAGCTACCTGTAGAGACTTTCCCATCCCAGCCCTCTGGGCAGGGGGTGTGAGATGGTCACAAGCCTTGGGCCACCCTCCCTACAGCAGCCGTGCAGCACACAGGGGCAGAGCAGGGAGCCCTCTTGAGTGCATTGGTGGCAGATTTTACCCAGCAAAAACTGTCACAGTTTTGGGCTATGTCCCACCCAAGTGAAGAGCACAGTGTTAGTCTGTGCAGTGAGCTCAGTTTCTCAGGGACAGGAGGCTCTCTGTGGTTAATATAGACTCTGAAATAAAAGTTTTCCTGTGTGGCGCTCTGCTGATTCACTGTTTTTGTTTTCTTGTTTTTCACTTTCTTTCTGGCACTTGCAATGTCGTTTCCTCTTGCACGTGACATATCAAATGTGCAAAATTTCTCTCTGTTCCCATCCACCCCACTTTTTCTAGACCTTTGGAGTGGGTCAACCCTGCTCCAACCCTTGGGGGTTGTTGCCCTGGAGTAGTTCAGCCAGTGTGCCTGATTCTCCACTAGGACCTTTTTCTGGCCACAGTTTCTCCCTTAACCAAAAAGCCTCTGCTTCAATGGGGATTTTGACTGAGGGTGTAGTAAAACCAGAGCAAAGGGTAGAGGATTTGACTCATTGCTAATTTAAATCTGAATTAATTAAGTTTCTTCCTGCTCCATATCTGTGGAGGATCAATGCTTCTCAGGAAATTTGGGATATGGTAGGGGCATTTTACAAATCATAAAAGCACTTTGTAAATGAACGAGAGCATAACAAAAGTGTTGCATATTTGCATTTATAGATATATAGATAATTCTTACTCAATGTAATATTAATACAGTATTGATTATCATGGTAGGGGCTTACTAAACTCATTTTTCAATGGTAGAAATGTCTAGGATTTTGGGTTTATTTATCTTATAAATGTTTCTTCTGAATGAAATGCCAGCAAAGTTCCTTCTGATTAAAATGTTGAACAAGTGAAATTTTCCACATCAAAAACTACTGAGCTCATTCTGCTCTTTCATGTTGATGTAAGTCACTGCTGGAAATGACAGAGCAGTGAGTGTCATCAAGCTCAGCATGCTTTGAAATAAACGAATAGGTCAAATTCTCTCAAATTGCATGAATACAGATTCCACAAAGCCTTTTACAATTGCTGGCAGGTTATGGCTGCAAGGGTTGGGTCAGAATTTAAGGTCAAGGGGCAGAACTTCATGTCAGTGAACTGTTAGGTGATTAAATGTTCCATGATGTGATATATATATATATGTATATGTATATATATATTTAACTAGTTATGACCAAAGAGCTTATTTTTCAACAATTTTTGTGTTGATTTTGCAGGAGAAACACAGCACTTTAAAAATGCCTTTGCAGGGAATGATGCCAGTGTTATGGGATTACCACTTGCTTTCTATTCAGGAATGTATGCCTATTCAGGCTGGTAAGTGGATGAAACTTCTATGTATTTGTCCTGAAAACAAACACTAACCTGCTTTAACAAAGCTATTTGTTTATATGAAGCAATGAGCAGCACATTCTGCATCTTTTGCCAAGCTACATCGTACAGCTAAGGTAGTTGTCACCCCTGTTACATATGCTCAGTGGTCATTGTTCAAGCAGCTCTGCAAAGGAAAGATTTTTCTTTTTCAGTGCACAATATATAAACATGCACTGGCCACCAAAATAATCACACCGCAAGGAAGGAATAGTCTTCATTTTTTCATTAAATATTTTAATAAAAGGGTAAATGTACAAATGAAGCTTTAATTTTTTTGAAGAAGTCAGTAATTGTATAAAAAACAAATCTATGGTTCTGTTACAAAGTGGCCCTTAGCCTTTTTCTGTAAAAGCAGTATTTGACAAGTAAGAAACAATGAGATTGGTATGGACCACAAAACAGAATAAAAATCTCTAGATTTTTACACTTCTTGGTCTGAGAGAATTGGAGCATATTTAAAAGAAGTGCAGCTGGCTTCCACAAAAGTCAGGTGTGGTTGGCTGTGAGCGAAGGTATGAGAATCTACCTTCAGGTGTCCTGCTTAGAACTTTCAAGTCCTTTCTCTCTTTTCCCTCCAAAGTACACAGCAGCTGGTTTGAAAGGTGCTGCCCCTTCTGGAATCTGCCTTTACAATTTATTCATGCTCCTGAGGGCTGTGCATTGTGCAGTGCCAAAGGGCTTTAGCAGCAGCAGCCCGGGGGGAAGGAAGCAGACTACAGCGGCACAGAGTGGGCTTATTTTGAGATAGCTTTGTCTGCAGGCCTTCCCTTTGCTCTCCATAGCCTCAGAGGCAGCCAAGTCCTTTACCTTGCACAAAAGGCGAGGGCTGCAAGATAAGGGGTTTATTTATTTAATATGAAAGGACAGTGGGCCGGGCATTTGGAGTTCTCTGCCCATCTGTAACTCCCCGGTTGCAGGAGCATTATAAATGTGCACACTGAAGTATGAACAGAACTTTATATACTAAATGGCAGCGGGGGAAGAAACCCAAGAGAGTCCAAAGCCTTTATCTGAGATAGATATGTAAGAAAAGAGCCTGGCATTTTGAAGCTGCAAAGAAATGGAATTGATTGTGTGGAGAATCTCTGCTTTCTTCCCCCTCTCTCCTATAACTGACTCTGTCTCTCATATCCATGCATGTGATGGTTTCTCACTTTTTAAATATTAACCTAAGTTTTTGTATGAAAGCAATTTTAAAAGCTCGTTGTTATTATTATTCAGAGTTTCTTTCCTGCAAAATGCTTCATCAAAAATCCTGTTATTCTGTTACTTCTTTCCCATTTTTCACATAACGCTTAAGGCCTTGCAATAAAAATTACCTTTTTTCCCCTTTACACCTTCTGACTTTTATTTCAAGGTCCTTATTTGCTACTTATAAAAGAAATTAGCAGGAAAAAGACCTAATTTGGCTAGTGGTTCTTCCCAGCTGTCTATTTTCTTTTGTTATCAACTAAAATTCATCACCTCATCACGGAGGAGCAGACCATTAAGTGGAGTGGCAATATTCTTGCACCAGAAGTTTCATGGGGCTAAATCAATGCAATTAGCTGAATATGAAGGAGTGTTGGAAGTGTTGGTGATGTGTCCTGGGATGCAGGCAGGATTTTATGCATAAATCACAAGACTGTTAACTTTTAACTGTTAACTTTTAAAGATAGAGCTTTGAAGAAAAGAAAAGCAGCATCTCTTCTGTGTGTGGGTTCATCCTGCCAAGAGCAAGTGTAGACTATGGGGTATTGTAAAATGTTGGCTGAAAAAGTGGAGAAAAGAATGCAAGGAAATGTGCCTTGGCATCAATAGAAGGAATGATGCTGGGCTATCACTGAATGGTTTGGGTTGAAAGGGACCTTAAAGATAATTTTGTTCCAATCCCCCTAAAAGCCCCATACAGCCTCACCTCGAACACTTCCAGGGATGGGGCATCCACAGCTTCCTTGGGCAACCAGTTCCGGTGCTCCAGCACCCTCACTGGAAAGACTTTCCTCCCTGTATCTAACCTAAATCTTCTTCTGTGCTCTATGCACTAGAAAGGTTAAAAACAAGTACTGATGTTTTTGCATAAGGTGACAAAGACTTTCTTGCGCAGTCACAAAATCACTATATTTAAGAAGCCACAAGCCAGGGTTAACTTGTTCTGCTAACCCAGTTCTGCTCCAAGACTTGTGATGGGGCAAAGACTTCCTGCCAGCTTGGTTACCAGTGGTTTATTCTCTGCAGCACTGCTGGCTCGGGTGCCATTTGTCTTTCTGCACAAGATCAGAAGGCAGCATAGGTGTCAGGACCCAGGACATCCCTCTGGCTGTCCTGAGTAGCCCAGACCCCTGCCAGGGGTTTCAGAGACCCTGGCACAGAGCCCAAAATGCCCCTGTGGTTTTGACCATGACCCGTGGAGCAAATTACCAACCTTGTATGAAGATCAGCAAGCCACAACAGTTTAAGTAGAATATTAGTGAAGTTATCACAGGGTGGAAAAGTAGATTTTGGGGTTTTGGTATGGGAGTTCAGGAGGCAGGATGGAGGGAACTGGGTGTGTCCAGCCTTTCTCCTTCTTCTTGGCCTCCATCTTCTGCTGTGATGTTGGCACTTACAGATTGGTTTAGAGTAGAAGCTCACTGTCTAACATAGGTGATGGGTATTGGAAAGTAATTGTAAACATTGTACACGTAGTTTTTAGTATAAAGACATAACACTGCCCTGTGGGCAGGCAGAGTGCCTGGACTGTCTTGGTGAGCTGAGCTCGGCAGGGCAGGAGAAAATTTTTTATAGATAAGATAAAATAAACAACCTTGAGAGCGAGAAATGAAGAGCCCTGACTCCTTCTTCAAGCGCCGGGCTGGGAAAAGAGACTTTCAAACTTTTCTCGGGGTCACTCTGACAAGCTAATGATCCCGACACATAGGTGCTGTATGGACTGCTGTGTTTGATTAGACAAGATCTGACTTTGAGAGAGGCACAGTTGTGATCCAGGCAGGCACAGAGTGAGTGCTAATAAATGTAGAACAGAGGGTTCAGCAGCCTTGAGGCTTATGGTTGCTTTGTATGCAGGGCTGTGCCTGGCGAGCAGTTCCTATGAATTCCCATACAGAGCTCTCCCTTGAATGCTGCTGGAATGTGATCAGAGTGCAGCCTGTACTGGAGGCTGTGCAAGAGCGTGCAGGGCTAGCAGCCTGTGTTTGAGATTCTGTACAACAAACTGGTGTGAAAGTTCTTGGTTTAGGAGGGTTTTTTTTTAAGGCTTCAGTTATTTGTATTGTTAAGGAGCCCTTGCTGGGTACTCTGATGAGACTTTTTGCCAGTCTAACCTGAAACTGTAAAAGGCAGCAAGCACAAATGGAATATAAAGCTTGAAGTGTGCATGTGTGTGTGTGTAGGTACGGAATTAGGGTAAACCATTAACTGCGTAGTATGTCAGGGGGAAAAATAATTAATCACGCACTGACTTTACATAGTCACTGTCTTTTCCTTTTCCTGCTTTGCTGTCTTTTCTGAGAATTCCCTTCCTGAGTGTGAGGATAAGGGAAGGTTAAATATCCCTCTCTCCTTAATCCAAACATGGGCCTGCAAAGCCTACTGTAATTAACAGCAGTGCTTAACTAAAATCATCTTCTTGATTCTTAGTGAAAGAAATACAGAATAAAAATATAGGAATAAATCTTATAATACCTTTTATAACTATTTTTTAGGTTTTACCTCAATTTTGTCACCGAAGAAGTGGAAAACCCTGAAAAGTACGTACTTGATGTTTTGCTTGGCTTTTGAGAAATGGTCATGAAATTTAAAATGTTGTAAAAGTAGTGATCTTCAGAAGTTCTGTATGCTGGTCAAGCTGCTTGCCTTCCAGCAGATCTGGTATCTATTTGGATTGCAACTGCTCAAAAATTTGCTATTTTTGGTCTGTTGTGACCTTATTGTGTATTCTGCTTTTATCTGCACTGAAAGAGTGGCTGGTTTAGTGTATTCCAGGATTAAGTAGATCTCCAGGGCTCTGGTTCTCCCCCTCAGGATACAAGTAAGTATCACTGGCTCCTTTCAGTGGAAGCTACTGATATCCTGCCAGGGAAATCTTGCCCAAGAAACTTATCTGCTGCAATATTTGTCAGTTCTGCTGTGTTTAAATATTAACGAAATACTTAGTTCTACTCGTTCTAGGTGTCTCAGAAATGCAGGATCTAGAATACATGTCACAAAGCATCCAATCTAATTAAACTGAACTGGGGATATGGGTTGGAGCCTGTTTCCAATAAGAGCTCCCACATCACCTGCCTGTAAAACATGGAAAGTTGTCCTGTTAGGGAGAGTTTGATTTGTCCCATCTATTTTGGTAGATGTGTTTTGGTACATGGGGCCAGTAATAAAAAGCTACTAACTTTTTCTAAAAGTTAAAGAAAGTGTGCCCTTCCAGGTCAATTTGTTTTCTTTGAGGAAAAGAAACTATTTACTTGACAAAGAAATTAATGGCTAAATTTTCTTAGATTTTTAAAATAAGATACCTGGCTGGGTACCAAATTGCTTATTGTTTTAAAAGGACCCCCAGCACTGTACACTCAGATAATATGAATCCGAGACATATGGGGAAAGAAAACCGCAAGCCATTGACTGGGAGCATCCAGAAGGTTTTTGTTGGTTTCTTCAAAGTCTGAACCAAACCTGGTGCTATTTCAGAGGCATGAAATTATAAGGAAATGGATGATAAAACATGAGTCTTGTAGAAACACTGACAGATTTCCATTGCTTCGGTGACTTTGGGATGTGTTGTGTGTTAGCAGACTCCTTGATGTGATCTGGATATGTAGAGAGAGAATTGTGTGACCAGAATCTGAGACCAGGTAGAAAATACTGCATTAATGTTTGTGAGTAATCATTACGACAGATATCTGTGTACAAATGGGTTTTTCACTAGTAATCTTCAGTTCTGATAAAATGCCATTTTAGGAGCATAGTGGTTTAGTAAAAATGACTCTGGATGTATTTAAAATGTGTAGATGTGGCACTTGGGGACATGGTTTAGTGGTGGACTTGGCAGTGCTGGTTTCATGGTTGGACTCAGTGGTCTTAGAGTTCTCTTCAAACCTGAAGGCTTCTGTGCTTTTAAGGCATTTGTATCAATGGAGAGCTGTCACAGACATCTTTTACGGAAAATCCTTTCCTTAGGATTTTTCCTCCTGAGAAGCTGAGAGGCCTCAGGAACAAAATGTAAACATTGATTATCTGCTGCTGTGGAATGCAACAGGTGCATCTGTGATTGGCCCATGTTGGATGTTTGTAATTAATGGCCAATCACAGTCAGCTGGCTCGGACAGAGAGCCAAGCCACAAGCCTTTGTTATCATTCTTTGCTATTCTATTCTTAGCCAGCCTTCTGATGAAATCCTTTCTTCTATTCTTTTAGTATAGTTTTAATGTAATATATATCATAAAATAATAAATCAAGCCTTCTGAAACATGGGGTCAGATCCTCATCTCTTCCCTCATCCTGAGACCCCTGTGAACACCGTCACACCCACGATATAGTCTC